>JALJCO010012340.1:0-442500 GCA_023101725.1 Atherinomorus stipes
AACGGTCAGAGAAGGAGAGGAGTAGGGAATTCTATCTCAACGATTCCCCTGTCAGGTCCGACGACTCAACAGTTGAATAGGGAATCAAAGACAATGCACTGGCCAGCACCCGTTATCAGCCACCCTTCAACCATATCAGACACTACTTTAGAAAACTGGGGGGACTTTTACAGTAAAATAAAATGTTTTGTCTGAAAATTTGTGTGATGTTTAATGTTTGTCTGTGAGAGTGGGCAATGCCATTGATTCAGTATGTTTTATTTCTATAACTGTTTTCAGTTTTGCTCTTCAGTGTTCTGTACATGCTTGGTAGTGTTCAGCCAAAAGCAGTTGTGTTTATTCAATGAATGGTATGTGTGTGTCATGTGAAAATATGGCTGTGTTCACCAAATGAAAACACGAGTTCTATTTTGTGAACATGTTAAGAGATTTGATGGCAGAGTTGTTTTGCAAAGGGATGTCAAGGTTTAGTAATTTGTGTGTGAAGTTTTAAAAATCAGTTATAGCAATCTAAAAACTGTAATGACTATAATTACATTTCAGACGAAGAAGCAAAAGGAACTAAAAAAGTTTTTTTTTGTAATGTCTGTAACAGAGTTACTTTCTCTGGAAGGTAATGCAGAGAAAGTAAACTATAAATAAATGAATAAAAGGAAAAAAAGGGCAGAAAAAGCTTTTGTCCTCTGTGTTTACTAAAAGCCCTGAAAAATCCCCTGCAGTTTAAGTTTTCATATTTTCTCTAAAATATTGGCTGAAACTAATTTAAAGTAACATTAAAAAATATCTTGCCTTTTGTGTCATCATGATTCCATAACTTTCTATATGCTGATGTCAAAATAAATGAATATATGAATATCCAACACATTTCTGTACCATTTTTAAGGCTTTAAAGATGGATTTAAGACTTATCAGCTATTTACTGGGAGTTTTACACCAACTTAAAATAATCATAGGACAAAAGAAAACCTCTGCAGCTACAGAACACTAAATTCACTTAAACCTGCTTGCAAATTTTGATGGAGCCACTGATAATTTTTCCAAGGTCTAAATATCTAAATGATATCAATATTATCAGCGGTGCATCCAGGAGTGATCCCCCCCACCGACTTACCTCCCGAGGCAGCTCCGTGAGGAAGTTCTCGTCAGCAGCGAAGGTCCTCAAGCTGTGCAGGTAGCCGACTGTGGGAGGCAACGACTCCAGCTCATTACAACTACAGTCCAACTCCTCCAACAGAGACAGACTGGGTGGAAGGAAGAGACACCGTGACATAGAAAAAAAAAGGAAATCATTCTGCGAAGTACATTTTTCTTGCAACTTTTGCTTTAAAAATCAATAATGCTGATACAACCCTCAACAAATCCTGTGAAAAGACTGAAACACGAATGAAGTGATCCTACTTTTACACTTTGTTCTGTACTCTTTTGCTATTGTTTAGAAAGAGAAAAAAATAGTTAGCGTCATTATCACCCTCAATGGCATGTTCCTTTATTACAATAAAAAATATATATATATAAAAAAAAGTCATACACACACTGCCTTGCTGTGGTAACTGAATAGTCCCAAACCAATATTACTCATGTATCAAGTCATAAAAGCATATTTCTAAATCTAGCATAACAAACCTGTAAGGATCTTGGTTAGTTTCATTATTTTCACAAGATTAGTTGAGAATGCTAAAGAGAATTAGCAATGACTTTTGAGTGGAGAGTTTGGAGAGAAGGAAACGATAATCATTTTCAAGGATGAGTGAATTATTCAATCAGCCAAAGAGGATTAACATCTTCTATTAATTTGACCTTATTTAATGTCCCCCATCCTTAATATTCTATTTTGATGTCTTTTAACTTGGACCTCAGTTTTTCCACTCCACTCTGATGTTCAACAACATCTGTTGTGAACCCCCTACAGGACACCATCCACCCCCTTTGACTTTCTCCATTGGCCGGGCATCACATTAACAGCAGGCTAATGCTAATGAGACAAGGGTTTTACATTAATGCACTGTCACTGTTAACACCGAATTAGTCTGCTATTATTATTCCCAATAGGCCAGACCATCTGGGTGACCATACGGTCTGACAGGACAGGAAAGGAAAAGAGAGGAGTGGGGTTTTATGTCCCATAACAAGCTTAAAAGCAAGGTTATCTATTTTATTATGTTATTGTCAACCATTTCTAACTAAAGTCACTACCGAAACTATCAGACAAAGATAAATGTATCAAATTAAACTATTCAGCAATGCTCGTAGGATCTTAGGTCCATCCTCCTAAGCCTGGCTTGCTGACAGGTCATTTTAAGGCATAATTTCCCAATTCACTCTTATAAGGGATGCATGCCTTAGAACAGCTTTTTTAAACCAGGTTTTTCAGTGTAAACACAAATGAAGTTTCTCTCCAGGTTACAGTAAAGGTAAAGATGCATTTTGACATCAGGATTGGCTTTGAGAAATCATGAGCAAGCAGGGAAGAGGTTAAGTAATTATAGTTAAACCCTGTAAATGAAAAAAAAGTAAAGCAATCAACAATTCCAATAAAAAAGCATATTATTTCTGTTACACTCTATAAAACTTTATCTGATGACTGAGCTTCATGTTTATATAGTTTTATTCAGCACCGATTGTGCTAATACATAAAAAGATGTTCATAATTTGTTGTGGTACAGTATCAAATTTTGGATTTACACAGTAACTTCAAGTGAAAAGATATATGCAAATAAAAAAGAAACTTGTTTCCAACTTTGATATTTGTTGCAAATACTAACAGGCATATGAACAAAGGGATCATGGGTCAAAATAACTTAAAACACTAAATGGATTAATAGAGGATCTTTAAGGGATAGTTATTAATCTACAGCACTACTTATAAAAGCTAGAACCTGGGACTTGTTCAGAGAGACAGAGAGATTTCATCGTGTTCCCAAACAATTCTGGCAAAAAGTTAATTAAAATGTGGACTTGAATCGGTCACACATAAGGCTAAAGAATGGAAGATATCCTGATGTATTGTCATTTGGTCTTGTCAATATAAAATATGTTAACAAACAGGTGACCCTTGATGTTTTTCCCCTCAAATTATTTATTCTTTTTCTCCAAATCAAATAATGCAGCTACTGTGTCTGGACCTGAACTGGGACAGATGCCACCTAAATGTTAATGGCATCACTAAATTACATGCAAACATTTTCAAATCTTGATCCAATGTGTTAGCTGGTCTGAGTTCAGTCTTTTTCATTTATTTGTTTGTCTATTTATTTATTCATTCACAAACACATGTTATTCAATTCTAGAGGGATATTGATTCAGTTGAAATACAATTTCCAATGCTCCGGGCATCAATGAACTGTAGAAATTTATGTTTGCATGTAATTCAAATGAATATGAAATGTTTCTAACTTAGTTCTAAGATTTAAGGTTTGCATCTGTGACACAGTTGAACATCTGCCTGTCTCTGAACACACCCCTGGATCCAGGCGGCTATTGTTACTCACTCCTTGCTTGGGCTTCGGACTAATGCCATGGCAACGCAGCGAACATAACACACAGAACCCCCCAAACATCAGCCAGCATAAGAAAACAGCTGCTTACATTAATAAACAAGATAAACAATATCCCACTGACAACCCATTCTGAACTAAAAACAGGAAATAAATGAAAATAGTAAATGAAAAAGGAAGTTTAGGGTTGTTTTTAAGCAAATAAAAGTTTATTGTGTATGACTGCAGTTTTAGTTTTGCTTTTTTATGAGAGTACTTGTCAACTTCTTACCTTCCAATGGTGTGAGGCAGTGAGGTTAGCTGGTTGTCATCTACCTTCAGTGTGGTCAGCTTCTTTAACATTCCTAAATCCCATGCAAACATACACAGATTTGTTCGTATTACATATGATTTTCTGAAATTGGTCAACTTTTTCCTTCAAATACACTCATTCCTTTGCTCTGTAGGACATTAATACAGCAACCTACAGCTGCTGCACTGCCCCAAAAAGAGTTGATGAATGAATTGAGAAGATCAATACCGCTGCTACATAACGATGATGCCGTATCCAGTAGCTAGTTAGCTCAGCTAACAGGCATAAAAACACAAGCAAGTAAATTTACCAACCATTTCCTCTACAGCTCATTAATTAACATGCTGCAGAATGGGGCAAACGTTCCCGTTTCTAGTCTTTATGCAGAGTTAACTAAATGCTGGCTACAGGCTCACATTAACAGAGATCACTGGAGAGAAAACACACACATTTTTTCAGAAGGATGATATTCAGACCAAGTGTGTATTTGAATTCCTCTCAAAAAAATAGCACAGCAGCATCACTAACTTGGTAGAAGTTGTAGCAGCTTGACTCCAATTCTGAATGACCACTGACTGTGTGTGTTTGGGTGTGTGTGTGTGTGTGTGTGTGCATGTGCATGGTGCTTGAGTGTGCACCTATAGAGTCAGGGAGGTGCTGCAGCATATTGGAGGATAGCAGCAGGTCCTCTAAGGCCTCACAGCCTGAAATGTCCGTGTCCAGCGTCTCAATCCGATTCTTAGCCAAGTCCAAGTACCGCAACTGACGAAGCTTTCCTATCGACTGGAGGGGCAACATGAGGAAGAGAGGGGACATTTAAATAGCAAAGTAACGATGAAAAATAAAGTCTGACAGAATGTGTTGATGTTAATTTGTCAGCTAGGCAACACCCTTTGATTGCCTTGTGAATGCTACAAGTTTTCTCACCCCTGGTATAGACTGTAGAGAGTTGTTATCCAGCCACAGCTCCTTTAGGTTGTGTATCTGCTCCAACACCTCCGGCTAACATGCAAAAAGAAGAATTCACACGTTCAATTTCGAAATTCATGGAGAATAAACCAACAAATTTGGAGAATAAACCAACACATTATAAGTTATCAAGGTGTTAATGTGAAAATGACACATTATTTTTACTTTGACAAAAGAGACACCCTCATCCTTATTTTGACACCCTCTCAAAGAAACTAGCATACATTTTCAAATCAAGACCGACAAAACTAAAAAAAGTTAAAACACCGGCAGTGTGGTTGAGACTGGCATCATCTCCTACCGTGCCCTCATTATATTATCAGGATGCACAACCCAGACCGACCTTCTCAAATCAAAGTCCTTGCTGTGTGACCTTAATATTATATCTTGTCAGGTTCCAACAGCACTCTTTCCCACCGCTCTGCTTCTCCTTGTTCCAGTTCTGGTTTCAGCTGAACCTGTACCGCATGGATCTCCAATTCCGGTCCTCGAGGGCCGGTGTCCTGCAGGTATTGGGAGCTCCCTTGCTGCAACATACCTGACTCCAATCAGTGGGTAATTAGCAACTTTTGCAGAGCTTGACATCAAGCTCTGCACATGTCACAAGGTGTGTTGCAGCCGGGCAGCTCATAATACCTGCAGGACACCGGCCCTCGAGGACCGGAATTGGGGATCCCTGCTTGTACCGTATCTAAATTGAACACCATGAATATCGTGGACCTGCTTCTACTCATTCTATTGCTTGCCACTTTCCCTTCACATTTGCTAATTCACTTCTTTGCCGTTTAAAGCACATTAACTTGCAAATGCACATATGACTGTTAAAACAGTGGTGTCTCAGCTTTGTGGGATCATACAGGACTATGTTAAGCACAAAAGTCTAAAGCCCTTATCAATCAGAGATCACACTGCTTTGCAGAAATAAAGACTTTCCTTTTATGCTGCCATTGCTTTCCTTTGTTCGTTCATACTGACAAAACAGAGACAGCTTAGCACAGTTAGCTTGTGTTCTCAAATAGCCTGCCAGAACTGCAGAATCACTATCTCAACAGCAGTATTAGTGTATCCACTGCAGTGTATTTCGTCGTGCTGATTCTCTCTAAAAACAATTTAAGAGTTTCCATGTCCGATCACTTATGAGGCCAATATGATGTATTTTTTCTTTTCATCATCCTCGCCTGCCCACTGGGTCCCCCTACAAACAACTGCATGGTTATTCTGAGAAGACATTTTGGAAAAAAAAATCACCCTTTTCAGCGCCTTTGCTGTTTGAGGGATAAGGGATTAGATGCCCATTCATGAATAGCATTAGTGCAGCTAGCCCAGAAGGTAGTATCAGTAGAACTACATTGTTCCTGCATACATACACTTCTTTTAACTCTGCCAGTTTAGAGGATAATCAAGTTTGACCACTATTTTAAAAACATAGCTCCCAAACCGGGCAATGACATAGAAAGAAAGCATATCAGTCACATCTTGAATGGACAGAGTGAAAGGGGCTTTAAACTCATTCTGTATTCTCATACATCGCATATTGTGAGGAAGACATCTGATCAACCTGAAACATGTTTCGCAGCATTGCAAAAACTTCATAGAAGCTGACATCTTTCAAAAAATTAAAAAAAAAAAAAAAGAAAAGAAAAAAAATTCACACAGCGCCATTTAAAAAGCATCGATTCTGTATAACGTTGCATCAACACTTTGTACCTGTGTTCTGAGACATTTACTTTGGCTTTTCTGACAAGATCCTTACACTTCAATTCGATAACTTGCAAAATGAAGTCAGTATTTATCTCACCATGTCAGAAAATTCATTGCTACCCAGATCCAGCCTTTCCAGCTGTGTCAGTCTGTGGATGGACCTGAAAGGAAAGAATTTGCAGAAAGGGTTTAAAGTTGAGTATGACAATATATCTTTGCTATGGCTTGTGCACAGAGCACTTTACATTATCAGCGTAGCATAATAATTGTTCTGGAATGTAAAACCATATTTAAGCCATGACTTTGACAGGGGGGATGTCTACTCCAGCAAATGCATGCTTCTGTGTTTATTTAGAGTATTTTTTACACTGAGTTGGAACTTGAAACGGTTTTATTAATAATTTTGAACAAATATAGCTCCTTTGTGTTCAGGCAGGCTAGCTGCAACAGCAGCATGACTCCCAGGAACACATTACACCAATCTTGAAATCGCTGCACTGGCTCCCCGTGCCTTTCAGGATTGACTTTAAGGTTCTTTTAATGGTTTATAAATGTCTTAATGTTCGGCCTTCTTATTTATCTGACCTGGTTTTAAGGTATGAGCTCTCGCGGACCCTGAGGTCCTCAAGTACTGGCCTTCTAGTTGTTCCCAATGTTCAGACCAAAACCTATGGTGAGGCGTCGTTTTGCCATTATGGACCTCGCCTTTGGAACAGCCTGCCTGAGGATCTCTGGGCTGCAGAGACTGTCCAAGTTTTTTGTTTTTTTTTAATAAAAAGGCTCAAGGCCTACCTTTTTGGTTTAGCTTATAATTAAGTTTTATTCCTTTATAAATTGGTCCTTTTTATCCTTTCATTTATTTATTTATTTACTTGTTTATGGTTTTAATAATTCTGTTTTGATCACTGACCTCTTTTAACCAAGTGTATGATTTATATAAATTCTTTCATGTACACTGGTCTTATTTGTTGTAACTATTTTAAGTTTGTAGTCTGATCTTTATTTTTCAGTAAGTTTTAATCCCTCCAGTGTTTTCCTCATGGGGGTCCTCCATATCATGGCCTATGCCTGCTCTGGGGGTGCAGGGGTGCGGGGTGGGGGTGGGGGGGCTGATGTGGATGGACCCCAGAATATCATTCCTTCACTGGGTGCCAAGACATTTCTCGTACTTTGGGATTGTTCTTAGAGGAAGGGGGAGGATTTAATCTGTATGCGTGTGTGTGTGTGTGTGTGTTGTTTGTTTGTGATAAACTTGGGGGACTGTTGATGTAATGTGTTGTTTTAAGTATGTGAAGCACTTTGTAAAGCTGCTATTCATGAAAAGTGCTATATAAATAAAGTTTGATTTGATTTGATTGGGAAGTTTTAAAATCTCCACAGAATCATGCAGCATCTGCATCATCTGTATGAGCTGCAGAATCAAATTCAAACTCAGTGTCTTTGTCTTACTCGCATACACACACAATTGCACATATGGTAGCTTGTCTTACTTTGGCATGGTTTTCAAGTGGTTCTCTCTCAGCTCCAGGATCCGTAGTTTGGAGAGTCTTAAAACAGATGGCACATAAGCCAAAACTTAATTCCTTATACTTGTACTCTGTCACATGTAACAGTCGTCAGCAGAATAGTCACAGAAGGCCAAATCAGATAAAATTTTAAATAAAAAAAATTCAAAGGGACATCATGTAACAATTATATATCACAAGCAACTTGCTAGTACTTTTCAAACTGCATATACATGAAACCGGGCAGACGGGAGCCGGACGACAGCGGCTGCATGTAGTAAATGCATAAACAAGCCTGTACAGTATGTGAAGACGTGGTCTGTCAGTTACAGTGACTTCAGTCCACATCTCGTATCGTTTTCCCTGACCCATGTTTTATTGTCCTTCTCTCGGCTTCTGTGATTAAAATGACATCTGGTTTGTTGCCGACATCTGTCTGCCCGACTGCACATAAGTGCAGCATCAGCGTAACGCTTGGTTCTTCCCCACTGCACCGCGGTGACTTTTCGAAAGCATCACCTCGACCTGAGCCAACAAATCTGGTGTCTCCGGTGAGTTTTCGTGGTTTACTGTCACGCTTCTACTGAACGTAAAAATAAAGCAAAACGACATGGCACCCAGCACCAAGTCTGCCAGTTTGATGTATATATGAATGATGCAAACAACAAATTCAGAGCTTACAGGAGCACTTTGGTTTGTTGAAGGGAGTGATTACTGATTAATAGTAAACACTTTTGAACGAAATAATCAATTTTTGTGAGTAGATGACATGAGAACTTACAGAATGTCCCTTTAATCTAATTAACTCTAAAAAGAAAAGTGTGATTCAATTATTTTTTTATTTGACTCTTTCCCTGCATTACAGATGTTCACCAATCGACATGTCCACTGAAAACTCCTGGGTCAAATTGCTGGATTAAAAAGGACCAAGTAATGTCTGGGTTATTTCAACCCAGACATTTGGGTTGTTGACCCAACTTCTAGGTTAAAATAACCCAACATTGTAGTCAACATAACCCAATTTCTGGGTCAAATATTTAACCCGAAAGTTAGGTAAAAAAAAAAACAACTGAATTTTCTGGGTTGAAGTCACCCAGAAATTAGTTAGTTCCTTTTTAAACCAGCAGTGGGTCAAGGAGTTTTTAGGGTGTGCTTTGATTTTGAGACTGTTAATTTCGACATTCATAAGTTGTATTTCACACCAAGAAGGGAAAATAACACAATCAAATGACAAATGAAAACATTTTGATAAACTTTAAAAAGATAAAATACTGAAAAGGACATGTATGAGTTTTAGCTTTACATAAAATAATGAAATTATAACATGAAACACGAGAACAAAAACAAACAAAAACACTGGGATTATTAGTTCATGCAGTCAAACCTTCGTCTTATTAAAAATATCACTTTACACACATGTAGTACATAACAAAGAATTCATTTTCAAGTCAATATTAAGCTGCACATTGTAAGAGCCAATAATCCCGCCCATGTGAATGTTTAACAGGAATTAAATAACCATTTAATCACCATTAGTCCGACAGGATATCACTCATGCATTAATTTACCTGCCAAAGTTAGCAGGCAGATACTCCAGGAAGGCATCGTTTAAGAAGAGCTGGGTCAGATTCAGGAGCTGTGTGAAACCATCTGGGAGTCTGGAAAAGAGATAAAGACACAGTAGTGCAATAGACACTACAAAGAAAATCTCAAACCAGGAAAATGTGTAAAAAAAGACAGAAAGAAAAAAAAAAAGGCATGCCCTTGAATGGCTTTTTTGGAATAAAACACAAGCAATTTCCCAATAACAACCCCTGCAGAAAGTGCTTGCTGCTGTTGGCCTGGAGATGACTCATCTGCTGAACACACTCAACACACATGCACACAACAAGCACTTCCATCTGCAGCATTCTTTGCTTCACAACCATCACTAGATAGGAAAAACAGCAATTATAAACATAACCCCTGATCCTCCGACAACATACACACTTGACTGGAGGAGCTAAAGTATGCAGATTTTGAACTGACTAGACTTAACTGAGCTGACAAGACATTGGGAAAGGATTATGGTTGTATGGGTGTGTAGAATCTGTACATGCAGCTAGTTTTTGTGTCATTATTTATTAAAAGTGATTTATATACATATGTATATAAATTGTTCAGCTTTGTCGTCAGAAATGACTTAATATGATTATGTACAACATAAAAAAGCAAGCACAGTGTCAGTTGTTTGTGACAAAAAAAAAAAAAAAAATCTAATTTTGTTTCCAATCGAGGTATCAAAATAAAAGTGCAGGAATGTTTATTGCTAGGTGAACATTGCATATATTTTCCCTCAGGCTGGTAATCAGAAAGTGTGTATGCTCAGAATAATGTGCTGAAAACTGCTCCTCCCACGTCAGTTTTCTGGTGATCATACGTGCTTTTCTCTTACTTGGTGATGGGGTTGACGCTGGCTTCTACCACAGACAGGCCTTTACAGCATTTTATATTGTCTGGAAACTCTTGGATTCCTGTTAGAGAGAGTGAAATGGAGGAAATGTGATGAGACAGCATGATGATGGCTATCTCTGCCAAAATTTAGACGGCGTCAAACTTGGTTTTGTCACGGCTGCCCTAGCTGTAATTTTTATAGTTTATCTCAGGCTGCCCAAATGATTCATCATTCAAAGCTCACAAATATCTTTCATCTTTTCAACAAGTCTTTATTAATATAGATTCAGATTAAATTTTTACCATTTTTACTGATGTCTAACTCTTTGAGGTTAACCAGGCTGGCAATGGTTGTAGGCAGGTTGGAGAGGTCGTTATCAGGCATGCTCAGCTTCTTCAGGGCCTGGCAGTTGAAGAGTTGCTATGAAAGAACATAGAGGTAACAAAGGAATATCACAACCTGACAATAAATTCACCAAGATCTTAAACAGAAAGTGCTAAACTGTGAAATCAGGCATTCACTAATGTTGCAGAAAAGCTAACTTTTCCAGTAAATAATCCAGATTTATTCTCATATACAGGTGCCCCAAAGGACAAAATACAATCGAGCACGAAAACATTCAATCAAATATTTTCCACATGAAAAAATGCAGGAAAGTCCAAAACAAATAGAGAGCTTTCACAAAAAGTGTTTCGAGACTCATAACACCATAAATTCCAAGGAAATGCTTTCCAAATTCAGCAAATATGACAACTGAAGAGAGGGATGGAGGTTATTTGAAAAAAAATAGCAGCTCTGCGTGCCTCTTGGGGGGTTTGCGAGGCCTGGGGATGTTGGGCCGGTGACTCTGGCCCCTCCGCCGACCCTTTCCGCTCCCGTCCCTTTTCCCCCCTCCCTGGCCTGGCGTGGTCGAGCGCCCCCAGGGGCCGAGGCTGGTCCCTCTGTGCTGAACGCCGGACGCCGGGCCGTGGGGGCGGCCATGCCTGCCCTTTCTGCCCTGGGGGGATCCCGGGAGGCAGGGGTACCTAATGCCGGTAACGGCTCTTCTTCCAGGGGGGGAATTCATACCCCCCTGGTCTCCCTTCCCCCCCCCCCCCCCCCCTGCTCTACCTCCACACACACACACGTAGGGTTTTGGGGAGGGTGCGTGTCAAGCGGGCGTGGTGAGGGAGGGCACCAAAGTGCCTTTGCTTGCCACGTCTAGAGGCAGCCTGCTCCCCAGTTTTAACCACACTTAGACACCTAAACACATAAAATAACAACAGCTCACAACCACTTCTGAGGGGCGGGCCATATAGTGTGTGGTAGGAGGGAGGGGGCCGGTTGGGGGGACATGCCCCCTACGCGACCCCACTCCCGGCATGACTTGGCACTGCTCCTTAGTTTTAACTGCAAACAACACACATCTTACACACACAGTCATGAGCGGGGGGGGGGGGGGGACAGGGTCCTTTCATACCCCGGTCTCCCGGGCGCTACTGGGGGGGAGGGGGGGACAGTGGCTACTTCACGCGCCAGTGGTTAAGGCTGGCTGCATTGCGGGGGATCTGCTGGCCTGCTGCGTCCGGGGGGTGGGGGATGGGGGGGTGGTGGGGGGGACGTGTTGGGGGCTTGCTTGGAACTCGCGGCTCCTTCCCCGGCCCGAGCTACCACTCAGGAGGCACGAGGGCATGGGCAAGAGAGAGGTGGGTATGTGAGAATAATGAATGAGAGTGTGAAAGAGGAAATGTGGGAGGGAGGAACTTGGGCTGGAAGAGGGAGGAGATGTGGGTAAGTGGTTGGAGGAAAGGGGGGATGGAGGGAAGGAGTGGCATGCTCGTGAGTGTCTAGTAGGGATGGTCGTGAGGGGCTGAAGGAAGGAAGGGCGGGAGTGTGATAGGTCAGAGGGATGGGCGGGCTGGACATGTAAGGGGGGGGACTGTATGGGGTATTGGGGGTATAGGGAGGTGGGGGCGTATGTGTGGGGGGGGGTGGGGGAGGGGGGTTGGTGCAGTTATGTGGGGGGAGTGCATGTGTGTGTTAGAGGGTATGAGGAGGTGGGGGTAGGTGTGGACGGTAGAGGGAGGAGAGTGTTGGGGGTGGAGAGAGGAGTGAGTGTGGGTATATAAGGTCAGAGAGCGGAGTGGGTGGGTGTATGCGTGTGTGGGGGGGGTACACGGAGGTGTTGGGTAGGGCTGGGCGGTGTGGGCGGAGATTCGTATCTCGGTATTCGTGCCGGGCATCTTGGTGTCGGTGCGGTGCGGTGTGGCTGCGGGTTGGTTGGGGGCCGGGCGCTTTGGTGGGGGGTGCGGTTTTGTTTGTGGCTTCCGGGGCTTTGTATGCGGGGCGGGCGCAGGGGGGATCTGTATCTTGTGTGTGGTTGCTCTTGCGGTGTTGATGTCTTGGGTGCCCGTGTCTCGGTGTGGATGCGGTGACGGTATATCTTTCAGCCCTAGTGTTGGGGTAGGTGGGTGGGGAGTGTGTGTGTGAGCGTGGTGGCGGGGTAGGGGGTGGTAGAGGTGGTGGCGCCCTGGTGTCAGGTGTGTGGGGCAGGGACGTTGGGGTGGGGGCTGGCCTGCCCTGGGGGGGCGTCGTCTGGGGGGTCCAGTCCTCCTGGGTTTCGGTTGGGCCGCCCGGGTCCGGGGGGGGGGGGGGGGGGGTGGCTGCTCCTGGGCGCTTGGGCCCTGGGCCCGGCGCTGTCTCCGCTCCGGGGGGACGCCCGGCGCCCGGTGGGGTCAGCAGCTGCTGGTCTTGGTCCGCTGGGGCCTGGGCCCCCAGACTGCGGGGGGCTCCGGCTGGGGGCCGCCTTTTGCCGCCCCTTCGGGGGGGATGCATGTCCGCTCGGGGGGGGGGGGGGGGGGGGGGTAGCTGGGATCTGGGCCTCTGGGTGGCTGCTGGGGGCCTGGGTCGTGAGCCTTGCGGGCTTCCTCCTCCTTGCAGAGACGAGGCTGCATCTGCATGACTGTATCACCACGGAGCACCCTTTATTATGCATGTTGACACTGTGACACTGCTTCCCATTGCGATGACTAGGTTGTACCTCTTCTCTACTTCCCATTGCGCTGACTAGGTTGTACCTCTTCTCTACTTCCCATTGCGCTGACTAGGTTGTACCTCTTCTCTGCGTAGTTCTGCATGTGTTTGTATGATCTGAGGATATTTAAGCCACCTGCAGGTCCTCCTGTAGGGGATTGCTTGTTTTGTTTTCCAACAGAGACCTTGGTTGTTTAGGGATCGCGGTACAGATGTACCAGTGAACTGTGTAAGTGGATTCATGTTTTCTCTTCTCTCTCTCTTCCTCTTCCTTACTCCTCTCTCTCTGTTTCACTTTCTATCATTACCTCTGTTAACTTTCATTTCTCCCTTGTCAGGCCCAGCAGTATGAAATGGAATGGTGTAATAGACAAATGTTTAAATAAAGAAATAAAATGAATAAACATGATATCAAGTGGAGCCTTATGTTCATAAAGCTCTGCTTGATAAAGCAAAACTGTTCAACAGAATAAAGCAATCAGATTTCCATTCTGCTTGCTTCGATGCTGGACAGGACAAGTAAAAAAAAAAAAAAAAAAAAAAAAAGAAATATTTCCCAACCTTTTCTCCATTAAGGTGTAACAGAACTTTAAATTCCCATGAAAAGTCACCACAGCAAGGAAAGAAGTATGTAATGCAAAGAGATAATCAAATTAAGTATTGAAATGAAACAAATACAAAAGAATCTATTTGTGGCCATGACTTTCTGAACAGATGAGTCATGACAACAAAGTAAAGAAAAACTTTCCTTCAATGTTCTATTTCTGTTATTTACAGCCGAGTGAAAAAATGTTCCAAAAGAGGAATCCAAACCTCCATGGCCCTGTGTGAAAAACTGGTTGCCCCCCCCCCGTTAAAACATAAGTTAACTGTGGTTTATCACATCTTTGGAAAGCTGAGTTCAATTTCTCTAGCCACACCCAGGCCTGATTACTGCCACAGCTGTTCTCAATCAAGTTTTGTAGACCAAAAGATCCTCAAAAGCTAGACATCATGCTGCGATTCAAAGAAGTTTAGGAAAAAATGAAAAACAAAGTAATTGAGATCTATCAGTCTGGAAAAGGTTACAAAGCCATTTTTAAAGCTTTGGGACTCCAGAGAACCACAGTGAGAGCCATTATCCACAAATGGTGTGGAACAGTGGTGAACCTTCCCAGGAGTGACCGGCCAACCAAAATTACCCCAAGAGCACAGCAACGACTCATCCAAGAGGTCACAAAAGACTCCAGAACAACATCCAAGAACTGCAGGCCTCACTTGCCTCAACTAAGGTCAGTGTTCATGACTCCACCATCAGAAAGAGACTGGGCAAAAATGACCTGCATGGCAGAGTTCCAAGACCAAAACCACTGCCGAGCAAAAAGAACATAAAGGCTCGTCTCAGTTTAGCCGGAAAGCATCTTGATGGTCCCTAAAAATTTGGGGAAAATACTCTGTGGACTGACGAGACAAAAGTTGAACTTTTTGGGAGGTGTAGGTCTCATTACATCTGGTGTAAAAGTAACACAGCATTTCGGAAAAGGAACATCATACCAACAGTAAAATATGGTGGTGGTAGTGTGATGGTTGGGGGCTGTTTTGCTGCTTTAGGACCTGGAAGACTTGCTGTGGTAAATGGAACCATGAATTCTGCTGTCTACCAAAAAATCCTGAAGGAGAATGTCCAGCCATCTGTTTGTGACCTCAAGCTGAAGTGCACTTGGGTTCTGCAGCAGGACAATGATCCAAAACACACCAGCAAGTCCACCTCTGAATGGCTTAAGAAAAACAAAATGAAGACTTTGGAGGGGCCTAGTCAAAGTCCTGACCTGAATCCGATTGAGATGCTGTGACATGACCTTAAAAAGTTGGTTCATGCTGGAAAACCCTCCAACGTGGCTGAATTAGAACAATTCTGCAAAGATGAGTGGAACAAAATTCCTCCACAGCGCTGTAGAAGACTCATTGCCAGTTATTGCAAACACTTGATTGCAGTTGTTGCTGCTAAGGATGGCCCAACCAGTTATTAGGTTCAGGGGGCAATCACTTTTTCTCACAGCGCCATGTGGGTTTGGATTTTTCCCCCCTTAAAAATAAAAATCTCCGTTTAAAAACTGCATTTTGTGTTTACTTGTGTTATCTTTCTCACATTTAAATTTGTTTGATGATCTGAAACATATAAGTGCGACAAACATGCAAAAAAAAAAAAAAAAATCAGGAAGGGGGCAAACACTTTTCACTTAACTGTCGCTGTCATTGATGATGACCCCTAACCAGAAGCCTTCCCAACCACAAGAGCACAAAGTAAAAGCTCATCTCATGATTAAAATAAATGAATGACAAAATGAAAAGATAAAACAAATTTCATCTTGTGGCCACACATCATCCAAGCATGACACAGATGTGGTCATAGTTTTTATGCTTTACTCACTCATGATAATCCCTTAATATATTAATCCCAGGTTATTGTACAAGTCATTTAATATTCAATTTTATAATATTTTCCAGTTGAAATAAACAAAGGTGATCTGGATTGCCTTGGGCAGAATTCAAGGCCCTAATTTACGAAAGGTTTGCTCGTTCTAAAATGTGTACTACCTTGATTGCAAACGCAATAATAAGCAGCAGGTATTTACTAACAAGGAGGTTTGTGCCTTTTAAATGGGCAGTTTAGTACACGCAAACTATTTTGTGCATCTGCTATTGATGAATTTCCAATCTGGGCTTTCTGCCAGAACGTACAAAATAGTGGGAGGAGATTGGGCAAACAACTCTTTGCACACGCAATGTGATTTATCAACCGTGCAACGGAAAGCTGACGCAATTTTTTCGTCAATTTTAGCCTTTTAGCATGTCTGAAAAGCAGGTATTAACTGGCAGGTTAATGCACGGATAGCTGGGAGAGTGCTGCCTGCAGAATTACCAACGTGCAGCATTGGGTCAAAATCACTTATCATTAGGTGTTCGGGCAACACATCAAGTTTTCATTATTTAATAGAACAACAATCAACACCATTATTTAACACAATTTATTCTAGACAGATGAATCAGAGCATTGGCAGCTGTAGCATCATGGTAGTTAAAACTGACATTAATTATGTCTTTATTTTCCTTTATTTTTGCCAATGCCATATTTTTTATCTAGATCAGCTCCTGTGCGCTTTTCCTTTCCAGACCGTGACTGCTCTGAGGTTACTGTCTCATGTGAAGTTGGCCCCCACCCCACACAAAACTCAAATAACCAGCACTAACGTAGCACAAACTATTGATACTAATTTTACTGAGTTTTGCGCAAGTCCAGCACCTGGCATTGTGCCAAAGAACACCCACTCCATGCATAATATCAGACTAGTTTCAAGTGTGAACTGGTGAACTGGCCTCTTCTGAGGATCTACAGGGAAACCTGCTGCAATGTTTTTATTTTATAGTTATTATACTTATTTTATATTTTATTTGCCTCATATTTGCATTTATATATCTGGAACTAATATCTCTATATCGGGTCAAATTTCACTTTGTATTTACCACATGCTCTTCTGAACTTGCATGGCAAAGCAATAGTGCATGCTAAATCCTCATTTAAATATTGCTGATTGCGCCTGTTACCAAGTGCGTGTGCAATCTTTGTAGATCACCCGCAAATGTTGAAGAGAGACTGCATGCAATTTATCTGCGCTGCAAAAAAATGAGTGCTCTTTATTTGAGGTTTTAGTAAATCAGGATTAAGTATCTTGGTTATATATATTTCATTTATACTGACCTTCAGTAGGGGTCAATGTGTAATCTTCAGAACATGCCTATGCTATCTCAAAGTTGAAAATTTATGATGGATTGTGGATAGAGTCAAGCAGACTTCATCCCCTGAATGTGATTTATTTTTTTTAAAAAAAGGAATTTTATCATGCTATTTTTAAATTAAACCAATATACACACTTCCCATCATTATCCATAATTTTAAATACCAGTTGACTTTTTCTGTGCATGAGACACAGACAACAGACATTCAAACAATAAAATCACTGTGATTAAATCATAAAACTGCATGACATAGAAAATTATACCAGTTAATCACTTTGTATACTGTGGTGACCTTCCAAGATGTCAGAAACATTTACATATGGCAAATAGCTACATGTACAGTAGCTTGATATGGGAATGGGCTGTCATGAGATAACAGGTCACACTGGGCTACTTCACTCACAGTAACTTACTCACACAAAAGCATCTGTCCAACCCAATTATATAAAGGGAGATCAGTCAATAGACCTTTTACAATCTTGGCACATCTTTCTTTCTTTCTTTTATTTTTGTAGTAAAATACAAGTTTGACTTGTCTATCGCACAACCTTATTAGAGCGTCCCCATTCATGCGGGCTAAATTTAGAAATCCAATTCAACATCTTTGTCATTTAACCAGGACAGTATATCAATATATGTGATGGCCCTCTCATAAACAGCACCTGTAATTCTCCTTGAAATATCATCAGAAGGACATAATGTCTCAGCACTGCCCATGTCGAGGCTTTTTGAGCATATCAAATGACATAGGATGCTGCCATGTGGCCAGGAATTGGTGTACTGTATCACCCCATGGTTCATATAACAGTCAGATCAAGGTAATCTGATCAATATGAATCCTTCTACCCTTGAGCCTTCTGTAGGTAAATTTTCTGTCTCTGTAAATCATCTTAATGGACCGACAAAAAATTTGGTGATGGTCCTGAAAGAAAGAACCCTAATTACATAGGCACAATATTTTCTTTCGTACAATAATAATAATAGTATGACCATGAAAAGGAAAAAGCTTGAATATTTGTGCACTTTCACAGGGGATACAACCAGGGCTTGACATTAACACCCGCCGAATGCGGGTAAATTTCAGCAGTGGCGGGTAACACGGCCACTCCAACTAGCCACTTTGGCGGGTTGAATTGGATTTACAATTTAATTCTAGTTTTCTCAAATGGCATCTGAAATAATAAAAGAACTTAAATGTTAGACTAAAAGACTACAACTCCCGTGAGCACTGGCTGCGCACAGTGTTTGCTCATTGGGCCATCTGTGGCCGACGTCACTTGAGGCAGTTCCTGTGGAGCGCGCAGTTGTGAAGCGGAGCGCTGCTAGCTGAGATCGGTTCATGTTCAACATGAGAAAGCACGAGTTGTCTGAACGTGGCTCAGAGTCAGACCGTGATGCAGCAGTCTTTTCTGGTTTTAGTTTTCTCCCGAATGTGTCAAATCCAGATCCCTCATACAGCAGCTGTTTTAACGCTGGTTGTGGGCAGTGATGATGAAGATTTAACGTGTCGGACTCAAGCACGATGGGAGACATCATAACTAACAAGGATTAAGTGATTTTCTGTTGGTTTTCGTCACCGGGCCTACCTGTGTGACGAGGCTGAGCCATGCCCAAAATGATTGCTGCAGGCCGGCGGAGATCCGGCCAAGCTCCGGTGTGCTCATAGAGCCGAACACATCAATGCAAGTTTGGGATGTAAACATCCTGAATGTGCATGGAAGCATGTTTTATAAACCATTCCGAAAGATGCAGCGATGTATTCACAAAGCTTTAGCATCCATTATTACTGAGGAGTGAACACATGATGGATCCAATGTGAGCGCTTTGAGTGTCCAACAGTAAAAGCTCAATATATATTGAATCCATTATAATTATTATTATTATTATTATTATTTTTAACCAGACAGCGACTGTAGGGTGAAGGCTGTGGCGTTGAAAAGATTTAGAGGTCTCTTTTGTTTTTTCATTTTTTCTTCTCTATAGTTGCCTGTTTAGTCTACTGCTGTAAATAAATACTGAAATAGACAAGAATTCTTTTCAGATGTTTCCAGTTCAGTTTTTATCTTTTAAATTAATCTTTTACTCCCCTGCACAATTTTTAAAATGCAAAGAGAAACCACATTTTTTTGTTACTTTGTACAGTGCGCTACATATTTTCATATAAAAGGAGCTTTACACAGAAACCTATCAGAGCTGAATAACTGGTAATGACCTGGAGTATTAAACATTTTCTGTAGCCTTCATATGAATGTTTACAAGAGCTATTTACATTTAAAAAGTTTGTAAATCAAGTTTAAGTAAACTTTAGCAGGCCATAGTTGAATGTAATCCTATTAAACATCTTTTCTCAACAACAAAATTGTGGCTAGTGAAAATGTTGAGTGGCTAGTAACTTTGGAAAACCACTGGCTACGGTGGCTGGTGAGCAAAAAAGTTCATGTCAAGCCCTGGATACAACCCTCCAAATTACACAAGTGTAAATCTTTCTCATTATGATCCATAACTGGTTGGGATTGTGTTTAACTGTGAGGGTAAACTATGTTCCTCAACAGTAGTTACGGATGCATGATAACCTTTTTTAAAAGCCAATACAATAACAGATACATTTCAGCTCCTCTGGGCCAATACAGATAGCTGATAACCGATAACACACCTGCTGTACACACCTAATCATGACATCAATACTTCGAACAAACCCCCACAAATGTTTTTGTTCTTTAAATAAAGAATTTTTTTTTTTTTTTTACAGGGAAAAACCATCAGCAAGCCTCTAACATTTTCTAAAAGATATAAAACAAAACGGTATGATATCTCAACAGCATATCAACTTAAATAAGGTGTTTTGCTTACTGATACAAAAATAAAGGCTCCTTGAACTGATGCAAATACTCGCATCAGGATTACAAACTGAAAAAGTGCAATTGAGAAGTAAAAAAAACAAAACACAGAAAATGATGTACTGACAAATTAGATCCAAACATTTAATATGTTGACACAATTTGAAAAAGTTCATTTAATTGTCAGCACTACTGTGTTGACTAAAATAACATACGCTCTCGGGGCAAGTCGTCATGATATTGGGCTCATCGAAATTACATAATTATTTCCTGTTGTCCGCCCGATAGTTATTGTGCACCCCTAACAGTAATAAATGGCTTTCAATGAATATCTAAAGCTTCTCCAATAATTATAATCAACTAGCAAGTTTGGCTCAAGCTCAAGGAACTGATAAGAAACAGAGTCAATCGAAACAGACTTAAAAGTTTTTCATATAACATGCTCCAGTTAGTGGTCATTAAAGTAAGAAAAGATGGAGGAGGAAGAGGTGGACATGTGTGGCAGAGCTACCTTGGGTAGTTCCTCAATCTGGTTGGCATCTAGGTAGAGTTCCTCCAGAGTTCTCTCAAAGCTGAAGATTTCCTTGGGGACCTGCTGAAGGCTGCAGTGTGAGTAGTCCAACACTGAGATCACTTCCTCTTCACCACGGAAACAACGGCACGGCACCAGCCGGCCAATCAGCTTCCTTTTAGTGGTCATCTCCAGACACTGCACTGCAATGGAAAGAAGACGAGAAAAACTTGTCAGATTTATTTCAGATGGTTTTATTTATGTAGAATATTGTTTATTGGCAACATTTATCCTGCATAACAGGATAAATCACCAAAAAGCTAAAACAAATAAACTACTATTCAAATGTTGATGCAACAGAGATTAACTGCAATTTGCATCAAAATTCATGAGTGCCATTTTCTTTAAAATACTCAGCAATAAATTTAAGACAAAACCAATGCGAGCTGCATTCACTGATGTTGACAGATGTTTCATACTTTGGATGAGTAATAAAAAAACACAAAAAGAGAAAAAAAAACACTTCAACCCTTGTGTTAAAAAAAAAATCACATTTTGCACAGAAAATCTGTGAGTTAATTTAAGTCTGAGGGTGTAAAATGACAGCGCATGCATGACTGTATCCATCAGTGTTAAAGTGACACTCAGATTTGACATTTAAGCTCATCAGTGGAGACATATCATCTTTGTGCCCTGTCATAAAATGGTGACCCTGCATCAAATACATATTGAGTTGGGATCAGTTCCAGCACTTCCCAGATCTCCAGAGGGTGAGCAATGACAGATAATGAATTGTTGGCCGAAAGGTTGAAGTGTGATACATTCTAGTAAAAACTTGCATTTCCAAAAATACTGCCTGATTAGGAAAACTATAGATTTATATAGTTTCTTACAGTGATTCAGCCAATTTTAGTCCTTACTGCTACCACATTATTTAATCTCTTTAAGAAAATATCTGAAATTAAGCTTTCATCTGTTTTGTGTATTCATTTTATGTATAATAAGCCAAAAAAGTACACTGAAAATATTGGTAAACCCCCCCCCCCCTTTTCTAGACTTTAAATATGCTTTCCTACATTAATCCGTGTTTGCCTGTGTGTCATACACTTCAACTACGGAAACGTCTAAATTCACAATAGTAATTCAAATAACAAGAAACTAAAGAAAATGATAATAAATAAAAATTTACAAAATTATAATTGAGTAAATTAAGATATAGCTTTTGAATTGTGGTTGGAACTAATAGTTATAAAAAACAGCAACAAATAATCAAAACTCTCCACACTAGAGCACCTAATGGACCAAAAAACCTGTCAACAGGTGTAGAAGTCTTTTTGAACATTAGAGAAAACACCTGATTACAGTGTTTGCCGATTTATTTTTTGTGTATTTGTTTTTAATATTTCTTTCAAATCACTATTCAAAATCAGTGTCATGATTTTCATAGAATTTTTATTTATTATTAGTTTTGTCCATTTCAACTTATTTAGCTGACAGCTGATTTTTTTCCTTCTTTAATTGGAGGGTATGAACAATTTTCAGGATGACTGTATGTGGACCAGCTAAGTAATGATACAACTATGATGTTCATGTACACAGTAAATTGAAACGAGAAAGAAAAGTGATAAGTTGTGAAGTTACTGTATTTTTCAAAAGCAGTAAGTAGTAAAGTAATTTTGTTACAATTTACAGAGGTAACGACTTAATTCCATCTGAATAATGTGAACACTGTCAGTGCATGCTAGCACACTCTGGAGTAGGGGAAATCTGGGAAAACTGCAAGCAAGAAATGAAAACTAGCTGAGCCATAATCTGGGAAATGAACGCTGATGTTGACATGTAGTGAACACAACTTTTCTGTCTTTTGATATTCCAAACATGGTCCCTCATCAGCATAGTTTTTTTTAAATTGTAAGTTGTTTTGTTTAGATATTTGTTTCGTGTGTTAAAGTGACACCGTGTAACTTTTGAACCCAATGTTAGCAAAATATTATGATACATTATATTCTAACATTACTATTAATATATATGTAACTATCGCTGATTTCTGCGGTCAATATAGAGCACTTGGTGCACGTCGTTGCTCCGAGGGGGCTGCCATTCTCAAAAATCAGGCATTGTAATTTCAGGAGCGGGCCCGTCTCTCATTGGGTCATGCAACCTGGAGCGCTTTGATTAATGGCTTGATGACTTAAAAATCAGCTTTGTGGTCTGCAGCACTTTTCCAAAACACAGACTGAGACTGTTTAATTTTGAGACAGTTGTGGCGCCTGTGGAAAGTTACAGGTTCAGTGCCCATAGTGGCCAAAAGTTACACGGTTTAACTTTAAGGCTGAGTTTCATCTTTGTCTTTCAACACAAAATCAGCAGCAAAATGAAATCCTGCCAAAGGGCACTAATGATATTTAACAACAATGTGAACACTGAGCGTTGAGAGGGGAGGCAGTCATATTCAAATATCAGGCTGAAAGTGCCCTAAATTCATCGAATCTAGTTGGAATTTCCCAAAGACAAAAAGTCATAATAACTAAAATGTTGAGTCAGAATAACTTCAGCTGCTCTTTAATGCCATTTTTGTTGAAGCAAAAATGTGGAACTTTGTCCTTCATCTTCTTTACTAGGCCAAGAAAGAGAAAAAGACAAACATAATGACTGCAGAAGTGCTTTTTAAAGACAGACGACTTCTCCTTTAGGCCACAGATGTTATAGAACCAACACTTGTTCGAGAGCTGGAAATGAGGTGTAAAGCTGGGGGCAGATGGGCAATGCAGCCATCCTCTGCAAACCAGCAGTTACCCAGCACGCAGCAGGCTGAGGCTCATCTCTCTTAACACACATTCACACACACTGAGTCTTTTCAAACAACAAACCAGAGCCATATAATTAGACTGAATCCTTTGTGATGCTCTGACAACATCGCTCCATTTCACAACTCTAAAAGCTACTGCCTAAATGGCATAAGTGGGCTAGCCATGCATATTAAAAAATCCTTGACTGAGGATTCATCATAAGCTTCATATTTTCACACCCAAATGCAAACTACACTCAAACTTGTGACAGGTAAAACCGTTTTAATGTCAGCCCTTTTATATAGAACAAAAAGCAAATTTTCATTAATTGGACAATCGCTTCAGCTTCCTGTTTCATCCTCAGCTGTGATGACAAGAGGAGAGGGAGTCAGAGGGGAAAGAGACAGGAGAAGGTGTTGAGTGCAGGCACAGGGAGGCTTAGAGATAAGACCTGCAGCTTTATCTGTCTATAAACTCACACATGTCCAGCTCTGCATGAGACCAGATGAATTCAGATAATAAACAGGGCAATCCACTGCATTGTAAGTACTCTATGTTATCTGCACAGGGTTGTTGCAAGCCCTGCAAAAATCTGATAAAAACGACCAAAGAGCCTTTAGGATTGTTTATCTAAGAGGGCCGGCCCATTAAAATCAATACATTCTTATCCACAGTCACGTTCAGTGCAGGTGTAATGAGGCCTGCTGGGATTTACTGTTTGTCTACTGTATGTGTAAACTTGGCTTTGCAGGATGCTCACACCTTAAACCTTCCCTAAACAGTCAAGTTTAGATCTAATAATCTAGGGTTTATTTAACACTTGAGACTGAGTAGGGTTTTAAGAACACTCAAATTATTTTCTTTTTTTCTCAGTCTTCAAGATGGGTAAAGAAAAAAGATCATCAGACTTAAGACTGAGATGTGGTAAATGGACTGTGCTTATATAGCGCTTTTCAAGTCATACGGACCACTCAAAGCACTTTACACTGCAGGTCGCATTCGCCCAGTCACACACACGTTCATACCCCGATAGGCACATCGGGAGGCAACGTGGGGTTCAGTGTCTTGCCCAAGGACACTTCGGCATGTAGTCTAGGGAAGCCTGGAATCGATCCCCCAACCCTCAGGGTGAAAGATGACTGCTCTTCCAATGTATTTATTTTTCAATACATTTAGATCACATCATGAAGTGCATTTCTTGATGGAAATGGCATGATGGCATCTTTCTTTGTGCACATTTTCCCATTTTCCATTTTTTCATTATAATATATGCTTATTGGGAGCAAGTGTAACTGGACTGCTATCTGCAGATAAAGACAATGCGGCTTGTGCAGGTCAAGTCATTCTGTATAGTCTTTTTAGAGGTTTTGCACCAAAGATGCTTCTACAAAGCAGCAGATGCTTCTCTGTGATTTTATACCACTATGCAACTGTTTAAGGAGTGGTGTTTATTCATTGTGCTATAGTCTCATCCTAAATATGTGGGATCAATGTGGTAGTCCAACCAGCAGAGGAGATAGTACAGTGGCACACTGTTAAGGTTAAACAGCATCAGATAGCTTCTTATTGGATGAAAATAGTCACAGATGAATCCAAATATGGCATTGACAAAGATTTAATGAAATGTGTCTTTAGAACTCTCCCTCAAGGACGGGACTTTAAGAAAAATGTGGGACACCATCTTCCTCACAAAGACATATATTTGATGGAATTAGTCAGTTTCATCATCTGGCCAATCACATCTACAGCAGTGGTTCCCAACCTGGGGTACGCCCCCCTGATGGCATCCCCAAAGCTTTGACTGTTTAGAGCCAGTGTGATTAAGGGTGCATTCACACCAGGATGGTCCGCTACACTTGGTACGACTGGGGACTTGGCTCAGTTGCTGGGTGGTGTGATCTCCTGGACCGAGATTGTGTTCATGTAGCTTTTTAGCCAAACGAGTCAGAGTCTCGCCATCTGAGCTGCCACATCTTCCAAGAATATTGTGTATTTCTATATAATTTTGACATAGTTTGTTTTTTTTGTTTGTTTTTTACTTTTGTGGGCACTGGTCTACTGTGCAGGCATATAGAGCATCCATTTCACAGCTAATTACTTAAAAAACTTCATTATTTCTGTGAATACTTACTGGGAAGTTTTCTTCTGACCACAAATCAATTAAAACCTTCACGTCGTTGTTGCTCCACATTTTAACGTGAGCCATTTCTAAAAAGTCCTACACATGGTTGTTTATCAATAATGCCCAGCATTTATAACATAAACAATAATATTAACCCACAATGCCATGCTGGACCAAATGCAGGAGGCAGTAGTTGTAGTCCACTTCCTGCATTTGGTCTGCTTGAAGCAGTCCGCTACCCTGTGTTAGGACCGAGTCTGTTTGTTTGGTCTGAATCAGAGCCCACTTTCTGAGCAGATGGACCCTGATTCGATTCAAAAGGCAAGTGTGAATGTGCCCTTAGATTAAGGTCATATCTACACAGAAATGAGTTGAGGTGAATCAGTCTAAGTTTTTTTATTATTATTTATTTATTAATTTTATCATTTTGATTTGATTCCATCATGGTTTTTTCAAAGGAATCAGTCAGAGTGCATCATTTATGGCAAGAAGCTAGTAAATGAAAGCATAAAACCAAGCATGGTTTCAGCAAAAGGGAGAAAAGGGGGTCCACGGCTTTTTGATAGTTCTATGAACGGGGTCCTCGGGGAAAATGGGTTGGGAACCACTGGAATGTACGATCTGCTGTGAAACTTAAAGTATAAGTTTCTTTTTTTTTCAACCTGGACCTCATTTTTAGGAGTTTATACGTGCATTTACTCACCGGTAACGTTTCTGCATCACTTTGAGTCCTCCGGAAGATATGCCATTCGTCATCCTGTAAAATGGCGGAGACGGGGCAGCCACTGTATAAGACATTATCTGCAGTAAAACTCCTTAATTTCATCAATGCTTTAAGTAGAATAAATGGGCGAATGAGAACTATTGTCCTGTGAGTTCAGTTTCGCAAAATGTGTTTTTGTTGTTGTCTGGGTAGCGAACTGCTCCTCTCAGCTGCACTACGGAAGCGCTCATTGTGAACGTGCGGCCCCGAAAAGTAAGGAGAACACCCTGATAACTAACAGAAAGCTAAATCTGGACTCACAGGACAATAGTACTCGTTCGTTCGTTCATTCTACTGAAAGTGCTGGTGAAAATCAAGGAGTTTTGCTGCAGATAATGTCTTATATAGTGGCTGCCCCATTATCGCCATTTTACAGGATGTCCAGTGAACGACATCTTAACGTAACATCTTCCGGAGGACTCAAAGTGATGCAGAAACTTTACACTGTAAATGCACGTATAAACTCCTAAAAATAAGGTGCAGGTTTGAAAAAAAAGAAACTGATCCTTTAATGTTGTGTAGCGTTTTGTGATCCGCTTCTGGAATGTAACATTTTCCAACATGTTATACTTGTTCATCTGCTTGTCAACACATCATCAAACATCAATGAAAAGTGTGTTTTTCTATTAGCATTAGCTAATAATTTTGGGAAGGCCATCTCCACTGCCTCCGTTTTGTGATCTAATTTTAATTCACATTATTTCATAAAATAAGACAAATAATAATAAATAATAAAATAAAGATACACACCCGTTTAACGAGTGATTGCATTACTTACTTACCCTGACAGGTCATCTAATGTGGCCAAATGCAGTTGTAATTAGCCTTAACAAATGTTTACAGACATGAAAAAAGAGCTCTGGCCCAGCCGATAATATTTGAATAATTTTTTTCCCAGTATGAGAGAGCTAAAGAAGGAAGATGCTATTTATGTAGCACAGCTTGATTTAGGGCTGAGGTGCAAATAGAGCTGGACCTGATTAAAGATTGAGGTCAAGACTGAGGTGAAGGGAGTTCAACAAAGCTTCCCACTGTCACCGTATGAAATGATTAAAAAGTATTAAATAGTATTAGTACTATTTTATCATTATGTAATAACAATATTAAAGTATTATCATTGGATCGATGTTTTTCAAATGTTATTTGCCATTTTTGCACATAATTATAATAGATTTGCTTTATCATCTGAAGCAAATGTCTTTTCTCTTTTATCCTCCTCTCACAATTCACCAGAATTTAAATTTACATGTTGAAATCATTATCATTAACTCCTACGCCCTGCAGGTATGGCTTAATGCATTGTGCAGCTTTAAATCAACCTCTTGACAACCCACCTAAATAAACTAGTTTCACCGAACACAGCTGATACCTCTAACTGTATGCTTAATTTAATTTCATAAAGACTTTTACTTGACCTGCAGTCCCTTTTTAGTCCCAGTGACTTTTACAATTTTGATAATTGTTTTCTTGAGGTATAACCTAATGAAGTAACTGAGTAATTCCAAACTGACTTTACAAAACAATCCAACATAGATTTAATGAACATCCTGGTTAAATCAGTTGCTAAAAATCTGCTGAAGCAATTCTTCTTATTAGCTACTTAAAATGCAGCTGCCTGATTTTGCCCTCAAAGTCTATTGATGTAACAGCTAAATATGCAAAGACAGAGCAGACTAAAAATAACAGCCTTTAAGACAGCAGCGAGAGAAAGAGCAGAAAGCATGCAGCATGTTGTCCATGAGAATTAGGCAAGTACTACAACAGCAGAGTTAGTGGCAAATATCAGGGAAAATTTGGACTGTTAATGCTCGTAAAAGTGAGAGAGGGCTGGGAATGGGAGAGTCGCCTTCAGGAAACAGCGCAAACAGAAACAAAGCATGAACAAAGATGATGGACAGAAAAGGCTGGTATGTTTCTCAAATGAACTGCACAAAATATCTTAATCAATATTTGGACACATATATTTTCATAGAAATAATATCTAATCTGTTGTAAAATTACTTTTTTTTGTATGTGTGTGTTTATCTAGAGGTCTGACTGATCATATCTCCATGAATGGATGTAAAGTAGGAACTGTGTGTCCAGTGCATGAAGTCCATCCAGAGTTCCAGAGAGAGACTATCCTCCCAAAAAGAAAGAAAGAAAAAAAAAACAGTAGGAAGGGTGTCAGAGTGAGCTGGCACCAACGGGGTGAAACTAGGAAGTGAGTTTGGTTGGCTGTTGGCTCTCACTGCTGCTATGGAAACAACATGACAGAGCAGACTGACTCTGCAGAGGCATGTGCAAGCTGTATGCATGCAAACACACATTTCAATAATTTAGCTGCATTTGTATCAGCACTGTGATAAAGGCATTTATACTAGAGAGACAGTTTATGAGAAATATGTTTTCAACGTACAACTCTTTACAACACACAATGCAAACTATCACACACCTGCAGGCGGTAGTAGACGACTATTCAGAATCGCTGAAATTTCTTAAGTAGGAGTAAACTGGACTTAATCTGATTTAACAGACAAGTGATTCGGTAAGATTCTGTTATGATAAAATATTCAAATCCTGAATTGGATGTCAAAATTCAGCTTAAACAAAGTGAAAAGTACAACTGATTGGTTAAAGTCCAGTCCTCAGTAAATATCCTTAATTTCAAAGCTTTTCAGCATCTTTAAGGTCAAACTCAACAATACGGCTCTAGAGATACGTGGAATATCAAAATATTTTTCTTTTTATAAGACAATTTGAATCTGGTCTTATCTACAGTAGCTAATAAGACCCAATTCAAGTTGTCTTATAAAAAGTAAATGTATCCTAATCTACCAAATGGAAGACAAAATGAACATCATCAGTGAATTACATGGGAAACTTCTAACATAAGGTAATTACTACCTTTCTGCAGTGAGAATTCAAGGACTAACAAGCGACAAATTTTCCACCAAGTCAACACCAGAGAAAATATGACAATTACATCATTATAAATCACCAATACTGATGTAGCTAATTAACTAAATATGCTCAGCTCGATGGGTCCAGTAAATTTTTGCCCCACAAATTCAACATCCATTTTAGTGTTATTAAATGGCCTCTTTAGAGGAAGGGACATGCTTGAAACTCTTCAAAAAAAAAGTGATGCTGATTTTTCAAACAAATATATCAAAACCCTTTTACAGGGGGCTTAGGGATAGAGGACTGATTCAGGATTGGAATTGAGTGGTTTTAAATTTGCTGCAGGCAGGGCTGGGCAGTCCAAAAATAAACATCTATGGTGCTTAGCAAGCTTTTACTTAAGTGATGGAGTCAGCAATAAAGTCGAGAGAAAGAAGACATCACAGTGCAATTACAATGCCGTGGGTTTCACATCTGGACAATTTTATCTATTATAAACATGCTTAATGCATTAAATCAATGACAGGAGGAGACACAATGTTGATTGGAACAATGTGTGAACAGTCAGAGCGTGGGAGCAGAGGAAATGGTCAGATATCCCACATGGAGGAGGTCTAAAAAACAGTCTAAAGCAAAGATCTGTTCAAGGAAAGAACAGGCTAATATAACCATTAACAAGTTATAATCAATAGGTAAGTCTAATGCCAGCCTTACATCAGAGGACTTTTTAAAGATTTGGAAAAGAATCTTGGAAGACAACCATCTCACACCAACTCACATCTAAAGACAGTTTTTAGTCTCAGCCTAGTCACAGACTGAGATTTTACAAAGACTGGGAATCTTGCAGGGTCACTATTTACAAGACTACAACTAGACTCTTTCAGCATTTTTTCCCATCATGCAACTTGTTCCCATCATCATCATAATCATCATCATCATCATAATGCATTTTATTTGAGAGCACCTTATCAAAGCGCACAAAGACACTGTATAGATAAAGCAGATAAACAGATAAAACATTAAAAACAGGAAGATAAAACACTAAAAATGCAGAACATAATCTGCTCTGGAACCGAGAACATTCAGTGACCAGCAAGTCTGTAGCGCTGATGTTTATTCAGTGTTTACTGTCAGGAATCACATTGCTGCTGTGTGTTCTGCAGTAAGATATGACAGCGCGGGGTTCGCGCGGCACTCTCCGTGAGTCACGTGACGGCTTTTACATTGAAGTCAATGCATGTCGCAACCTCCTGACCTGACTGTAGGTCAGACTTGCCCAGCAAGAGCGTTAACTGTGAGACAATGAGACAGAGTTCTCTGCTCCTTGACAGACAACTTGGTCGACCTGAACAACCGTTTTCAGAGCCTCCCCGCTGTCTGCGTCAGACGCGTTTCACCAGCTGGATATATTACGCGCGCAGAGCAGTCATTATGGACTTGGTTTGGAGGCCTCTGAACCGACTGTTTGCGCATCTCATCAAATGGAAAGTGGACAGAGGACATCAGTTTCCATTCATAATGGAAGTGTTGGACTCGACAAAGATGTTTTTCCCAACATGGACTGTTTACTGTGCATTCAGGTAACACTGCCTGTTCCAAGTTGCACTGCAGAACACCTGTTTCCAGGTGCACCAGCAGAGCTAGGAAGCGCACAGTGAGACTGAACAGCATCTCCTGCTCATCTTTTGAAAAAGAGCTCACGGAGAAACTTGACTGATGAAACAATAAATGCGCCAAGCCGCCGTCTTCCTTTAAACTGAGAGCTGTGTGCACAGGTAAACAGCAATGTGGTTGTGTCTTTTACTGCTGCTGAGCCCGACACCTGTATTCAGATGGTTAAACAGCTGTTGATAATGCGTAATGGATAAGTTATGGCTCTGCGCGCATGAGTGTGTTTTTATTTCACTATGCTGGTCTTATTGGGCAGCAATGACTGTTAGTTTTTTTTTTTTTTTTTAGATCGCGAAGTGTGCTCTTTCTATTCGGCAACTTTATTGATTTATTTGAGAGCATGCCAAAAGCGTGACCTGCTGTAAACTACTGGTGACTATTACTGATAGAACGCACACATGGAGACGTTTTATGTTAATAATGTTTTAGAAAGAGATACATTCTTTTGAAAATAGTGGAGGTGTAACACTTTTTAAAATAAATTTGACACACCAGTATTTGCTGGTGCACACATATCTTTTTTCTGGCTACACTGGTGCTCTGAGTATTGACGGTTCTGGAGGTACAGTAGGACCTGTTTCCGTTGCTGTCAGAGCTCATCAAGCTATTGTTTGTTGATAGTGTTGCGTTGCTGCGACTTGTGATAATATTAATCACGTTTGAGCCCAAGATAAGGAAAAGACTGATATAAAACAGCTCGGATTACCACTTCAAACTTAACGATCGTGGCCACGGAGGCACGCTGCGACTCCAGTAAAACTCCTGAGGTTTACGAAAGACTTCCAGTATTAAGTCTGCGATGATGACAATAGTTTAGTGTGAGCCCAGCTTTACTGTATCTGCATCCAAACCGTCATTTTTTAATTGTATAAGCAAAATACTGACCGTCCATTTGCACATACTGAGCATGCGCCGCATCACAGACAGACGCATGTGTATTACATCAGCATGTAAACAGGAAGTTCATGTCACTCTCTACTTAAACTAGCGAAGAAATGGCTGCACAGAGACAACTTAATTTTTTTCAGACTGATAGGGTGGCGTTGTTGCTAAAATTAACAAATGACTATAAAACTTTTATGGCCGGGCAACATGTCGACTGGGAACTGAGTTGTTTAGGCTACTTTCCTGTGCTTTGCTATCAGTCTTTTCTTGTCGTCACTTCCTTTCACTGAACAGCAAAGTTATCCATACGAGGCTGTTTACCCGTTGGCTTGCCATTTATATGTCCCACCATGCCCAGCTAAAAAATACGCAAATGAGGGACCCTGAAGCACTAGGTAAATGCGGATGGTAGGTCGTATCGGCTAAATGAGTGCACATTTAAGCACTTACACGGTCTAGTACAAGTACTTAAATCTAAAGCGCTCCTTTTCATTGGACAACTTCTCTGGTTGCAGAAAGAAGCTTGAAGTGACACTATATATTCAGTCAACATTTTCTCATAAGTTGATGGTTCCAGTTGTCACTTCAAGTTAAAATAGATGATTGATCAAATAGATTGTGACTGACAAGTCCCACTCGTTCCACAAGAGCCCACAAACCAGTGGACGATGTTCTTCCTTTGCATGCAGCCTACAGGTATGAGAACACTATGCATTTATCTTTGAAAAACTGATGAAAGAACAAATGATGACAATTATGACAAGGGCAAAGTTAGATCCTATGTTTATTAATTTATGTTTTGTGGTTTAGGACTGCAAGGTGGCTCAAACAGTTAACCGGGTGCTCTGTGTGCAAAAGTGATTATTTCTCTCTATCCAGTTTCCTTTTACTGGACTTGTTGACCATTCATGTCTGGGCCATCTCCAAAAGCTCTTTAAAAAGAGGAGTCTTGCTCCAGGTTTTACATCAAAAGAAAATATTTTGAAAATGGCATAGCTGTGTGGTGTAAATGTAGCATAAGCAAAAAGTGCAGTTTTGTTTCTTAAAACAGTATATAATTCAATTGAGAAATAAAATATCTAAAAGAGCAAAACACTCAAAGCTGCAAAAAACTGTGTAAGCCCAGTGATTGTATAAAGTAACTGGTGATCACTGTGAGCGTGCAGTGAAGACGGTGTCACCACGTCTTTTCTCCTCCTTCTGCTCTCCATTCAAGCTTGTGCTTGTGTGTTGTGTGTGTGTCCTGTCCTCCAGCAGCTTGAGAGGGTGAATTCCCCAGAGTGCCTTGACAGCAACCACTTCACGTGCAGCCTTGCCGTCTCCATAGTAACTGCTGCCATAGAGACCATCTCCCAGGACCAGGGTGTATTTTTATTCATTCTCCATGTCATAAAACAGAACATTCACCCAGTGGGCGATCACTCCACATTTGGCGACGTTTAACACAAACTCAGATATATCAGACACTTTTATAGCACCTGAATAAGCGCTTCAGAGCAAACTGCAGAGCTCGCCCAGGCTTCTGCACTCACTCACAATTAAACAGCCACACACTGTCGCACAACAGCTCATGAATCAACGCAAAGACTGAGGCACACCAGCTCACAGACTCATTTAGTTTATGATCACTTGTGACAGTAACATTGACAGAAAATGGAAAATCCTGTTTCACATCCCAACGCTCCAAATTGTCAAATGAATCCCTCAGCAGTGTGTGCGAGGCTGTACATGTGGGAGGCAGTTTGCTAACTAGCGGCCAGGAACAGCTTGTTCTGTCTCCTAACATTTGATAAATAAACACAGTTACCTGCACTAACACATGGATGCAGACTGTCTTTTCTTCTGAGCCAGCAAGTTAATCATTTACAAATGTTCTGCTTGAAAAGCCAGGCTTTTACTAAGCAGAGATCAGCACACATATGCTGCATTTAAGTGCTGTCAGGAGTCACTCTGCTTGCACAGGAATAAGAAAATGATATTCATATCAGAAGAGGAAGTCTATCTTACAGAAAATGATTTTGATAATGAGCATGGACACATAAAACTACAACAGGGATCATTTTGAACATTATTAAAATTATGTTGCTTTGCCAGTTAATGGAAAAATAAAGAACAATTTTAATGTGCAGCATAGATGCTATCCTTGATGATGATGTTTTTTTGTTTTTGTTTTCAAACGATTTAATCCTTATTACAGCTACCAGGTGTCATTTAGCCCGATTTCCCACATTGCTCCTTAACTTTCAACATTTTAACACAAATATACTCCACAATAACCATGAATAATCCTGGAATGTGGGATGAAGCCAATGCAAGAGGAAGTCTGTTGTCTAGTTCATCGTTCTCATCTGCCCACTTTGCCATTCAGCCCAAAAACAAACCAACAAAAACATGTGACAAGCTGTGGGCTTGTTTATTATTTCCTGTCTCAGAACTGAAAGCTCACATGCAGATTTTTAAAAACAACACAAACAAAGGGGATAAAAATATTCAAAGAGATTGTCATTAAGAATGCCAATTATAAATCTAGCTCACCAATTATCTGCTTTTAATGGAAGCCACTGAGTTAACTGGAACTCAGCAGCTGCAAAATAGGGATATCATTTTTGTTCAAATGTACCTACAGGCTTAGCTAAGTTTAGGTAGCTAAAAGAAAGCTGAAATAACTAAAATATTTACGTTATATTTCTCACTGTCCCACAGAGATACTGCTGTCCCTTAACTATGCTTGAATGTTTTCATATTTCTGATGGTGACAGCGTCTCAAATGATCAAAACACAGCCTTGCTGAATCACTCTCTGACTGCTTTCACACTCCCAGCCGGCCCAGTTCGCCTTGCAATGAGGCTCCAGGTGGCACGTCTGTAAAACTCAATGACCCTCAAAGCTCCAAAACTAAAAATAACAATCAGCCAACGCAACAAAGCACAGAACAGCTGACAGTTCACCTGCAGTCGAGATGTGGCAATCAATTATGCTCAGATGCATGAATGAGCACACACAAAAATACACCAAGAGGGTCAAACTGTTACTCTGTCAGATTTTAGCCACAGAATGACCTGTAAAGATGTGTTCACAGTGTTTCCTAGAAACATAGATCTGACTGTTCATCAGAGATGCATGCTTTATAAAAGAATGCGGGGGAAAAGCTTCCTTAAAAAATGTTTTTTTGTTGTGATTCATCTGAACACAGAAGAGTTTTCCACTTTGCTGTAGTCCGTTTAAAATGAGCTTTGGCCCAGAGGAGATAGCTCTGTACCGATCATGTCCACATATGGTTTCCTCTTTGCATGATGGAGCTTTAATCTGCATTTCAGATGGTATGGTTAACTGTGCTTTCAGATGATGTTTGGACATCTGAGCCAGTATTTTCATGACAGACTCAATCTTGTTTTAAATACAGCGCGACCCGAAGGCCGAAAGATTACGGGCACCCATTATTGGTTTTTAGTTGGGTCTCAGATGTCTCCAGATTCTTAGCTTTTGATGGTACATATGGGAGATATCTGAAAATACAAAATCTTTAATATTTTACTTTTAGGAATTATTTCTCTCTTTAATCTTTATCATTTAGTTTTAATTTCTTCTAGTCTTGCCTTATTTCTTGTCTTCTGTATTAGTTAGCTTTCATTTACAGTTCCTGAGTCATACCTGATTTTCAGTTGGTTATTGTCAAACCTCTTCTTGTTCATTTGGTCCCTTTGAATTTTGGCTCCAGGATTTCCTTTGTTCAGTGCCAGCCTATGATTTTGTTTGTCACTCTGGTTTTCATTTTTAGTCATGGATTTTGTCCTGCTTCTGGCTGATCAGTTTTAGATTTAATACCTCGTCTTTCCTGATGTGGCAACACATTTAGTTGTGTCCCCTCATCCTGTGACTTCAGCTTTTCATCCAGTCTGTAGGTCCTGCCTTTTTGTCATTTATCTTGTGGTAGAAAGATACTTATGTCACATTTCACAATTTGCAGGCACATATTTTGCAGGTTTCCAAACTTCTGCCCATTTTTACATCTGAGAGACTCTACCTTTCTAAGGTGCTCTTTTTGTACTCAATCATGACACTTTTGTGTTATTAACGAACCTAACCAGCAGCTAATTGTTCCTCTAGCACAGCTTTTTATTGCCCCTGTCCCAGCTTTGCAAGATGTGCTGCTGTCATCAAATTCAAGGGAATCAATGTTCATTTAACAATAAAATGTCTCTCTTCCAGCACTTTTTTATTTCCATGGTTTGTTGTGAAAATAAGAGTAAATTACATTCACTGCATTTCATTTGCCCATGAACTTATAAGAACTTATTTTGCTCCCCGTCAGACATCTCAGCTTGGTTTTGTAATAAACATGAGAAACAAGACCAAGAATCATGAAAAAAAATGGACTGAAGTTGCTATAAACTTAAAACCTCTTACAAGATGGGAAGTTAGACCGTAACACCTGCTTGTTTGTTGGTGTGACATTATCAAAAGAAAAGTAAATGGCTGCTCTCAAACATTTCCAGACTGATTTATTTGGTTTGTTCGTTTCAAGGCTTTGCTCCTCCAACTGCTCCGGAGTATATGTGAAGCTAACAGGAAGCAGTTTTGAACTGAACGTCTCCTCTCTTTCCCCACCTTCTGTCCTCTCTCACTTTCTTATACTTATTTCCAGGCCAGACTTTTTTTTTTTTCCTTCCTCTCTGTTCTTCCAGGGTTGTGCTCAGTGGCCCAGTTTTTTTCCTGCCTGAGATGCCCCAGCACATCTCCTTTTTCTATCTTTTCCCTTTCAGGGTTCTCTCTCTCTCAGCACTTCCTCCATCTGTCTCTGTTAAACTTTTTTCTTTTCCTTATTACTCCATTCCACCCCTACCAAGAGACAAGAAGGGAAGCCATCTTAAAATCAAGCTGAGTGCTCTTTGTTTTCCCAACAGAAGCATCTCTAACATATTATTTTCTTTTTCATTCAAGAAGGTTATTCGGTGGAAAAACAAATTTTTCATCCTGTGCTCAAAATAAAGAAAAACTTAGACCATTTTACAGCAGAAGTAGCAATTCTTTCTGGTGTAGTGCGTTCAGATTTGTGTTACTGTAGGCCACGTCTACACTAAGCGGTTAATGTTATTCGGGGACATTTAACCCCCTGTCTTATCTGCATCCACACAGTCGTTTATGAATCGTTTAAGGCTCGACGCAAGCAAAATAATGACCATCCATTTGCACTTACTGAGCATGCACCACCGCGTGACATCAGCATGTAAACAGGAAGTTCATTTCACTTTCTGCTCAGACTAGCGAAGGAATGGCTGCGCAGAGAAAGAGAGGGATTTTTTTTCGTTTGGACTAACGATGAAGTAGCATTGTTGCTAAGAGTAACAAATGACTATAAAACTTCAATGGCTGGGCAAAATGTCAACTGGGAGTCGTAGCAAAGTATGGGGACATTCTGGCACGTTTTGTTGTCAGTGTACGGCGGGTTTTATTGTCGTCACTTTCTTTTTTATTGAACAGCGAAGTTATCCATACTAGGCTGCTTATCCGCCAGCTTGTTTTTTACACAACCCGCTGAAATGGCTAAAAAAATAGGACTCTTAAATGCTGGGTAAATGTGGACATGCATGTTTAAGCACTTACACGGCCTGGTGTAGACATAGCCTTAGTGTCTGAGAGGAAAGACATCAGCAATTATCTTAGAGAATCAAGTGTTGCTGCCCATTAGTCCGGGCAGGATTAAAAGACCATTTACAAGCAGCAGTCCATCTACAGCAACAAAGTTTATTCTTGAATGGAAAACATTTAAAACAGTTCCCAATTTTCCAAGAGGCAGAAATCCCAAGACGTTCATCCCAAAATTGACCTAATCTTCAGAGAAACTGCAAAAGTTCCTGGTATTACATCTCAGACTCTACAAGCCTTAGCTATCAAGTTAAATGTTGAAATTTAGGGCTGCACGGCGCTGTGGTGGTTAGTACCGCAGCCTCACAGTGAGAAGGGCACTAGTTCAAGTCCTGGCTGGGGAGGTGGGTTCAAACAATTCCAACTGCGGCCCTTCTGTGTGGAGTTTGCATCTTCTCCCTATATATGTGTGAGGCCTCTGGCTTCTGCCCAAAGACATGCGCATTAGATTAACTGATCACTCTAAATTAGCCCTTAAGGCCTGCATTACGTACGTAAATGGTGACGTCCATTTTATGCATTGCCCTGTGTCGCTGTTTTCATACTTCCATGCATCTTCTGCGTTTTGATTGTTCATATATCAGTTTGTCCATGAGGCGACAGTGCTGAGTTCATAATTAATTGCCCTGTTTTGATGTGAGTCTACACCACTTGGTGTCAGTAATGTAGATATGAGTGTATTTTCGGACGCACTTGCACAGCCTCTCCTCAAAAGCTCCATCCATGTCTACAGATGGTCTTCTCTGTTTGTTTGGCGTCTTCTTTCTCAGGTGCTTTTATTGGGCTATTTAGCATCGGCAGTTTTTGTGTTGTGTTCTTCCGGTTCCTCTTCTTCTTCTCTGGTTTGTTCCTGCATATCAGCTCCACAGCTCAACACTGCCCCCCCCCCCCCCCCCCCGTTTACAGTGGTATTGCTCTGTCTTCTGCGTCGAGTGATGGACCAACAAGCCCCTCGAAAACACACCAAATTACGTACGTAACCGACGCAGATGATGGTCCGTCCGTCTGCGTATCCGTCTTCTGCGTCGAGCATAAATTGGCCTTTAGAGTGAATGTGAGCGTGAATGGTTGTCGGTCTCTCTGTGTTGGCCCTGTGACAGACTAGCGAGCTGTCCAGAGTGTACCCAGCCCCTCGTCTGATAAAAGCTAGGATAGACTCCAGCATGAATGTTGAAATTTAAAACAGACAGTTAAAAAGGCAAATCAAGCCTGGCTGCTTTGAAAGAGCTGCCAGATGAAAGCATCTTCTGTCTAAAAATAACATGGCAGCTTAGGTTGCAAAGTTGCATCTCAGCAAACTGTAAAACCTCTGGAACAAAGTCCTTTGGACAGACAAGACTCAAAGTTCAGATTTTAGCTCTCTTTGCAGGTCATTCCACGTGGAGAAAACCAAACACAGCATCAGCACAAACAACTCATTCCAACAGGAAAGCACAGTGGTGGAGGACTGATGATTTTGGCTCCTTTTGAAGCCACACAACATGGACACCTTGCAGTAACTAAACTTTCCATATACCAAAGTATTTCAGAGCCAAATATGAGACTGCTATTTTGGCCAAAACTAGATCATTTAACAAGAAAAGTTTAAGACTGAAATATTACTACTCTAAAATACTTCAAAGTATATGACTGTAATATATCAGAATAACTGACACCCAGGAAGATCTGAGCTCTCAGCTATGAATGTTGTGGGGCCTAAAAAGCTTGTTTGTTTATTTATTTAGATCTCCATTAGCTGCAGTGACACCGCAGCTATTCTTCCTGGGGTCTAACACAACCGCACAGAAAAATCATAAAGCACTATACAGAATAAAAAGCTCTAAGACTTGGTAAAAGCTTGTGAGGGTTATGTTTTGCTCATTATCATAAGAACAGGTTGGTGATGTTAATATTAAACTGTATTAAAACCCATTTCTCAGTGCCAGCAATCAGAGGTCCTCTGTTTATCTAAGCACTTGCTTAGCAATCTAGAGATCTTTGAAGCTGTTGCAGAAGAGACCAGTTAAGCCTTTTCAGGCAGCTGTTTCTTCAGTTAGTGAAGTAATTAAGACATGCAGTTAACAGGAACACTAAATGTCAAGTTGAGGTCTGGAAGACCAAGAAAACCTCCCATGAGGGCTACTCATGGGATCAGAAAGGCAAATTAAAGCCCTGTTAGAATAGAATAGTAACACTTCTGGATGAATTAGCAGACTACAGGGCAGTGCTGCATTATTTTACTAGGCATCTACACCTGAGCAGATATGAACTTCATGGTCTTGAGATTTCATGGAATTATAAGAAAACCCTCCTAACCATCCTACAACTTCTAAAGAAACGTAAAGAAAAAAAAAAAGAAAGAAAAAATCTGCTGAATTGCGACTTTAAAATAGAACATTGGCATTACCAAGTTTGTTTACCGAGAGGCTTCTTGCAGATAACTTAACTAAAGTTGATGACAATTTCTCACTGTAAGTACAATAAAACCTCTTCAAAAACAATCATCTGTTGCGAACTAAAGATGAAGCAACATTCATTCTAAATGTTTGAAAGCCAAGCTAAAACTTTCTTCTTTTTCTTCCCTTTTTTAAGTTGAGTCTCCTGTAAATACTTTTAGCTCTACTGCTGATGGCAAGAATAGAGCTGAAAATCCAGAATTTCAGTTGAATATAAATAATCAGTCACTAAAGGTACAGGCATAACTGAATCGATGGCTTAGTTGCATTTTTCTGGACGAGATAATCCATGCTGTCAGAGAGCAGACCAACAGTCTGGAAATGCTTTATGCGACTGAAAGTTGACGTGTAGTCATAGCAGACAGCTGTTTTTGTCACAATCTCTGTCATTTGACCATGTCATCCAGAGCTATTAATCTGACATGAACAACTTCAGTTTTGTGTGATTTTTGCCAAATAGATTTTTTTCAGGATCATGTAAGCATGTTCACTAATAAACTGCTCAATTTTATTTCAATATAAAACCAAAAATTAACTGAAAGATTTCCAGCAGATTAAAAATCATACTGTAAAACATACGAAATTCTAACCAGCCATGATGAGCTTTTATAAACTCACTTGCCAATTCAAGCTAATTGTAATGGATGTTCAATTAGAGGCCCCACTTATCAGCTTTAGATGTTTTTTAACTTTTTAACTCCAATTGTGGCTATGTTTTAAAAAAAAATACCGTGTGAGGGTTTTATGTGGGTACATTTGTGTATCAGTTATTTTTTAGGTCACCTTGCCCTGCTGGTGTCCTGGCAGCTTGTCCAACACTCAGAGCCAGAAAGACTGAGAGGAAAGATGGCACACACACACACATACATGTACATATGCAAATGTCTAGTTTTACAGTGTCACGTCTTGTAACTGTTGACCTAGAAGCTATGAACTATTCATAGATCATGCTAAGAACAGAAAGACACTTGTTATTAAAAGTTTTAGGTTAATTTGATTTCTAACATTCTTGAAACTAAATAAGAACCCTGAGTTCGGTGCACCAGTTCTTACACACACTGATCCACACTTCTTCGCACCATCACCTGAACATGACTTGACAAAAATGCACATACATGGAGCTTTCCCAAGCAAAACAAGATGTACAAGGGGATTTAATAAAAGGTACTGATTGAAGATTGCTTGTTAGCATTAAATACAAGATAGTTTGATATCTTAAAATATATTCCCAGATACAGTTTTTAAAAATGATCTTGCACAACTTGTGACACAAGCTTTTCATTTTCATTACTTCTTATGAGTATTTTGGAACGAGTCCCACATTTGTGACAATTTGAAGTCCACATGTTACAGAGTGCAAAGGACAAAGTTAGAAATTTAAGATTTTTATAGCATTGGAAATTTAACAACAATAATCTACTTTGAAAACTATTTATGTGTCTGGCTTCTATCTGATGTTGAACCTGAGAAATTTCTTCTAAAACTACACACTGATTGAGGTTGTTCAATGTTTTGTGATTACTTCAAAAGTGATTAATTTTAGTTACTATCTCCATCTCCTAAAAGTAACAGCGTTTATAACTGAACTTAAGTTTTGTAAAAAATAAATTACATGGAAAAGTAATAATCCTGTTACTTTTTAATATTCCCATTTAACTTTAATCTCTGTGTTGAATTATTCCTGAAAGAAGTGAATATCAAACCTCACTAATGAATTAAATAGAATAACTGACAGAATCTTGGATAGTCAGACTGGATGTCTGAGAAGAGCTTCAGGTCGTGGGTATAACGGCTTCCAGCCGACATGTAGAAACACAAAGTTTTTATCACTGAGAGAAAACTCACTTCTGTGATTCCAGTTTATATTTCTTCCTGTTTTCTCTGGATTCACTGTTGCTGTGTGTATGTGTGTGTGGTTGTGTGCACCTAAAGTATGTTCAGCTGCGCAGTGTGCGCGACGAGTCGTGTTTGCTGACAGTTCATCAGTCATCGTCATCACTTGTTTGTCACTGTTTTAATAACTGGATTCATACGCCTGCATGCATGTCAGGTTGGTGAAGTTGTCACCGCCGCTGCCCTGCAGAGGCTCCACACGAACATCTTCCAACCTGCCGTGCAGCCGGTCTGAACATTAGTCACATGAAGACGCAACTCAGGAAAGCATGACGAGTGTGTCCAGGTGTAACGGGATCACTCCGCCTCCCCTAGTGCTGTTTCTTTTAACGCCATTATTTCATCACTGTTACCAACTGCTCCTCTCCCGTTACCGAAGAAGTTCCCTCAGCCGTTTTTATGTGGATAATCAATCACCATGAAAACATTTCGCTCACAGTGCAACGCGAGGTACACGTGCAGTGGTTGCAACCTGATCTCACAAAAATACGTGAAATGAGCACGAACGGGTTTTACTCATATACGTGTCCCCGACACGTAACTGCTTCAAATTACGTGTCACTGACACGTAAAGCTGCGCAATGTTAAGTCAATGGGGATGCTTTTCGTGTCCCCAGACACGAATTTTTCAGCTTCAAATTACGTGCTGATGACACGTAAAACTGTGCAACGTAAAATCAACAAGTCCTCCAAAAAAAATCACACCCATATTAGGTCGTTTGTGCACAAAAATACGGACTATATTACGTTTTCAACATCCACTCATTTTATATATGCAATCCACAGTTTTTCTCATTTTGACGGAGCCTAAATCCTCTTAGGTTTTTTGGCTTTATGCTGCCTGGAGAAACCTGGAATCGATCTCCACAACTTCTGCATGACAGACGCCTGCTCTGTGTCCTACTCTATACTTCGAGAGCTGCTGTCATGCAACTTGGCTCATGACGTTTGCAAAGCTGAATTGAGATGATGCTGCAGAATAAATGCCTGTAACAGTTGCAGTCATGCAGTCTGCTGTCATGCAACTGTTACAGGCATTTATTCCGCAGCATCATCTCAATTATTTCATGCGCTGTCATTCAGCTTTGCAAACGTCATGAGCCAAGTTGCATGACAGCAGCTCTCAGTATAGAGTAGGACACAGAGCAGGCGTCTGTCATGCAGAAGTTGTGGAGATCGATTCAGGTTTCTCCAGGCAGCATAAAGCCAAAAACCTAAGAGGATTTAGGCTCCGTCAAAATGAGAAAAACTGTGGATTGCATATATAAAATGAGTGGATGTTGAAAACGTAATATAGTCCGTATTTTTGTGCACAAACGACCTAATATGGGTGTGATTTTTTTTTGGAGGACTTGTTGATTTTACGTTGCACAGTTTCACGTGTCATCAGCACGTAATTTGAAGCTGAAAAATTCGTGTCTGGGGACACGAAAAGCATCCCCATTGACTTAACATTGCGCAGCTTTACGTGTCAGTGACCACGTAATTTGAAGCAGTTACGTGTCGGGGACACGTATATGAGTAAAACCCGTTCGTGCTCATTTCACGTATTTTTGTGAGATCAGGTTGGTGTTTGTTGTTAGCTGCTCACTGCAGCCGGTGTAGTGCATACAAGCTTGTTTCCCCATCACAATTTCTGATTGGCCAGCAAGCCAGAAACGCGGGGCTCGACCATTTTGATTGGCGGATAGGTTTGTCACTCAAATGTCAGAGACAGAAAAAAAAAAAACTCAGGCGCATGAGGTTAGGTTATCGCAGTAGTTTAAACCTCAATATCGATACGGTTAAGGTTAATCGTGCAGCCCTATTCTGAAGTTTTTGAGACTTTGTTTTAAGCCTTGATTTATAGGGAAAAGGAAGCATTGGATAAAATTCATTGCGTTACCACAACACATTTGAACATTTGTGATGTGATAGTGAAAGTTATGTTGACTCAATGTTACTGTAACGCAGGGTAAGTCAAATGATGAATACAAAAGTCTCTCAACCATAGCTTATTATTGTCTCAACCAAGTGAGGCCAAAGGTCATTTATTGCCTGATTTAATGCGGAAGGCTTGTAACCCTACGTTAAACTTTTTTCTATGTCTCGTCGAAAGTAATAAAACAGTGCCATGTTATTTCTGTCATGACACTTTTTTTCTTCCATTTTTTTTTCCCTTCGCAATCAAGGAACACAAAAGTACTCGTAATACCCTGCTTTTCCATGAAATATTTCATCTCGATAAGAATGCCACATTTATAGAAAATAGTTTTGCCCAAGTTAAACAGTTTGCATGGAATCACATCAAGTACTTTCTAAAATATGACAAGATTGTTGATATAATAACCATAGGTATAATTTATGACACTAAAAGAATGACTGAGAGCTACCAAAACATTAAAGCTATGTTGTTGTTTTTGTTCTACTATTTGTCTGTCCTGTAGTTCATTATCCAACCCTAATATCTAACTTTGTATGCAGTTTCCTCTCCCTGTGCTGTGATGAATGCAGATCACATAGTCCTGGTTGCAGAATGGTTCACCTTCACCTGAAAAACTCTCTCTGTACACACTGAGAGTCCTGCTGCTATCTGGAACAACCTCTCCATCTTTCTGTCATCCCTCTCTCTTCCTCTCTCTTGCTTTGGCCGGGAGTTAATCTCTTTTTTTACTGCCAGCTGATAGCTGTGCATGACTGTCTGCATCTCTATTCATGCGTTCAGTCCATCTATCACCTGCTGCTGCCTCTGTCACTCCCTCCATTCTCCCGTTTTCCCTCCGCTCCCAGAAGAAAAACAGATAATATTCCATACTTCCTCATTTGTGCACCGATATCTTTCAGCTTATGAGTTTATCATTCAAGCAATCAGACTCGTTTTTCTGTCTTGCTTAGGGTCACTTCAGCATCAATGCACCTTGTCTACAGCAGGAATCTAACCTATGATATCTCCGTTTGGGGGATTTTTCTCGTTTCCATGCATGACAGCTTACATTTGCATAAATATCCTTTAGTTCATTTTATCCTGAAAGCTTTCCTTAACAGTCCGTGGAAATTGCACATTAAAGAGTTGCCATAGTAACCTTAGACTCAATTGCCAAAAATTACCATGTAAAACTCATTTAAGAATCCAGGCTAACGGCAGTATTTTGACAAGCTCGTGAAACTGTGCTGAACCAGGTGAGGAGAATGGACTGGGAATGAAAGCCATTTCAACACACACTGTATATGTCATATTACAACCAATGTACTGTAAATGTGGCATATCTGGAAGTGGGTGTGTACAGTAGTACGTGAGATGAAAGAATTTCCCATTTTTTGTCCTAAAAGAAACAAATCTTTGCCATTCTGATCAAAACTGAAAGAAGCCAACCAATGTGTCTTTCTGAAATCTACATGTTACATGTAGTATCACCCCTTGACAGACGAGGGCGCACATACCACTGAGAGGTGACTCCCAGTGAGGAAGACTGAGATATGAGGGCGGAAGGATGAGTAAAAATGGATGAAGTCGCCAACACGGATCGGTTTTGTGTATTTATGAAAATCCCGAGTCCTAAAATATTCTAAACATCAGATCAAATCCCCGCCCTCTCTCTCCACACCAGTTCAGCTGCTGTAGCGTAGCTGCCGTAGTGTGACATCATCGCCAAGCGCAGGCCCCCGAGCCAATCTGGTAACCTGACCCCATCTGGTACGTCCACCGGCATCCTGCAGGTATTAGTTGTTGCCCTGCGACAACACACCTGACTCCAATCAATGGATGATTGTACAGAGCTTGATGTCAATTTCTCTACAAAGTGACAAGGTGTGTTTCCACAGAGAAACTCCTAATACCTGCAGGATGCCGCTTCCTCGTCAACTTATTGCATCCTGGCCACGTTCAGATATAGGGAAATGTTGCGAATAGGTCAATTGTCACACCTGCAGTGACTGCCATCCTTTCATCACTGTCCAAAACATTTTCTTGTGCGTTGAGCCAAAACAAGGTGCCACAACATTTCTGCTGCTCTTATGACACGGGGGCTAGCTGGAAAATGTCCGCTACAGCTCTGAGGTAAAAGAGTGGAACATTTGTCTGAATGCAAACGGTGTAAAGCACAAACTCCACATTGTTACTGCTTTTCAGAGCAAGTCTAAAAGGGGCTTTATACTCATCCCTACATCAGTTTTTGAACACACATTTGAACAAATCACTGAAATCGCTGTTGCAATAGCTGATAACCAAGTCAAACCTCACTTATCGCTACCTTCTCTGTACCAGCTGCAATCTCCCTGGCATTATCTTGGTTTGGGGTTCACTTTTTGGTTTCACTCCTCTCTCATGAAGCCTGCAGACAGACCCCTCTCAGATGATGATGGTCAAAATACCAAACTGAGGCTTTAAAACCAGCAGACGGTCTCACAATGCTCGCAGCTGTGAATCTGACTACTCCATTAGGTTGAGTGATTTGTTAAGCGCTGTGACACAAAACTGTACTTTCTCAAGGCAGAAACAACTCATCATATGGCAAGGCGAAGTGTCAATCAGCTTTATGGCGTGACTGTTGTCAAGCAGTGTGCTGGCATTCCCAGCCACGGCTTCTGAGTGCTAACCCCTACTTAGCATCTGTGTTGATTAAAAGAGGAGTAAAAATTTTCTGTTTACAGACAACAATTATTGTACAGATGGTTTGTTGTTTCAATTATGTCCTTATTTCCAAATAAATTCCTTAATAATAAGTGAAATTTCTCATAAACTGCTTCCAGAAATGCGTGTGAATATAGAGGTTAGATGAAGACAGCAATTCTGTCTCTCAGAGGGCAAAATGCATCGAAATAGATCAGCCACAACATTAAAACCACACACCCGTCCTATGTCAGTGCTCAGATGGATCAGGGATGTTGCTAGAAGCACAAGTCAGGTGGTTTATATCTGGCTCCATAAGAACCAGTTAGTATCAGCACTGAGGAAAGTTTGTTGCAGAGCAGAGTGACAACAGACACCTTCACTGTCTGCAGGACAGACAGGAGGAGAACAGTCATACCGAGGGGGCAGTCCGGTGCGGATATGCTTGTGTGAAGTCTGCTAGTCACGACACAAAGCCGAAGCGGAAAATGTTTTAACAGAGTGTCATCACTGTGTTAAAGAGACGTGGGCTTCACAAGGTAAATTCAGGCCAGTCTGTCAAGGGTGAGACACTTCACTCCCACATACCTGTGCCACCATCAAACCTTCCAATCACGATTTACAGCACTTGAAAGGTACATCCCTGCAATTAATGTATTATGAGCATAGAACACATTTTAGATTTTAATGAGGGGCAAAGTGACTGCGGTTGCAGGTTGTTAACTTTAATCTGAATTTTATGTTCCCATGTATAAAAAGACAATCGGTCAATATTACCACCCTGCACATCTGTCTTTCTTCAATTATCAAAACAGGCTCTTCATTGCAATCAGTGTATTTACCATGGTTATTGTTGGGATATGATCTCAGACAGCAGATTATTGGTCTTACTTCCTAATGAAAAACATTTCCTTATCTTGATGAATGGGGCAGCAAATGACACAGATGGATGGGAGTTCAATCCTTTGAGACAGTTCTTTAATTAGATCAGGCTTTGGACAATTCACATCCAGTATTACTTTATAAATCAATTCTAATTTGGTTGCATCTTGAATCATCTGCTTTGTTTATTTGGCCATCAAATAATTATATTTGCAGTTATTCTTTTAGTTTTACATCGGAGACATTAAAGGGATAGTTCGGAACTTTTGACATAGGGCCTCATTTTTGAGTTGGCCAGGATACTATTAATCACTGGAGAGAGTTTCGACATATTTCATCTGTTATTCCAGTTGCAGGAGGTTCCGAAGCTATGGGTTATGCAAATCATTAGTTTAGTTTTATTTGTAGCATTTTTCTATTAACACGGGCATTCACACAGATGTTGCATAATAACTGATTTGTCTTGGGTGCTTTGTTAAGTGGATAAAAAACCAAAAACGACAGGCTAGGTGATCCTATCCATTTGCGCTAGCTGTAGCATCAGCGACCTCCTGCAACCAGAATATACCTTTCACACAGAAAGGTACTATATTCTTTCTTAATGCTACAACTAAACATAAATTTTTTTTTCTTTGTCAAGGCTGTGGCCACAAGCATTCAGAATATATTTTTGTATAATCTATTTATTTTCCGATGAGGGATTAAATATCCATTTCTATTTCATTAGTTTCTGTATTTGATTTAATTTGACTGGTGACAAGATGATCAAAGACAAAGTTCTGTTCACTGTTCTAAATTTCTTTTCTCCCTGCTTGAAAACAAATTCATATAACTAGTCACAAGATGAAATATGAAATAAAAAAATAGGAAATGATATATCGCAATTAAAAATCTGGAAAAAAGTATAAAGCCAGAACGATGAGAAAATCCCTTTCAAAACTCTTCCAGTATTTAGACATATCCTGAAACTCTGTTCAATGCTTTACACCAAAAGATGAAAAAGGAAGAGGCAGAAATGCATGCCATAAAGTACGATCTTTCATTACGGTTCACAATACAGTAAGAGGACAATTAAAATGTTAATACCACAGGCCCTGAAAATTCAGTGTTCAAGGCAACAGAGCAGGCTGTCACGCTACAGCTACTATCCAGGCAGTTTTATGAATGCCTATAGATCCCATATGACCTGTGGGAGCTGGCCGACATATTCTGAAATGCTGCATGCTGCACAGCGAGGGATGCCGCACATGAGGCAAGAAGTGGACAAGAGCAGGAAAAAGTTGTGGAAAGGAGGAATAACTGACAGGTAAACGGTGATAACATTGTCAATAGTATTCTTGTAAAGACTGACTGAATGACTTTTTGTCACCTGATCCAAGCCTTACTCTCCCTGTTTGTTTCCTAACTCAGGCCTAGAGTCACCATTGATCATATTTTAAACATTACAATGTAAAAAACTAAAGAAATTAATAAACTTGATACAGTGAATTTCATAAACTGTACTGTGTGGAAGGAAAAGATCAGAATCTTTATGTTTTAGAAAGGTATGTGCTATTTAATGTCTGCAGCTGAGCAGTTAGCAAGCTGCTGTTTCACTGTGAATGTTTGGACTCAGTCCTTACTGAGTGTTTTTTATGAGTGTTCATCTTTATAAGTTAGATAAGAGGGAGAAAGAAAGCAAATGTGGGTTGTTGCTCAGTGTGTGGCTCTTGGGTTGTGTTGCAGCTGCTGGCTTGGTACTGTATGACTGTCCGCTCTGGATGAAATACAAGGCTGGCATTAATGGTTAATGAAGCATTATGAAAATACATAATGAAAAAGAATTCTTCCTCTTGGATTCTGATACCTATTTCCAAAGGAGAGACAGGGAAAGCAGTTTGTGTGCTTGGAGATTGATCTTCAAGCAGCCTTCCAAAGTGAACTACTCAAAATGTCCTCAGTGCAGAAATTTGCCAACCAGTCCAAACAGAAAAACTGTTCAAGCAAACAAGAAGAGATGGAATAGGGGCGGAAAAGATTTTCAAAGATAGAGATTCAAAAATGTTTTGACAAGAAAATCCATAGCAGTCAGCAGCCCCTCTTTGTCTTGTACACATAGGCTTGTCACACTGCTGCTCCACACACATTATGCACTCTTATACTGTACACATGCATGGATGGATACTCTGAGAGTCCAGAGTGGCACAGTATAGGTTACACACACAAACACACACAAATGCAGGCCTGAGGTCTCCCCTCGGTCACGTGCAGTTGAGCTATTATCATTCTTCACACATCAGTGCGTACAGTGAGCCCAGGGACTTTTCTCAAACGTAAATAGAAAATACTGACAAACAAATTTCCATATTTCATCCCAGAGATGAACTCATGAATGTATAAAATCACTCAATGAAACATTATTCAAACATGGCTTAAAAAGAGGAAAAGAAGCTTTACGCCACGTCGTTTCCACAACTGCCTTTGCATAAATAATACATTTTCTCTGATGCAATGAAAATTGGACACACTTGCAAATCTGGTAGTGAATTCTACAGAACTGATATTAAAGACATGGAATGAATTACCAAAGTGCCATGTTTCATGATAAACTGTTATTACCTTTTACACTACGGTAGAAAACAAAAACCATACATATACAATAGAACTTAATAAAAAAATTATTTCCTGCAAATATTCAGAATAACTAAGTTGTTCTCTGAAGTTGTAATTCAGTCATTATTCATGTTATTAATCAACCCAATATGTTGCCTGTTAAAATATATGGCAATATACTTAAGGAGAAGGCAATTCTCTTTTTTTAAATACAGTTTTAAATGACAAATTATTCCAAAGCACAACGACAGAATGTACAACTCATGATGCTATGCTGCTATACTTCATCTTTCCAAGGGGAGATGTATTAAAATTAACTCAGCAAATTTAGTCAGTTTCTTAATAATTGTAGATGAAGCTGAATATTACAAAACTAATCTACAAAAGAGATTAATATACATCATAACACAAACTTGTACCAAATATGGTTTGAGCTGAAGGTGGAAAGGGCTGCATAAAAGACAAAGCTCTTGGGGGGTCGGGAACTTTCCAACAGGACATGAAGATTTCAAGAAGTAGTGATCTACAAAAATGTAGTTATATATATTTGGATGCTCCCCGGTGCCTGTGAGTGGCTGGAACGCACTATTGGGTAGGTGGACTGCCAATCATAGCCCGCTGAGGTTTGTGCCCTGCAAGTCCAGCATTATCATCCAAACTGAGAGATAAATAAGCATTAAAGAAAATTACAGAAACAAATTAAATAAACATCTAATGTTCAGATGGCCAAGAGGAGCCTTATATCCATAAACCTCCCTTTGGCAAAGCAAATTTGTCCAGCACAACGTAGCAGCCAGACCATAATTCTGCTTGCTACGATGCTGGACAGGGAAAGTTAAAAAAGATAAAGATAGATAAAATAATAATTTTATAACTATCCCCTTTTGATGCAATAAGTTAGACATGCTTACAGACAGACACAATTCAAAATTGCACAAGTCCACAACTGATGATGAAATAATCAGTCTTACAAAAAGCTGTTAACTGTGACAGAGGCCTTTTTTCACCAGTATAACTTCCGCCGTGAAACTTCATGAATTTGATAGTCAAAATGTTTTTGTTTCCGCTGTATGCAATATAGAAATACCAAAAATAGAAAAATCAAAGTACTTTAAGGTCAAAACCTGATACAGCCCATTTTTTGCCCTTCAGACATCATTTGCTGACAAGAAATGATTCACTTTTGTACATGTGTGCTCCTCCTGTCTGCTCCTCAGTCTCAGCCTGCTTGTGTATAAAGGGGATCTTCCTCACCTGTGTCCATCCAATCATCATCCTCTACTGCAGCTGCCCTGGTTTCTCTCCTTGCCAGATCATGGTTAATACCAGTAACACAGCAAGACTAACTTTGGTGATTTCACATGATTACATTTTTTTTGCTTCCCTTGGGAAACCCTTTTTAGCCTGATTCACCTTGTCCTCCTTTTTTTTTTTCCTTTTTTTTTTTTTTAGGAAAGCCTGTTCCCTGTCAGTCTGTCCTCTTTTATCCCTCCCACTGCCTGGATAAAGCCAAAGGACATCCAGTAACTTTTTTTGCAAGCCAGCAAAAACACTCTATTCTCTTGTCATCTTTCCTGTGTCCAGTTTTTATTCTCTTTTGTGCAGCATTCATAACAAGTGACTATGCACAAAGGTATTTTTTTCCGTATGAATGAGCTGAGACTGACACAGTGATAAAGTTGGGTTTTTTTAGGACACACACTATGTTGTCTGTTGTGGATTTTGTTCTAGAAAGTGACAATGGTGTCATACTGTAAATACATGAAAAAAAATTCTACTTTTAGAGGGACTAAATATTAAAAGATCGTTACAGAAAAAAAGCTGTCCAATTGAGATGATAAAATGCCAAAGAGCAGCGAACCCGAGCAAGTTCTGAGACAAAGACAATCCATCTCCGTCTCTTCCTGTCTGATAGCCATGACAGCTGAGCTGAGACAGACAGAAAGGGACAGCAGGCAGATGCTGTCAAGATTACTCCCAGTCTCCATCTTCCTTCCTGCATTTTTCTCTCAATAAAGAACTGCTTCACTGAGATTTCTCTGCTGACTTTGTGCAACGTACCAAAAAATGTACAACTCTTAAATCGAAATAAAAGAAATGATTGACATCAGTAATTGCAGTTGTTCATTTCTCATATGAGTTATGCTTTATTCCATCACTCTGCTGTGACTTCATTAAGCTGTGGTTATTTTTGCTCTGATACAATCATTTTCAAAAGACCCAGTTGCCTCAGATTACCTCCATGTTAAATGCTGAGTCGGAAATGGATGAGAGGATTTTAAAAACTAAAAAAGGCCTCAGGGCCGCTCTTTGTCTCACTCTTATAAACACCCCAGTGTCGTTGCAGTTGTCTTGTTCAGGCTTTTGTTCCATTAGGAGACTGGGCTGCCCAAGGCAACATGTGGACCATCAAATGCAGAATACAGACAGAGCTGACCCCATCTTCCAACATCCTGACACACAACTGGCAAAAATGCACAATTTTTGAGACACTTAGCACACGCTTTAGCATAAATGTGAGCCTGTATTCCTGTAGGTAGTTAATCTAATGCCTTTGTCCATACAAAAACAAAGTAACGTCCCCAGGCATAAATCAGTTTGCATTTTGTAACAGTTTTGTGAACTTTTATGAAACTGTGCCGCTATGCTTTACTTTCCAGCTTTCCATGGATAGATTTTGAGTTGGCATGCATTTTTGACAAGATAAGAATTATATGCTTACACTAAATCAGCAGTAGAAATAACATTACTTAAATGAGAGCTTCTCATTTAGGTGAGACACACAACTAACTGGTATCACCATGAGACTTTCCTGGTTTATTCCTCATTAGGGCTAACATTTTTGTATTGCAAGTTTTCTGAAATGTTACGCCTAAATATGCAAATTAGGTGTTAAATGGCAAAAAATGCACTTATTTGCATACATTTCCAGGGAAAAAATTTTGAAAAATTCAAAGTTTCTTTTGAATTTTGTTCACATATTAAAGTCAAAAGCTTTAATGAAGGGATATATCTATTTATCACTTCAAAATTTAGAACATGCTGTCAGCAACCAGAAAAACTAATTTTTTTTTTGGCATAAAATGTTCTGTAAATCAGGCTGTGAACGAGATATCAAAAAATCCTGGAGAAAATCTTCAGAATACTACAGAAGCTGAGAGCGGTCATGGCTGCTTAGTTTTTTAAAACCCAATTTTCTTGAGATAACGAGATAATTATCTTCATCTTGTTATCTCCAGAAAATGGCAAAAGAAAGAAGAGTGGTGGAAAATGACAGCTCTCGGCTTCCGTAGAATACAGTCAGAAACAGAGATGGAAAGTTTGGTTTCTGCTCCGAAAGTGGAGATTTTCTACATGAGAAAAGGCATTTTGGGAAAACTGCCTTTAAAGTGCCAGTGGCAGGAAATTCCCAGCAACTTTTGGTCCCCATTTTGGTAACAGTCTAGCATCGGCCAACTAGCTGGACTTTATCTTTCACATCTATACATAACCAGTCCTCATACACAAAAGAAAGTCTGAAAGCTTTTATAAGCACGGATGCCTATCAATACTTCATGGTTCGCTGGGCAGACCTGAACATATGGCATCTCACGGACAAGAATTGTTTTGTATAAATAGTGGCTAAAGCTATGTACTGTAGCAGTAAGATCTTCACAACGGTGTTCAGAACAAACACAAATTGGGCGTCAAAAACGCATCTGATGCTCAAAGTTGGATGCTGGGTCGCTATAAAGTCAGATGCTTGATTTCCAGTGTCAACACGCCTTGGACATGCATTGAGGGATTTCCAGCCAAGATGCGTTTGACGCGCCTAGGGCATTGGGTGGAGCTTCTTTTGTTTTTTTTTCTGTCACCGGTCTGTTTGTACAATGGCAGATGCAATAGAGACAGTGCCTTGGCTTTATGTCATAAACAAAGATAAGGAACGTCATCATAGGGCGTCCATGCTCAGTGTCTGGGTTCACCAGATAATTCAGAGGCGTTTGGAGTGTGATGAGTTTAACCATTTTCTCCAGGAGCTTCACACTGAGGAGGGAGGGCTTTCAGCTTTCATCTGATCCGGCCCAGTTTAACAACCTGCTGACCTGCATCAGGACAGCATTATAAGCCCATTAGATCCCATAGGTCATCAAACCGCTGTTCAGAAACCTGAGAACAGACGCAGATCACAGTTTATCCTCTGCTGTCTTCACAGAGTGAAGAGATTCCCTGGATTCTTCTTGGTGCTTCCCATCCTGTCAGAAAATGTGTCTCTGCTTCACAACACTGAGTCGCTCTGATTGGTTGACGCCCCGTGTCAAGACGCCAAAGTTCAGATTTTCCAACTCCTGCATCCTTGACATGGGTTTCACCTGTCGAGGCTCAAAATTACAAAACTTGACGCGCAAAACACACGTAACGCCTCAAGACAGGCCGCGCCCAAGACTTTTCAATGCCTCCTGGACGGACATTGACTTGGCATGTAAACCTGAAGTCCTTGACGCCCAAATCACGTTTAGTACGAACACCTCAAGTAAAGGTTCCTACCCCTGTACTTCCAGTAACACTACAACTTTAAAAAAAAATTTTGGTAACTACAACTATCACTGCAGTATCCCTGATGGCTTGTTTAGAGCCACTGTAGCTCAACAAAGCAGCACTGGTACTCAGTATAGCGGCTGTTAGTAGTTTGAGTGCAGAGAACGCATCTGTGACGTCAGCTGCAACCTATCAATAGGAAGTCGCTGTACCGTCTCACGTAACCATTGTGAACCAATTGCATTGTTCAAAATTAAGATTAGCCAATTAAAGCCTGCGCTTAGCATAAAACCTTCCCTTTTCTGATCATGTTTACCCAAACAATACAGCTGGAAATATCAAGATTGGATGAGATGACAGCATTGAGGAGAAAGAGACCTTTCCCGTGATCCCAGACATGACCGGGTTCAGACAAGCACCATGGTGCTGCGCTCCATGTAAATGTACAAACTTAAGATGCATTTTGAAGGGATTTGGGTGCACATGCAAAGTATCATATCAGGGCTCTCACACATTTGAACTTACTTCACACACTCACCTGCCATACATGCCATTTCTCACGCTGATTATTAAATTTGCTGCTTCATATATGAACGGGCCAACCTGATCTCATAAAAATATGCGACATGAGCACGAACAGTCATTTCAGTGTCCCTGACACGTAACTGCTTCAAATTATATGCCACTGACACGTAAAGTTGCGCAATGTTAAGTCAATGGTGAAGCTTTACATGTCCCCAGACGCAAACTTTTCTGATTCAAATTACGTGCTTCTGATACGAAACTGTGCAATGTAAAATCACAACCAGCCTTCCAGGCTTGCTCAGATCGACTGCGTCTGTCTGGTGGCCGTCAGACGCACGAATTGTCGGGTGTCATAAAAGCAGCAGCCAAGGCAGAAAAGGTCGCCAGCGTGAAGACTGCAAGGATGTAGGATCTTGCGGCTTTTGCTTTTATTTGGCAAGTTGCTGAGCATTGTGCAGATCTGATCAAGTCATTTGATGACAGTACAGAGTACAGTGACATGAACATGTGCTGTATTGTTTTAGAATATGTGCAACATAAAGGACAGCAATCTGGTAAATGTCCAACCTCAAGTATACAAAACTTTAATGCTTTTCCTTGTCATGAAATGAAATGAAATGAATTCAAAACAAATAAAAGAAATGGAAAAATTGTGTTTATCTTTTTATTTATTTTTTTTAAAGATGGGGTAGAAATAAATATGGCTTCAACCTCCCCATCAATCCTGCCCTTCCACAGGACAGGAGTTGGTCAATTCAGGTCTACGTTGTGGGTTCTATCTTTTTCCCTTAATTTTCTACTACTTATTGTTTATTTATATGTATTTAGGGTCTGAAATGCACCTATAAATGCAATGTATTATTATTATTATCATTAAGTGTTTAGGTGGTGGTGGATAACATGAGGGGGAGTGCAAAGGTGGCATGAGGGAATTATGATAATACAAGGACTTACTGGAGTGTAAGTGTCTTTGAATAAACAAATCCAAATTAAATTGTGAAAATTTTCCCGTGTGTTGGCATAACCTGCAGTTGCTTCACATTTATCTGAATGGAATAACTTGGGGGTTAATAGGTTGTAACACATTTTGTGGTACTTTGTTGAAGCAGCCAAATATCCTGTCCCGGGTTTTTTTTTTTTTTTATACGATTATACCAAGGCTGTTTGAAATAATTCTGTAGTGTAATCCCCCCAACCCCTCCCCCGCCCCGTCCCGTCCCGCCTCAGTCTCAATCTCACCCCAAGCAATTTCAAAACTTGAGAGCCCTGGTGATATAAACTCATACAATGTTTATTTTGGATGTTTTCTTTACACTAGTCCGGAATAAAATATGGTAAAGAAGGAAAAACCAAAAATCTCAATATTGACCAGGTGATGAAAGAACATGTTTAGTCTTGACGGGAATACCCTCTGGGATCTCCACATCCAGGTTATTCTTTACCATTACCCATCACCCCTTTTTTTCTTTGCTTTTATGGCTAGGTCTCACATCAAATTATGTAACAGTCTATGTCTAAAACAAAAAAGGGTTTGTCAGAAACAGTCTTTTTAGTTCCACAAACTTACACACTGCATCATGTACTTGGGATGTCACATATCAACCTGACTACCAAGACAAGGGGGAAATTATGCCTTAAAAGGTTCATGGCACTGTGTTTACTCTGTCCTAGTGGTAAACAGGTTTGTAGATGTACTTTTTATGTTCATAGCCTTTAAACATGTATCAAACATATATGTGAAGAAATCTAAACTGTACTAGTCATGCATGATTCAAAAATTCTAATAAAAAAGTTAGAAAAAAAAAAGCTAATAGATAATATGTGATGCAAAATCACTGGATTGTGCTTCTCCATGACCTTGGAACATAATCCATTTCCTATCAACATGTACAATAAATGTTCATTAAAAAAGTGAGCCTAGATTTCACAGGGTTTCAACAAAGTTCTTAGAGGATTTTTTTTTTTATTGCATTAAATTTAGCTAAAAATCAAATCAAATGTTGGAATCAGTTAAATCAAGAGTACAGCTCACTAAACTATACAGATAACTTCATCAAGTTCATGAGTTGTAAGAATTTGTGATGTAAGAAATGGAATTTACTGCAGAGAGCCATGACTGCAAAGCTGAAACTTATCAAGCAGTCAGCGTGGTCACAAATAAGATGACCACACACAGGTACACACACAACACCAGGCACATTCATCAGAAACACTGGGTCTCACAATACGACATACTGGTCAAGTGTGAAAGACTCAGCTACTCCTCACACACACAGTCACACTGGGCCAACTGTGCAGTGTGAAACACCTTTGTGCTTTTCTGCCTGCTTTGTATAATGACTACACGGTTACCAATGGCTTTGGTCAAATCATTTATTTGCACAAAAAAACACAATGTCATCACAGAATTTAATCAGCTGTTCCTAAAGTAAACTGGTGAAAAGGCTCCCATGTGGCCATGCTGCACCACCACTGTCCTACTTTCCACACAGCTGCATTATCTCAGACTTCAAGCTTGGCATATCTCAGCAACAATATCCTGCCCTGACTTCCTTGTCAGTAGCGGGTCATCTTGAGTATTCTTGTAGCTGTCACAACAGATGAGGGGATTTTTTGTTGTTGTTGTTGTTGTTGCAACAGCAAAATACCGGGAGCCTTAAGATCTGTCCAGTCAGCGTATCACAAAAAAAGATGCTGCCTGGTGGATCACAGTTATGAACGTTGCATCTTAAAGTCAAGCCTGAGGACTGTGATGACATTGCTGCGATTTGAATTCTGCGCTGAAGGGTATCATTTTGGCTACTGCTAAAAACAAAAGAGGAACTACACAGCTAAGGTGGTCCTATTTGGTTTGATTTTTCTATTATTATGTTGCCTTAGGAACATAGTTAATGCTAGCATACAATTAATTAATTAATTAAATGAATTTCTATAAGAAAAAACAAAACAGAAACACAAGAAAATCTCTTTTTTTCATGATAGATTTCTTGCTTCCACTCAGAGAGAGAGAGAAAAAGAGTTTAGTTTTATATATGCCAAAGGGCTGCATCCACTTTTTCATGAAGATGTTTCAGAAATTGCTTCTGCAAGACTACATCTATGCAAGACCTTTGTGTATTTCTTTCTGTATGGCTATTTTACTTATTTATTTGTTTGAGGAAGCCAAGTAAAATCGGGCTGATTTCATGAAGAAAACAGTATTTTCAAAGAGATTAGAAAAAAAGTAAAAATCTAACACCACATTTATTTCCTCGTGAGATTGTAAAGGATCCAAAATCTCTCATTTCAGCCAAGCAATTATGTCAACCTTGAGAGAACAATGTGAATGATGTAACCATGGCAACACCGTCTCCAAGACTGGAGAGGGAACAGAAGACATGGCTCCATATGAATCCATACTGGCAGAGGGGAAAAGAACCCTACACTGGATAAATAAAGAAAATGTAAGGATAAATTTATCCTTTAAGCGACCAGTTTGGAGCAGTTTCATGCAGCTTGTGTGAGCCCACAGTACAATACGTGGCGTGACAAAGAGGATAATGTTTCTGTCTGTTCCTCCTCTTTTCCCTCTTGGCACTTCTAATCTCGTCACTCTCTAAAATTTTAAAATGTTTCTTAACATGGATTTGGTGGTTTTAAGAAATTGTCGCAGAACTGTAATGTGTGATTTTAATGCTTAAACATAAGCCACCCCCTCCTATAATGAAGATCATACTAACTTTAGAGGCATGTTAACGAGTGGAGTGTAAAATTTCAGGTGAAATCAATGACACAATGTCCACTGGGACCCCTCAACAATTATTTTTAAAAAAACTATTCAGTTGAAGATTAGTTATCTGTGTGAATCGGTTAAATACTACAGATTTTTATCATGCAGTGGTACATCTCTGTATCTCTACTATCCATCTAGAGCAGACAACCACAACCAACTAGCTTCCGCACTGAGCTTTTGCTTTTATAGTTTGATCATAATCTGGCAGCAAAATGCACGATGATGAACATTTTCTCTTGCCAAATAATGATTAATTAAACTAGACTCTCCATGCCCTTTATCATGCCACCAGCACATCTGACAACACCGATATGTCACAATCTGAGCATCATAATCTTCACTATCAACCTTGAAAGCATCACAATCCATCCTCATCATCATAGCACATACTGCAGATGTACTGGCATCTCTGTACCCCTTCCCTCACTGGGTCTCGCTCCCTTGGTCCATTACCATGACGATGGGAGCTGGTTCCATGGATACAGTCACTAGGCAACCAGCAGCATCAGCAGCAGCAGCAGCAGGAAAAGCAGTGTCCTGTCAGAGCTTCTGTGAAGCAGCAGCATGAGCCTGAGCCAACCCTCTTTCCCTGATGCAAGTTGGCTCTTTGAAGAGCAAATGTTAATGTATTTATCATGTATTGAATTTATCAAGCATTTATCATCTGAAGCCACTCATGCGTCACTGAACTCTGGGGTTCTTAATTTAGACTGTCACCGAAGTATCTATAGTAAGACTAAAATGTGTATGGTATGTGGGCAAAATGGAAAGATAATGACAACACACTATAGTTTAAGCCAGCGGCATTCAACTTGAGGTCCTCAAGAGAAATTTTCCCTCTGCACAGGCTGTCAAAAATAGATCTGCATATGAACAAAATCAAATCACATTTAGGCCCTGATTTACAAAAAATCCAAATAGCCGCTAATTTCTTTGTCGCGCAGATACATAGCGTGTGCTGTCTCTTCAGCGTTTGCAGATGATCTACAAAGATTACACACGCAATCTGTAACAGGCACAAACAGCAGTATTTAAATGAGGATTTAGCATGCGCTATTGCTGTGCCATGGAAAGTTCAGAGGAGCATGTGGCAAAACGCAAAATGAAATTCATCCTTACAGAGAGATATTAGTTCCGGAGATATAAAATGAGGCAAGTAAAAACAGAATATAAGACAAATAAGAGTTCATTTGCAAAAATAGACAAACGCCATTTAGAAAAAACAGTTAACTGCTTTTGTAAATAAACTCTTCATTTACTTCTTGAATATTTTCGCCAAATCAAGCTCACATGAAGTAGCGAGTTTTAATGATGTAAAATGGAGGAAGGAGGTTTGTACCCAACAGCGACGAAAAGCAGTTAACTCCGTTTTTCCATGATGGTATTTGTCTGTTTTTGCAAATGAAGTCTTCATGTAATAACTATAAAATAAAAACAATGCAGCAGGTTTCCATGTGGGCCGTAAGAAGAGGCCAGTTTAGAAGGACATGGATAAGGAGATGCTGTTGAAGATGGTCTGATGTCATACACGCAGTGTGCTTTCTTTGGCACAATGCCATGTGCTGGACCTGTGTAATTGCCCCCCACCCCATGCAAAACTCAGTTAAATATAGTATTAATAGTTTGTGCTACGTTACTAGTTTTTTTTCACTGAGTTTTCTGTGGGGTGGGAGTCACTCTTTTAGCCATTTGTTGCCAGTTAATACCTGCTTTTCAGACACGCTAAATTACACGCAATTTTTTGTGCCCGCTTTCTGTTGCACAGTTTATAAATCACATTGCGCGTGTTGTTTGTATAGTCTCCTCCCAATGTTTTGCGCGCTCTGGCAGAAACGCCCAGATTGCATATTCATCTACAGCAGACACGCAAAGTGGATAGTGGGGTTGTTTTGCCCATTAACAGGTGCAAACCTCCTTTTGCCCTGCTTTGTAAATCAGCTCCGGCGGATTATTGCGCGAGTAATACTCATTTTAACACACGCAAACCTTTCGTAAATCAGGGCCTTAGTGTGTTATCAGCCTGTGTGAGAATGAATAGCAGCAAACATTGTTTTTACACAAAGGTGGCACATTAATTGTATTTTATGGAATTGCAGGAAACAAAAATATTTTTGAAGGGTGTTTCTATGGTTCAATTCAATCTGCTGACTGATGCTTTTTAAATTAAAATGACTTATTCTGCAAACAGATTCATTCAACAGTTAGATGAACACGTAGTTACAGGACCCTGAATCATACATCATGCACACTAAAGATGCTTTTTATAAGCAATATAGAGAAGAGTTAGAAGGGTTTCAAACAGTAAGTTATAACAATGTTTTTTGAGGATGAAACGGTCCAGTATTAGCTCTGAGCATGCACAAATTTGGGCATCTATATTGGCCTATGAATGTTCTTCAAGTGGAAATTTAACTTTATTTGAGAGACATAGGTGATTATCAGGGGAATCACAAATGTTGGATCTCGAGCTGGAACTATCGATTATTTTTGTAATTGAGTAATTAGCGATTCTTCGGACAATGGGCTTTATGCACAGCTCCAGTACTTCCTGAATTTAATACTACACCTTTGTTTCCTGTCTTACATGATTGGATGAACTGATTAATCCAGGTGTGTCTGATCATTTGCTGAGGTTAGACACACCAGGACTAATCCGTTAATCCAATCATGTAAGACGGGAAACAAAGGTGCAGTATTAAATTCAGGAGGTACTGGAGCTGTGCATAAAGCCCATTAATCGAGCAATGTAATCAGATAAAGAAACTGGACATTTTGCAAGTTATTCAAATTTAATGACTTAAATTGATTTTAAGAGCTTGAAGTTCTCGCTATTAGAGTTTTGGAGTGCAGAGTTTGCTCTGAACACAGATGCCCATCCGTGCTTCTCTAAAAAAAACTTCCTTGTTGTTTCCTCCTTTGCTCATTTGACTCTTTGGTTTACTCAAATGGATACAATTGGCCATTCATTGGGAAACTTAAATGCAAATTCAAGTCCACAACACTTGTAATATACAGCGGGGGGGGGGAAGTACTGGACATGTCAACATTTTTCTCAGAAAATATATTTCTAGTAGAGCTATTGACATGAAATTTTCACCAGATGTTGGCAACAACCCAAGTAATGCACACATACAAAGAAATCCTTTTATGTCCATTGAAGAACTAAAAGAGGCACTTTTTATACATGCATATACTTTTTATACAGTTAGCTAGGCCTGTGTGTTTTCAACATAAATCTTAAATTGTTTTGGTTCAGGAAGCACTCCATGACAGGCTGCCAGCTCCTACTGCCTTTTTTTTTATTATCAGTGTTCTTTTTAATTTCAGATACGTATCAACATGTCAGTCAATTTATGGGGAGATAATCGTTAATTAAATCGAACTGAAAAAAATTAACCATATATATAAATTGAGATCGAAAAAATAATCGATAGATTAATCGTTTACAAAAATAATTGTTTGTCCCAGCCTTCTTATTAGCATATAAAGCTATAAGTTAAGTTAACCAATAGTGTCCTGGCGGAACGTCACTTACGTTCAATAGTTGGCCAATACTTCATCACAACTGACAGATCAGTATTTCAGCTTCATCTTTGCAAAATAAAGCATTAAATTAGACAAATTAAGAATGATTCATAAATAGCTTTATAGTAGCTACATTCTAAAACACAAGTAAACCCCTGCACATTTGCACACAACATGTGAGGATGCTGCATTGTCAAATTTTATGTTTAAGTCACACTTCTCTTTCTGTATGTGTGCACTGTGCAGAGTGTATCTCTGTGAGAGAAGACTGATATGTACAGTCATCACACCAACTTGTTTTAATTGTCACCCAATGTATAAAAGTATTAATAAAAAAAATGCATCCACACACACACACACAAACAAAACAGGAGACACAAAAAAAGGGCAGTGTCTGCAGAGAAATACCTCTCCACACACTTCTAGTGGGTCATTAGCCATGACTGAGGAGGGTTATTTTTTTTGTATGTTCTAATTTGCTTTCTTCTCTATGTTTTATAAATTTATGATGGTATTGGTGTCATTAACTTGTATTTCTCTCTCTCAGCAGGTATCCCTGGCTAAAACTTGTAGTGCCTGTTGATCTCTCTTTCCTGTCCTCCCCACCCCCAACTGGTCGAGGCAGATGGCCACCCTCCCTGAACCAGAGGTTTTTCCTTCCTGTTCGAGGGTTTTTATACCCCCCTTTCCACTGATACCCGCCACGCTGTGCATGCTAGTATGGGGGCTTGAATTGGAGAAAAGATTTAATTGTCATGGTCTATTGGTTTAGGTTTCCATTGGATTTTCCTGGTTTCCCATTTTATTTTTGTAGGGTATCCCATTTAATATTTATTTCCTGTTCACTACACCTAGTTTATGTGAGCTGATTACACCACCTGCTCCTCATCTCACTATTAGTTCTCTCACTGTATACAATACATGCAGCTTTGGTTTCTGTTGATCAGTTTGAGCCTCATTCTTGGTTTCCCAGTTTTGTCCTTGTTCATAATAATATGCTTCTTTTGGTTTTCCAATCCTGTTACTTTTTAGTCATATAGCATCTTTGGTTGCCATCATTACACTATCAATTCCAATGGTTGCCTTCTTGCTGCGTCTTCACCCTGCATTTGGGACCACATCCTCCACAGACCCTGACTTCAATGCAAGTCAGTTGAACTGAATTATGAATGTTTTCATAGTAGAGTGTGCACACCTAGGGCTGGATGATAATTCAACAATAATATATGTTGATCGATAGATGTGACTGTGATAGGAAAATGGGGTCAATAAAATGTTTGATAGAAAAAAACTGTTTTTCTTCCTTTTTCATTACAGCCTATCGGGGCTTAATACTACAGTCATTTCTTCCCTCAACTAATCACAAAGGAAGCATATGCAGCAATAGTATTTCTCTAATTTCGCACAAGGAATGAATATTACAACATTTTCAGCTTTAACATCTGTATCAGTATCAAGTTATCGAATGAACTGAAAAAATATTGGCATATCTGATCAGATATCGGCCAAAAATCCAATATCCTGCATCCCTAAAATAAAATGATGTGATTTTAATAATTATATTGGGGCTTTTAAGGGAGCCTGTCTTTGAAGTCTATCCTGCAACTTCACAAGTCATGTGCATGCACATACAGTGGGGAAAAAAATATTTAACACGTCAACATTTTTCTCAGAAAATATATTTCAAGCTATTGACATGAACTTTTCACCAGATGTCAGCAACAACCCAAGCAAGGCACACATACAAAGAAAACCAATAGTTGGCTGCAACGTCACAGCCCCGTCTCAGATACAAAACTTACATACTGCAGTTTCTGAGCCTCAGGACATCTCTGGGCAGTGACGGTTCAAAAATGCACATACTGTAATGAATGTTGGTGTGCCATCAAAACAAGTCAGAAACGCTTTAAGGTCTAAAAGTTAAGTTGTGTGTCTTTAAGTTATGTGTAATACACTGAAATCACACAGGGAATAAGTATTGAACACATGAAGAAATGAACAGAAAAAAAGATATGGAAAGCCAAGAAAGCAGCTGGAGTCTGTCAGTATTTAGAAAGTAATCATGTCCCCTATCAGTGCAAAGTAATATCAGCTGGTTTAGTCCTGACTGATCCCTTTAAAAAGGTTTCTCATCACCAAGGTGTCAGAAAAGAAGCATTCCATGATGGGTAAAAGCAAAGAGCTATCTAAAGACCTATGCACAACCTTATCATTGCATAACACACAGAAGGCATTGGTTACAAGTGCATTTCTAAACTTCTCAAAGTTCCCGTGAGCACCATTGGGGCCATCATCCGAAAGTGGAAAGAACAGGGCATCATCATAAACCGGCCGCGGCCAGGTGCTCCTCGCAAGATCCCAGACAGAGGAGTCAGAACAATAATCAAAGGTTCTCCAACAGCCCAGGACCGCTCATGGAGAGCTTCAGAAAGACCTGGAATCAGCAGGTACAGTTGTTTCAAAGAAAACAAGTACATCAACAACACCCTCTTTCTCCTCCTAATTTATGGAGATTCTGACAGTTTTCAAGGCTTACGTTTAGAATATTTATCATCGGATACAAAAACAAAGTTACAATATTGTTAGTGCTGTTTTAAATATCTGAGAACTGGCAGCTTTACCATCTAAAGGCCCATTTATGCTCAACGCAGACGACAGATACGCAGACGGACAGACAGTTTCGGCCGTTGGTTAACCACGCAATTTAGTGCGTTTCTGAGGCGCTTGTTGGTCCGTCACTTGACGCAGAAGATGGAGCAATAACGTTGGAAACCGCGGTGTCAGTGTTGAGCTGTGTTGCTGATATGCAGGAATAAACCAGAGAAGAACAGGAACCGGAAGAAAACCAGCAGAATGAAATAGCCCAATAAAAGCACCTGAGAAAGAAGACACCAAACAAATACAGAGCATCTGTAGACATGGCTGGAGCTTTTGAGGAGAGGCTGTGTGAGTGTGTCCGAAAATACACTCATATCTACAACATCACATCACTAGGACACAGGGACAGGCAGCACCGCTGCCTATCGGACAAACTATTTTATGAACCATGGGGATGCAGAAGACCCATGGAAGTATGAAGGCAGCCACGCAGGGCGACACATGAAACGGATACCGCCATTTACGTAAATGAGGGAGCGTAAATGGCCTTAAGCTGTATATGGGCCTCATATATTAATATTTATCAATATTTGTCTGTCATTTAATATAATTTTTTATATTGTTTTTTTTTTATATTGTCCTGCCCTGCGCACCTCTGATGATTTAGCTGACACATCACTTCATTCTCAACTGCAACTCTGCAATAAAACTGTTTTATGATAAATCAGCATTACCATTTTGCTTTATTTCTGTCAGCCTGTTCGTAACCATGGTTATGTATGGTCCTGTAAAAGGTTGGCAGTGCCCTTTCCTAAGCACACTATTCAGGGAGACAACACCACAGAACATCTGTGTGCACTCTGCTGTCACATATATGTGACACACTGCAGGCCATTTTCATTTTAACAGACTGTTTCAGCTTTGTTACCATCACATTAGGCCTCTTTGTTTGGAGATTTTCCTCAAGATATGCTTGAAGCAACTGCCTCAAAAACAGCAGAGAAGTATCAAAAAAGAAGCAACACTGTTCCTTAAGCCAGCTGCTTGTGTCTGCAGATGCTCCTTTCCTCATTAGGAACAGTTGGAAAGAAGGTGCTGGTGTTCATTCTACCTATGTTTGGCAGAATGAGAAAAGCACATTATGTGGATTCAAACCACTAAAGTAATTTTATTTCAATGCGGATGAAAATTTCAACTTGAACCAAGAGAACATTTAGTTTACTATGTTGTTAGATGGTAAAAAATAGGCAAATTCTTACATTTGAGAAGCTGCATGTGGACGATGGTTGGGAAAAAAATGACTAAAAAAATAATAAACCAAAGCAGATTATGTCCAAAGCAATGTCATGTTCTCAGAAGACCACCCCATAATAATAAGGGCCCAAATTTATGAAAGCCAGCAGAAAGCAAACAGATTAACACACGCATGCCTTAAATTATTTTTGGTGATTCTGACCAACTGACCAATTCTACCACCACTATTTATCAAGCTCACCTTGCTCAAGAAAATAAAGCTTATTATCTTGTGATAAGAAAGAGTAGGTAGTTATCTTGGGGGCCGGCCAATTTCTCAATATGGTGAAAAAAATTAACCAATTTAATGAAAACAAACATGATCTCCAGATAAGTGAATAATTAACTCGTGATCTAAAGATACCAGCATCAAAATTAAATAACTGCAGGTGTTGCCATCCTCAACTTCCATGCACATTCCTTGTATTTTTTTTTCTGTTTAGATAAACATGCTTGACATTAGAGCTGTCACAATTAATAAATTAGTCGCGATTATGTCAACTATCAAAATAGTTGGCAAGTATTTTGATAATCGATTAATCGTCTATTATTTTTATTTTAAGTTTTGCTTTTCTCTTAAAACTGTTGCTGTACCTTCCGTTGCCTTGTCTGCCTTTCTGTCCTTGATGCACATTCATCATAGTGGCCATCGGGTTATGTTTATATAGTATTTTATATGTACACTCAAACACTCCCAGTCAAAAGTGTGGACACGTTTTTCATTTGATTCAGTGGTAAAGTGTGTCCAAATTTTTGACTGGTACTGTATATTTATGTATATACTGTATGTTTACATGTGTTATAATTTACATATAATTGATTTGTTGACTAATCGCCAAAATAACTGGGGACTAGTCGATTATCAAAATAATCATCTCTGTCAGTCCTACTTGACATTTCACATTAGTTTCATCAGACGACAAACAAGTGCTTATTGTGAGATAATAGGCTGACTGGTACTGGGAAAATATCACACCTACATCTAATGAAACCCACATTAAGCTTGCATTCTCCATAAGAACAGAGATCTACCCTTTTTCTCAAGGTGGGAAGAACAAGGACAAAGTTGGTTTGGCCCAGTTATTTCATACTTCAGGAAAATTGTCTTCCACAGCAGAGCAAGGTTTTCTGCTGGACACTGTCCATTTTTATAAGCCACACGTGTGGTAGAATGTAGATTTTTATACTTCCTCACCTTTCCTTGGCCAGTTGTTCCATTCATAGTGTTTTTACACAAACACACTTCTGGTTCTGACTTCAGCTCTGATCTTGAGTCTCAATATGGATTCACACCAGGGTAGTCCGTTTGGGTACCCGGCTGGGGTGGGGGTGATCAAATGTCGACTTTTGCACCGTTTGGACTAATCGATGAATCGATTAATTGTGCACATCCCTACTGTAAACCTTTCACTGCTGCGGCAGCGCCTAGCTGGACCCAAATATGTGTGAAAACAACCTTAGTTACCATAGCTATGCAGATGACACACAGATATATTGCAATGTCACCAGGAGACCGGGGCCACGTACAGGCTCTTGGTAAATACATTGAGGAGATTAATGACTGGATGTGACTCAACTTTCTTCAGCTGAACAAAAACAAAACTGAGGTGATTGTTTTTGGAGCGAAAGAGAAATGACTGCAGGTCACCACAGAGCTTCAGTCTATACACCTTAACACCAGCAACCAGGCCAGTAATCTGGGTGTAGCGATGGACTCAGACCTAAACTTTGAAAAATACATTAAAGCCTACTCCACCTACTTCCAGATAGTAGACTACTGCTTCTCCTGCGTGGAAACAAAAACCGTCCTGGTCGTCTTTAGCGTGTGATGCTGTACCGTGCCCTGTGCAGCTGCAATGAAAAAGGCCCATAAGACCAGATAAGTGGACCACATCAGTCCAGTTCTGAGGCTGCCTGTCTGTCAGAGGATAGACTTTAAAGTTCTGCTGCTGATCTACAGGGCTTAACTGACTTATACTTCGTCTCTTGGACAATTTCTTTGCTGTACCATATTAGGAAAACTTGTAGATGAACATGGAAATTTATTTAGACTATAAATACGCTCTTAAATTATCCAAGAGCTTTTAATGTGTACAAAAATCCACCTGGACCTACAGAGATGCTCTAAACTATTTGTCCTGAATGTGTAGAGGAGGCTATGCTGCACCTAAGTGCAGGATCACCACCTGCAGGTTTTAGATGTTTCCCTGCTGCAACACCTAAATCCACATGACAGCTTGATGTCAAGTTCTGCAGAGCCTGTTAATGACCCATTCATAGATTGACTCAGTTATATTACAGCTGGCAAACATGTAAAGCCTGCAGGACAGATGTTCACAGCCACTAGTTCACAAGGAAAATATTTTTTAGGCTTTGAATAAGCTGAGTACAGCAAATTACAAAAAAAAAAAAAAAAAAAACAGAAAAATTTTCAATATTCTAATTAATTCAGACCCCCTTCTAGCAGTTTTAATAACTATTCATTGCATTCCTAAACCAACGGTTGTTCCTCCTAATAAGTGGACTCAGTAAAACTGCGATGTTTCCAGTGGATCTGATCCCAGTTTGGTCCCAGTTAAACGTCATCACGGTAGTCCCAGTTTATGGAAACTGTCCAGTAAACGTCTCATTCTTCTCCTGAACACATTCAGCAGTCATCTGATGGAGTTACATAACTTTCGTGCAAACTAAAGATATCAACAAGCTCACGTTTATGCCGCTACGGCGCTAAGCTAGCTGCTAATACAGATGCTAATATCAAGCTTTCATATTACAGTGAATAACCTGTTCAGGCGTGTTTAAGGTGGATGTGGAGGATCCAGCATCTCGGTTTTGATACCACAGACGATGCAGCTTGCTGCTCTCATGTTTGTCCCTTTTATTCAGTTATTAATGTCCAAAGTTGCAGCGATGCGGCAGCACCAGACCTGCTCACGTGCTGCTGTTGTTCATCGTGTGAGCCGGGGCGTGTGTCTGTGTGACGTCTCGGGAGATGACAGTTGCCAACATGGACAGCAGGCGCGGGATCAGACGGAGATCACTACAAAATAAATATGTTTTCTTTAAAAATGAAAAAAAAAAAAACACTGTTCACGAGTCTGAAACTGAGTCCAAGTCCAGCCTGTGAGTCTCTGGAAAAGCTACTATGTGCGCTCCTCCGTTTTCTTGCACAAAATACTCCATGGCTGCCGTCTCTAACTAGTTCTTCCAACCTCGCCCAGCGCCGGTTATTTTCAAGTCCTTTATCGGTCAGGACAGCTTCATAAACTCAGCCTCCATTATATGATGTACCATTGCTGACGTTTGCAAGCAGCTGCTCACTGCCGCTGCTGCTGGATCTGGACCATCATCAAACCCCCCTGCTCCACTTGTGACCGGGTAGAAATGTGCTCTGATGAGCGCCAAAATACGTTGATCTTATACATGCCTACTGGTAGATTAACATGCCCATTTATAATGTGGGATTATACGCAACTTTGTTACCACACACCTAAGTTGTTAATGTGGACTTTTTTTCTACTTTTTTTTCCCCTTGCCGCCGTACACCGGAATTCCGGCACAGTTCCGGAAAACTTTAAGCCCTGGATCTATGTTCTTTCTGAGGACACTGTGGAAGAACCAACTGTTTCCTGCCATCTTATGCATCTTCTATTGCTGCACGATTGAGAGTGTCCTTACCAACTGTCTTACAGCATGGAATGGGAATCGCTCTGTCATTGACCGCAAGGCCTTACAGAGGGTGATGAAAACCTCCCAACACATAACAAGGACAACGCTCCCTGCCATTGAGAATGTTCAAAAGAAGCGGCGTCTACGTCAGGCATGCTGCATCCTCAAGGATTCATCTCACCCTGCCCACATCCTTTTTCAGCTCCTTCCCTCAAAACTACCACAACATCCCCCCACACACACAAATTTCGTAAAATCTGCATATCTGTTAAATATGCATACTGTATATTGTCTCCAACCAATACCTCCTGCTTATTCTATTGCCTCGTACATGTATGTATGTATGTATTATTATTATTATCATTACTAGGGATGGACAATATAGACAAAAAATGTACTACAATAATTCCTGGTTTTTATCATGGTAACGATAAAAGACAATAAAAAAAAATCAGTCTAATCATTTGTATTATAAATCTATCACAGCATTCTGTCTTGAGACCCCTATACCTGTATTGCAAAATTTAAACAAATTTGACATTTATTCAAACAGTGCAAACAGCAAAAATAACTATGCAGTATATAAATAACTGATACATCCTGATAAATTGAATTTATTGTTTTTATCGTGAGATGACAAATTATTACCAGGGGGAATTTCGTTGATGATATATTGCACACAATAATAGATCGCCCATCCCTGATTATTACTATATCTGCACATACAGTAATGTCCTTACTTTGTACATAAATCTACTCCTTGCACTTGTGATTAGATGTCAAACTGTAATTCATTGCTCTGTATTTATACTTGAGTAATGACAATTAAGTTTAATCTAATCTAATACATTCAACTCAAGAGACATTCAGGTTTTCCCTGAAGGTCAAATAAATGATTCCAATGTTTGAGCAACCTGATTTAACCGATCTGAAATTTCCTTTGGGTGGACTTTAGTTAAGTTGGTTAATAGAGGATCTAGGTGGGGCTGGGGTCTACTTGGTCTGCTTCTTCAGGTTGTAGCTGGTGTGGTGGCTGTCCAACTGCTGGAAGATGGACAACTGTAACACCACGTTCAGCTCCACTTTAACCCACTTCTTTTTTTTTTTTTTCTTTAGTTGTGGTATTCGTTCTTAATTTTATTTAAACCCAGCATGATATACACTTGAGTAGATACTGACAGCCAGCTTTGGCTTCTTTTTTCTTATTTTTTATAAACTTTATTTAAACACAAATAATACAGCAGTCTGCCATTCAGGTGAATCCAGCCTTTGCCCATTAATGATGCTTCTGTTTACGATTGAGAACAATTTTATTGTGTCTGTTTCAAACCAGTTTATTTTTGGTGTGAATGCGATGGCTGGGTCATAGTCAGGTTTGTGAACCGGCACTGTGCCGGTACCACTGTGAAAGGGTTATCAATCCTGTGGAATCTTTCGCAACAGTGGAAAATTAGACATTACAACATTGTGCTTCACGCTTTAAATACAGTCATTTCAAATTTCTAACCAATAACGCCATAGTTCTTGAAATAGAGCAAAAAGAGAAATAAGTTCTGCTCTGATGATGTGTCGAGAACAATCTCCAAGAGCTTCCAGACCAGGACACAAAGATGCCATTTCATTCCTACCATGCCAAGAACAAAGTTTTCTGTTCTTGAATATATACTTATAACGGCTTTTAGTCTAATCATCACCACTTGATAGAAAAACAACTTCAGCAATCATGTCACAGTTTCTAAAACACAACAAAGCACACACACAAAGATTGGTAAAACATACTGTAATAGCCTTAAAGTGAGTCAGAATTGTCTACATTAATGAACACCATATAGATACAGTCTGGACTGCGGAGCTCTACATGGCCATAGAAGACAAACAGGACAATGCATATCCAAGTGCTTGAAAAATTACACAAAAAAAGGCAAGAGGAGACTGCAAACCACTGAGAATAAAACATATTAACAGAGTCATTTTAATAGCAACACAGACAGTGAAGCTTTGAAAATGTTGCATTGAAGACTGCAATTAAATATTCTCTTTGATTAGAAGAAGCCTTTAATACCCTGTGAGTCAGAAAGACGTATGCAAAGACAAGACTGGCCAACAAATTACAGCATGTACAATGACTGCAAAGATTACGATCCTGATAATAAAAAGGTATAAGTGCTGCAATAAACCATTTAGCCTGGTGGTAACCAAGCCTGTGTCATTACAAGCTTGTAGCAAGTGTGACAGATTGATACAGCTAACTAATGGGCAACACGGGGTAATAAGCTCCAATACCCCAGGCTGGTGGATTTAACAGGTGTGTGTGCATGTGATAATGTATGAAAGCATGACACTGCGACCGAAGAACAGCTTGGAGCTGCATGTCAAGACAGGAAGGTATATGACACTGCATCATATTATCATTCTCACACACATATACACACACCTTCCTCTGCCTGCAGTCATGGTTGTTTCATTAGCCCATCACAGAGCTTGAAAGCCCTGAGGATGAGACTATATAAAACGATGAAGGGTCTTTATAAATATAGGCAACACAGTGCAGCAGCAACACAGCTTACTTGCAATATTGATGCAAATATTGAATAGTACGTCTTAAATTGGCCCATTTTACTTTTTAAGAAGTGCATGATGACCAAAAACTGGATAAATTATAAATCACAGGACGTCACAGTGAGGTTATCCACACAGATGCCCACCGCTATGAACACGTACTGAATGAGAAAAGAGAAATACTGCAGCAGGTAGCTTGTGTGTGTCTTACGTGGTAAAGTAGAGTAGTTATCCATCTGTCACGATGCTGGTGGCGGTTCGTAAAAAAGAAAAAAAAAATCAATTTGGTGGTCCCCGTGGAATCCGCAGCATCGAACAGGATCAGTCTACCGGGACAAACCGAGCCGGTATGAAACCAGGACAGGTACCCGCGCGATCAGCCGCATCTTCAGTACCTCAGGGACCAGAAAAAGGATGAGATGCGCTCATCAGCCAGGGCAGTGTGATTCATTTCAATATCACTTGGCAAGATTTAAATCCAAAACGGTTACACACGCAGATTGCACGCTGCGTTCGGATAGATATCCTCGGTCCATGTAAAAAATAGTGATTAAACAAAAGGATTAATTAAAAAAAAACACACACACACAAAAAAAAGAAACAACCACGAAACTGAAACGCTTTCTTCTTTTAGAAAAAGCCAAGATGCGGGCACACCCGGAGATAGAGAGGTCACCGCGCGGCTGAGAAAATCACTCAGAGGGACGGATCCGTGACCGAAAGAGAGCATCGGCGCGCTCCTTCTTCTTCTTCTTCCTCTTCTCCGTAACCATAAACCCCGCTGCAATAAAAACACATTCAGCAGGAGCGTCTCCTCCCATCTGTCCTCCGTGGAGAGAAAGGAGTCAGGAGAGAGGGAGGGAGAGCAGAGAGATGGATGAAGATGAAACCAGGGCGCCGGAGTAGGTGCATTTGCGCGTGCGCATGAGTGTGCAAGTTTGAGAGCTGTAATTGTGCAGAAGTTTAACTTGATATGAGACAGAAAAGAAGAGAAAAAGGGACGGGAGTTGTATTTTATCTGACCGTGTCGCCGCACGAGCATACACTGGTTAAGTGGAGCCTGTCTGAAGTGTTGCAAGGTTTGTTTACCCCACCACACCACCCCCTTTGTTCCTCTCTAATGGACTAAAATAGCCCAGTTTTGATAAAAGCTAGGCTCGCATGATTAATGAGAAGGTTTTTATTTTAAGAGGCTGGATTTTTGAATAGGCTATTAATAGCTTAAATAGGCTAGAAAACATTTCAAATGGTGCACTTTCTAACAATGTGCTATAATAGGTATAATTGCATCAATCAAGTATGTAAATTCTGAGTTGGCTTTACTTAAAAAAAAAATATATGCAAACTTTCTGCCTCAAAAAAAAAAGTATTCTGTAATATAAGTGACTTAAGTAGAATAAACTAAAATGGTTTAAGTCTGTAGAACTTTTCTTGACTTAATACATTTGATTTAGCTGTAAGTGAATGATGCTGGGTAAGAAACCTGATGTGATTAATTTAACATAAATGATGAGATGCTTCCCGTCTATCTTCGTTTTATTTTTTACCAACATGATTACTTCAAGTTCATCTTACTTAAGGTAAATGATGCACTCGAAGTTGTTCTTATTACATAGCAAAGGTGGGTTTAAGCTACAACTAATGTCAGACCACATACATCTCTGGTGCGGTGCAGCAGCTGCTGGATAGGTGTTAAATACAGGAATAAACAAATTGAGAGCAGTCACATGACCCTTCCAACATCATTTATAAATCCCACATTTGTGAATTATCTCCAATTCATTGTTAAAAGATGTGAACTGCATTGTGGGAAACCTGCTCCCTCACCATCCCTAATTTCCCTGTACTCATTTTTTTAAGCTGATTCAACTTAAGTAAATTAAGTTATCTAACATGTTGCCCTCCAAAGTTCTTGCAACTTATTTACTAACAACTAAGTTAAAATTAAGTTCTGCCTACTAGATAGATTCTATTAAAACCAATATTACACTTTACAGTGTAATGTTTTGTCTTTCAGTTTTTAGTCATTGTAAAAACTGGTTTAAGTCCTATAAGAACCTCTGTGACTGGTGTTACTGTTCTTCCAGCTTGTTTTTTGTGGATTTGACTTGTCATGAAGGTCCAGCCTGCTTGCATTCCCAAAGTTTGATTTCCAATTTCCCAACAGCAAGACAAAGCATTTTGGCCAGTTCCTATTTTCAGCCAGTTAAGTATTCTTTTTAAATTGGTTTAGTTCACATCTGCTCATGTCGTCATGAACATTATACAGGTTCATATCCAGCAGGCATTTCTTGTAAGGAGCCATTATGTTTCATTATGTTTGAGACCAACTTTTACCTAGGCCATTGTTTGTAAATGAGAACAACTTAGCTTCTTCTGTGATCTGGAAAAACCACAAGGTGTCTTACTGATGGTGGTGTGACATACCGGTCCCAGCAAAAATAAAAAGGGAGAAAATGCTGTCTTATAAGTGTCCAACAGTTTACAGTTAATCAAGACGAAGAAGAGGCTGTTCCAGATTAAGCATCAGCAATTTTACCTTGGAGGCCTGTGGTGTAAATCTCCCATTGGTCCATAGTTCTCTTGCATGAACCAAAACAGAGAAAGTTCAGGGACCAAAAACTCAATACGTTCCCAAACTGATGTAGTCAAATCAGTTGTTTGGTGGCATATGGGGAACCATGCCTCGTTAGCATTTCCACATTGGAGCAGCCATCATTGTTTTGATAAGGAAGGAGGAAGGTTGGTTGGATGATACTGCTGCATTCTGTGATGTGAAATCTATACCTGAAACATGTAGAGTACATTGGCAGCGTCTGCACACTACAACCTCTTGCAACTGCTTTTTACACTTGATAATGGTTTTAACTAAGCCCTTCCACAGTATTATGTTGATAACTGATGCCTTAGTTTTACATCTGGCAATCCTGCCCAAAGCAAGGAAAAAGATGCAGCTACTCTTTAACAAATCATACCATTTACAATTAATGTCTGTTTAAGAATCATCGAGAAACTGGTGAACCTCCATTAAAAATCTAGTATCATTTTAACTGACCAGCCAGCCAAGGGGAGACTTGATAACATAGGACTCTGACTTATGTCAACCAAATTATTCTAAGCCATTAAAAACTCCATCATCACCTCAAATATTTGCATGACAAATAAGTGTCAACATTTCTTCTTAATCAAAGTTAAGACCACATACTTAATCAAGTTGACTTTTCACTTTAATGGAAGCGCATTAAACAGGCTTCCGGCTGACTGACAGTGGTAGCAATAATGTCCAAACAATGAATTGTGTGTTAGAAACACTAGAAGAATGACTGTCCCCACTGCCAGAAACTTTCAGCATTTGGCCTCAAGCCTGGGATAAATATGGCTCGCGTCCTATTCATCAACCTATTGACCAACATTTCAGTGTCCAAATTAAAATATGAATTCATAAGGTGGAGGTTCCATCTATCAGACAAGATTATCACTGTGTAGTCACTGAAGCTCTAATTTATTATTTGGTTTGACAAGACTGTTGATAGCGACGCCTGGCTCTAAAAATTGCAGTTTTTGCTTATGCTAGCATGATAGACCAAATAATTCATCTGGCAACAGGATGTTTCTTAAAAAATAAAACATATTAGTCTAACTATTACTCATGAGTTTCACATTAAACATGTAAATGCAAAAGAATATTGTATCCACAGGTGCAGTAGCTGGGTTTTTGGGCTAAATTTCAGAGGTTCCTGATAGATGTTAAGTGAGCAGCTTTATTCTATAGGAAATTACTGCACATAATCAGTAGTCATCTAAGTCAGGCACTATTTCAGTGCTTTTGAGCATAATTGGTTTGTCCACATTAAGTAGTGTTTGCTTTGTTAAACCACTCAGCAGGGCAATGGATCCAGACTGGCCTGGCTTTGTTTATTCTTGACAGCTAAGCATGGTCAGGTTGATGATATATGTTTAAATTTATTACATATGCTTTCATTCTTGCACCTTGGCATTTCCTCAGCTCAGGCCTGTTTTGATGCTCTGAGAAAGAAGTCTTTAGTTGTTCCTTACTTATTATTGCTGGTGAGGAGCCCACAGACTTCACAGCATTAGAAAATGGAAAATTAAGTCCAAGGGAGAGGTCATTGAAGGCTTTGGGAAATGAGAATTTAACATTTCAGTTGGTCTAGGTGGCAAATCATGTGTCTAGCAGGAACCCAACCACGGCATCAGTTGCTGTCACATCTGGTCACTAGCAAGTCACAGCTGGCAACTGACAATGTGAGGATTAAGGCAGCACTCCAAAAGTTTCCACCCTCTCAACTCTGTGCTTTTGACTCATTTTAATGTCACACTGATGTTTGTTACAGTATGTACATCCCTACACAGTTGTTGCCCTGCAGTGTCTGCAGGCTTTTGCCTTAAGGCACTGAGTCACATGCCAGCAACTGGATGTCAGTTTTGAACGTTCACCATGGCTAATCCAGCAAAGACACGCAAGAGGACGTTATTGTAGGAAGCAAAGAAAAGAACGAAAGTTACAGAGCTGGAGAAAAGTTAACGTAAAACTGACTTTTACTGTGTGTTGAGAGCTCAGAGTAGAGACAGGGGATGCAAGATGGATGCCGCATTAGCCTTGATTAGAGGTTGCCAAAGTGTGAAAATCAGCCAAAGTTAGCATCGTCTTCAGTCAACCCGCCACCCCTACAATTGGAGCTACAATATTCCGGAAGAAGTTTTAAAATAGCACAAAGCAAGCTGACATGCCAGGACAGTGGCCACGTTTACATGAGTTTTTATGAAAAAGTTTCCCTTGAAAATGACCATGTAAACCCAATCCAAATAAACTGATAATTCCAACTAAAACTTAAGTCCACAGTGAGTGTTTATTCCTCTTGTAATTCTGAATAAAATAATTCTTTTGTCATGTAAACCTTTAATTTGCTCCTTATCAATTCCAGTCAGTCATTCTGTGCATGCTCCTTCCCTTGTCCTGCTGTAAAGGCGGACATCAAAGCGCACACAAAACAAGCATTGGACTCGAGCCAGCTGGCGGATATGAAGTAGTATTTCAGCATCGAGCTGCTGTGATTAAAATCAAAGTAAAAATCTGTATTAAAATGTAGTTTTCCATGTCATAGTCGAAACAAAAAAAAAAAGCAGGGGCCGGGGTTCGTTTACTTCTGAGTAGGCATTGACGGACGTAAAATACTCTCCCCAACCCCCAGATCAAAAGTGGAATTAAATAAACATGTTTTTCATGTAAACCTTAATTTGGAATTACTATCTCCATGTAAACACGAAGCAGAATAAATTAATTCTGAATTATTTAATTCAGAATAATTAATTTGGAATTAAGAAAAAGGAAAAAAAAAAAAAAAACATCATGTAAACGCGGCTATAGCTTTCATCTCTCAGTATTCCTCTTTGAAAACAACAGTTGTTCCTTAAACTTTGAAGTAACTCACTGAAGAATATATTGTGTTTATTGTTGTCAGTGCAGTTATACAAATACTTTAAATGGAAATATTATCAGGGGAATATTAACAGAATATTTGAAATCTGTAGCCAATTCGAATTATCATTCATAGATAAGCGTCTCTGAAAGTCCGTAAAATTGCCTTTTTTTCTGCCTGAAACATTTTATAATTTCTACTTCCTCTGCAATTACAGCAGTCCACCATATGGGAAGAGGTCTAAACATGGGTACAATCCAAACTACATAAACTTAAACATTAGGGGTTTTAAAATAGCATGAAGAAAGGCTCAGACTTGCAAAGCCACAGTTAGGGATGTAACGATAACCGGTATAATGGTTAACCGTGATAAAATTCCAACGATTAGTAATACCGTTTTAAATTTTAATTACGTTAAAACCGTGACTGATTATAGCACTTTGAAAAACTCCTAGATGCTGTTCATTGGCTGAAAGAGCAGTAGTAGTCACAGTTTGCAATATTTAACCTTTGCCATGAAAAACATGGCAAAGACAACGAAGGCACCCACATAGACAGTTCTCTTCAGATCCCCCCCCTTTAAAAAGGACAAAGTAGACATTTAGACCCATTTTGGATATTTTTAAAGATGCTGGAGGGTATTTATAATACCGCGATAAAAATGATAACCGTGATCATTTTGGTCACAATAACTGTGATATGAAATTTTCATATCGTTACATCTCTAGCCACAGTCAATTCTAACAACCTAAGAATCACAGGTGAACATAAAGAAGTGATTTAGGAATTATTGACTTTCAGAACAAATGCATATACCATATACTGTAGGAAAGGGGGTGGGGGGGTGGGGGGGGGGGGGGGGGGGACAAAACCAAACAAATAATCCCAATCTCCACGAACCACACAGCCAACAAATAATCAGAAGTCCTTGCATTGTTGGTTGTAACAAAAAATCTGGAAGTAGCATCAGACTGTTATCCTCTCCAAATATTAAAAGAAAGGTTGCCAGATGGCCTCAAATAAGCTCAGCTGTTCTTCTAATATATGTGTAATCCTTTCCACCCTGCGAGTATTGACAAGAATATCAAGCCAAATTTTAATTTTAGGAATCACTCTACCATTCCACAGCATCAGCAGCCATATTTGGACCCTTAATGTAATGTAATGTCACTTCTGGTTCCCAATTATGTGCCCACCTGCGACAATAAAGGTTTCCTTACCAAAGAACAGCAACACATTTCAAATGGTGGGGGAATAAATTATGGGGGGATGGTTGTACATGTATCGGTCATGTGGGAGGTCATCACATAAAAACGAAGCACAATTAGAGTTTAGTTTTCTTCTGAAGTATTAAATGTAAATGTATAAATGATTTAACTTAAAACTAACCCCTGACTGCAGCTCTTCTTCATTCTGCTGTAACAGTGACACAGTATCCTGTCTGCGCCAGTTGGCAGTGCCTGGACAAAGCTCCAGTTAGTCCCAGATGGCAGCACTGGGATTCTCCAAGATTGACTGAGTTTGACCACAATCTGTGAGTAAACAGGAAGCTGGCCAACCAATCTCTGTGTCAAACTGAAAGTTATTTCTTTCCCTTTTGGTCTCTGTAGTTTGCTTGCTGTCTTGTTGGACTAAAATGTCATTCAACGGCAATTAGAAATATTCTTAACAGCTTGGATTTGTCCCTTGTTTTAGCAATAGCAGTCTTTGCTGGGTGACACCAAACCTTCTTGCCACAGCACACATTGACGTGCCATCCAGGATGAGCTGCACTACCTGAGCAACTTCTGTGGGTTGCAAACACCAGTTCATGTTACCTCTACTGGTGAAGACACTTGCAATATACAAGCCTGACCAAAAATAAGCCAAATAAGATGAAAACAGTGGAATAGTGTGTGGCCACCACCTGCAGGACCGTTCCTTTGTAGAAGTTGTCTTTCTAAATGTCTCTCATTTCCACCTGCTGTCTGTTTGATTTTTACAACAGCAGGTGAAATTGATTTACAATCAATGTTACTACTATGCTGGACAGAGGGAATACCAGAAGTGGGACTGACTCGTGTTACTTATGGTAATGATATTACCTTTATATTTTTTTTAACTTTTTTTTTCTGCCCAGCCTGAATTAAATGAGTCTGCAGGAAAATTATGATAGTACTTAATTTGCTAAAATGATGAGAACTACACTCATTCACAGATGAAAGGATCCTGAGTGGATCCCTGAGAAAGATCTATGACATGCTAACAAATGTCTGAAAAATGAAAACATTTTCAATAAAAGAATTAGAATCATTTTCCATATGAAGCCGGGCACTCATACACATTCCCTCTCTTTGATTACAGTGTTGTGTAATATTGCCAATATTTTCTAAAGGCAGTGAGGCACAAGAGGCCAAGCTTTATGGTGATCTAAAAATCAATACAAAGAGATTTTACTGAGCTTCAAGTCATATCAGTCTGTGACTGCTGTTTGTGGTTACTGTGCATGAGAGTGTGGTCACAACTAGAAAAAAAAATACTAGTTCTGAATTAGTATTTGCCATCAATACTGTAAATAGATTTCAGTCTGTTCTAGTCCGGAAAAAGACATCATCACCATCTCGTTGGGTTTTAAAAATCTGAAATCACATCATTTCCTGTGGACTGAGATTAAGGACTGAATGTAAAAAGAATGTGTTTAAGAGGAGCAATTTATATTAAATTTTCTAAACCAATTGTTGTGATTTGCAACCGTAACCAGGAAGTAACAAAATTTCACTACAGTGTGCTGATTTCATGTAACCAAGGCAACTTTGTGCTGAACTATGTTAATGATTTCATAGCAGAGTCCATTGTACCATCTGCTGAAATATGAAATAGCATAATACACATAAAGGACTGAAAAAAAGACTTCCAAATAACTTGTAAATTAGAAATGTACAAATGAGGTGTATTTCTTTTCATTTTCAGGGAAGAAATACATAAGGATGCTATTGGTCCTATTTAAAGTGTGAACAAATTACATTATGACAAATCAACTGGAGAACCTGCAGGCAGATTTAAAGCAGAAATCCTCCATCATGATGGTGCATAAAACCATCTTATGGACATGATGACAAGGTTAAAAACCTGTTTTTATCAGAGCAGGATTTTAATGCCTTTGCCCACCTTTAACATTATACGAGCCAAGTCAAACTACCCAACCCACAAAAACATCTGGCTGAACTTGCAACTCAACCCTGTTGCAGACTACTGTACTTTGCTAAGTAAACAGCAATGTATTGTTCATAGTTAACTCTCCGTTAGTTATTGGGGGTTTCTCTACACTAGGCTGGTGCGCGCCCCTGATTCGTGCTGCTGCAGTACAGCTGAGAAAAGCGGCTTGCTACCTAGACAACAACAAACTGCAGTCTGCAAAACTCTGAACTCACAAGACAATATTACTCGTTCGTTCTATTTAAAGTATTGGTGAAAAGAAGGAGTTTTTTCTGCAGATAATGCCTTATATAGAGGCAGTCTCGTCTCTCCAATTATATAGATGTACGCCGGAGGGCGACTCAACGTAATATCTTCCGCAAGAATCAAAGTGATGCAGAAATGTTACCAGTGAGTAACAGCATGTATAAACTCCTAGAAATATGGTCAAGGTTGAAAAAAAAAGAAAGTTATCCTTTAAGTCCGGGTAATTCCTCAAGATTATATAGAAAGTTTGATTTATTTAAACTTTAAGGGTCATATCCTAATAATAAATGTATTTTTTCGCGATATCATGCCTGGGCCAGACCATTCAAAGCCTTGGCATACTCGCTGTCATTCATTTGCGCTGTGTTTCGAACTGGAGCAAAACATTTCCTTGCCTCCGTCTGCATTTCGTATGCCATCCAGGTAACCTGATTGAAATCCAGTAATTACAATCACAGGCTGTCTAAAAAAATGTCTCCAACAGCTTGAAGATTTTCAAGTGGATACATCACCTGTTATGGCTCAAAAATATACCAAGCAGATTTAAATGCTCTCCCCTGTCACACTTCCAGTCGGCAAACTAGAAACATCTATTGCAGGAGCAATTAATCAAATGATCAGCATCTTGAATGGGGAAAAAGTCCATGCAAATACCAAAAAATTTTTAACTGTAGAAGCCTCAAAGCAGAAATAAAGTAGACTTACATGCTTCAAGTGGCAAAACTGGTCATAGGATTCATTTGATAAGAGCCAGCTTTTGCCCACGGGTCCTATTTCAGGGAGTTTGGATTCAGCTGATTTTGCCCACAGGTCTTATTTTGGGCGGATCTGGTTTATACAGCCAAGTAAGAATCTGTTATGGACCACAAGACTGTACAGAGCATGTCTATTTTCAGCAGCAAACAACAGCTTCTTCTACACCTCATGTTTATTCCATTACTTGTATCTTGAAATAATACAGATATGCTCATGATTTCACAATGGCAGGATTCCCAGCTCTGTAGATACAGAATTATCAGCAGCAGCTAAAGTTCGGCCTTGAGTTTTACATACTGGACATGTATTACTTTAGGCAGCTCTGGGTCACATCTGCACACGACTACCGCCTGATCTTGGATGCTTTTTTATCTTTGTGAAGATTGATTTGAAAGACTGAAATAAAGGTATACTTTAGACTCATATCCAAGGATTTAGACTTAGTAAGAGGATGAAGATTATGTTTTTGACTAATCTTTATGTTGCATGTTATGCTACATTGTTGTCTTATCTTTTAAAACAATAATTACAGGTGTGTCTTTTGAGAATGATAGCCTAAAGAAAAGTCATTGCAGTTCTTTTCACATCCAGAAAGAAGTATCTTTAATGCACACAGACAGATGCTCACCATTTCTTCCCACAGAAACAATGGGAGTGTGAGATGAGACCCAGCAGGTAGCAGGATGTCATGCAGTGAAATGACATCTCGGTGCAGAGCCAACAAAAAGAGTTTTTTCTTTGTCTTCTTTAGATCCTTGAAACCTCAAGAGTTTCATTGTGTTAAAATGATCACAAAGTTAATGTTACAGAGCAAAAAATAATATAGTTTAAGCCAGTAAGAGCAGCTTCATCAAAAATCTTCTAGCAGGAAAATATTGTGAACACAAAAGGCACAGATAGATCAGTAATTACAGACCTTGGCCCATTTTGAGGTTAGAATTTACCCCTTAAGCTCTTCAGCTTAGAGCTTCAAGCAGAGATCCAGAAAATAGGCTTGGAGCTCAAAGGGTTAAACTAGGATTTGGTTAGGCTGAGAAATGGCAGCATAATCAAAGTTCAAGTGATTTCCAGGACTTTGTATAAGCCTAATCTGGCCATCTCTGACAAATATTAAGGCTCATAAATTTACTGTGGGTAATTTAATATGCATCCAGTGACCCTGACCTTTTTATGTTGTGTTATAATAAATACTTTGGACTCTAAGAAATGTTTGTGCAGTTACATGTAGAGTGCTGTAACTCTCGCAGGCTTCATGGAGTGTTGGTAGAATTGCACCTGTTTTCAAACATAACACAACAGCTTTTCTTACATGCAGATGTTCACATTGGCCATTTATTTAATGATGCTAATTAACCCATGTGGTAAACGTGATGTTGAATTTTTAAAGACCAAAATTGTGTCCTGGAAACAGTGTCTCAAAAGGTTAATTAATGCTTATACCCCTCGAAGCTTTAACAGATCCAATGTGTTACTCTGCAGCTTGGACGTGTTATAGTATCTCTTCCGTTCTCTATTTTCTCTACAAAAACCGGATGCTCTGTCTTTGTGAAAACTTTGAATGTCTTTTAATTGTCCCACACAAATCCATAAAATACTGGACACTAGTCTCTATTCAGGAAATAAATCCTGTGAAATATTTATGATGAGCAGAAAACCGGGAACTGGTTGTTTTAAAAGTTAGCAATTCTTTGAAATGTCTTGTATTTAAAGCCCCGTGCATAAAATTGCATGAGATCTTAATGTGATTCATAGCAGTTTTAACATGAGGCCTTCACGGCTTTGAAGAATAGTGCACACACAGACACGCATACATTATAAATGACACTGCAACATACTGTAATAGCAATAGCGTTGGAAATTCAGTGTTCCAGTGAAAAGGGAAAAAACTAGATTATTTCATCTCAATAAATACACAAGTATGACATCACCAGCTGTAGCCATCACCAGCTGTGAGCTCTGTCCCAAAACCTAGATAAGTGCTAAGTTTGCCTCAAAGCATATGATGAGCAAATAAAAAGAGAACAGTTGCGCCCTATCATCTCCACAGCATGTTTTGGAAATCTTAGTTATATTTATCTGAAGATGTTTATTCATGATAGAAATAAGAGCACATACTGGAGGATCAATACTGAGTGCCATGTAATCTGCTAGTCTGAGGCCATGATGATCTAAGAATACAGCAGTAACTGATTTGAGTGGAACAGAGATACTAAGAGCAAAATAGAGTCATCTTCCTGCCAGGATGCAACATCCATGGTTGCTATGGAAACACAGTTCCATCATTATACCCCACCTCTCCCCCTTTTTTTTTCCCTAGGGCAAAAACCTGCAGTTTATAAATCTGTCTTGTGCACAGCGCCCGCATCGCATCACATTACTGTCTTTATTGTAAGCTTTAAAATCTGTTAGGAATTAGATGTGGGGAGGGACCAAGTTTAAGTCATCTCCCATTGAGATGACTAATAAGCTGTTTGGTTGGTGATGGAGAGACATGTCAAGAAAGTTGGGGTATACATGAGATTATGATGTTATAATATTCAAACAACATGGTCACCTGCAAAAATGCGGGACAAGTTACACTGCACTGCATTTAGTGTGTTCGAGACAGAAAAAGCTTTCGTCTTGTAGATTTACTGACTTAAAATTAAAAGATAGTGCAGGTTTACTAGCGCATGATGTGTGAAATGATATCATGTAATTGGAATTTTTTGCATATAAGATGATAAGGTATGAGTGAAACTGACAACTTGGCTTCATCTTTCGTTGCCACAACCTTCTGAGTCTCCAAAACGGACTATTTTCCTAAATCAAACTTCTCTCACTCAGAACAGCAGAATTTATGGTTTATTATTTGCTCCGTGAATCTTTTTAATGTCCTCAAAGCCTCTCGCTTTTTATCCAAGTCTCTTTACTGCATTTATATGCCTTTTTTGTGAATGGGTGTTGCTAGGTAACTGGAGTGCAGTTAAGCTTTGCAGCTTGATTCTTGTATTCAGGATAATTAAGAATTAAACAATAGTTTGAGACTGGATCCACAGTTCCCACAAGAGTTGCACGCACAAAGGATCGACATGCTTTTCTTTGTTTTTCTTTTTTTTTTTCTTTCTTTCTTTTGTTTTGACATAGAAAATAATATGAGATGCCGTGTGGGACAGTAGTTATTTGCATCATGTCAAATCTCAGCACAGACCAGGATATTTAAAAAGAATAGCTGTTTATTTTGCTGTTGACTCTTTTGACAGAGAAGCTGATAACCTGGCTGACTGTTATCTCCAAACAAGTGGATAATGTTGACAAATATACTACAAATATTATCTGCTTGCTGTCTGGTTGTATCTTTTACTGTTCCAGGATTAGTGTTTGAGCTGAATCGATCAAAGCTGAGCGTAAACAGTGATTAACTCTGGAAAGTTTTTAGGAAGTTTGAAGTAACATTTGGGACGTGTTTCTTTCTGCTTAGGGCTTCAGCTTTTTATGCTTGTCTTTCAAAACACTCTGAAATCACCAGAGAATTAGGTTTGCACTTACTCTGCAACTGCTGTTCATGCATGCATCTCACAGCAGGAGATGCGATCACACAGCAGGGAAACTATGGAGTGGCCCCTGGGTAGGGCGCACAGGAGGAAGGGCATGGTTAGAAAATGCACGGGGGAAAGCACAGTATTTTATTTACAGCACATCAAATATTTAAGACTGGTGGTCGAGCTGGTGGAAAGCAGCAAAACAGCACGAGAGTATGAAGCAACAATTCCCACCACCAAAAAATTGCTCCATGTATTTATGTAATTGGTCTCTATCATTACTTTCTGGTATTACTCGGGTGCTGCGTTGGTATTCTCCGAAACAAGTCAATACATCTCAGTTTGTGTTGAATTACTTTGGATTTCTTCTCATCTTCCTGCTTTTGATTTCTTTTTGGAGCAAGCTTCTGTTATATTTTGCCAAATTTACTGGCTTTGTTATTTGGTCACAAGTGATTTTTTGCCCCTTATGTGCTAATTTATAGACGATTTGAAGGATACAGACAAATTTTCTGATGTGTTCAACTGGTAGTGTTAAACAGACGTAGCCACAAATCAACACTAAATAATATTGTAATAAATCTTTGGCAGGGTCACCAGAGGCAGAAATTCTTGCCTAAAGTATTGGAGACCTTAAACAATCCCACCAAACAATACTTAAAGAAAACACAAAGCTTTTTTGGTTATTCCAAATTCTATTAAAACTGAGGAGGGATCCACTGAAGAGAAGCTTTCCACACCCCATGACAGTTATTGCTTCCATGATTTTGCTGAACCAGTTAAAGCACATCACCCTCCTCAGGTGGCACTGCAAAAAAAAAAAGAAGAAAAGGAAAGGAAAGGAAAGGAAAGGAAAGGAAAAAAAAAGAAAGAAAAGCAACTTAAAGAAATTTCACAGCAAAAAGACATGCGATTAAAGGGAAATGATAAAACTGCACTCCCATTTGGGCTCAAAACCTCAAACAAACACTTCCCACCCCAGACAAGTTAAAATCCTGTAGGTTCATAATAACAAACAATCAAAAAGGGAAGAAAAGTTACTCAGTTTGCCTAATGTTGTGGTTTTGTATGATCTAAAATGTCTGGGCTGGAAAATATTGAGCCCATCTCAATATTACAAGGTGTCAAATCGTCGTAGTGTAACTTCAGTTTTTAACTTCAACAAACAAACTCCACACTGTTGCCACCCGTCCCGTAAAATACGGAATCGTCCTTTAATTGACAATAAAACGTTGCGTCCCCTGTGGAACCAATACGGGACGCCATTTGTTCCGTATTTCCATTATGTCAAACACTTATGTTTTTTAAAATGTAGATTGCTCGAACCGTTTTCCAGGATCCCCTACCCTGCCTTTAAAAAAAAATTTAAAAACTTCCTGCCTTAGGAAAATAAAGTATTCAATAATATGATTATGAATATAATTATAGAATAAACTAAAATGGTTTAAGTTTGTAGAACTTTTGTGAACTTGTTAAATCTGATTAAGCTGTAAGTGAATGAGATTCTGGAATAAACTTGATGTGATAAATTCCACATAAATTATGAGATGCTTCCCACAATCTCCATTTCATTTTGAACCAAGATGATGATTTTAAGTTCATCTTACTTAAAGTAATTGATTAACTAAAAATTGCTCTTGCTTTGTAGCAGGAACTCATATCTGATAGGTTTTAGCTAAAAATAATGTCAGATCACAGACGTCTCTGCCACTGTGCAGCAGCTGCTGGATAGTACAGTAGATATTAAATACAGGAATAAACAATAAGTTGAGAGGAGTCACATGACATGCCTGACATCATTTATAAATCCTTCATTTGTAAATTATCTCCAATTTGGTGTTAAAAGAAATGAACTGCATTGTGGGAAACCTGATCCCTCACCATCCCTAATTTTCCTGTACACAATGTACAATGTGAGGTAGAAATGAGGCAGAGATCTTTTTCATCTGTGAGTGGGCACTTAAAGGATATGAAATTCCAAATCTGCAATCTCCACCTTCTCATTTTGGACAGTGACAGAGATAAAGCTGCAGGTGGATACAGTTACTCTGTTCCAAATCTGTACTCCTCTTCACTGAACCACTCATGAATAGTGGTGATTTTTTTTTCTTTTTCCTGGCACTTCTACTAGGAAAGAAAATTTCCACCAGAGCCTGTAACTATTATAGTTAATGCATCCAGAACTTTGGACAATGCTGCAGTTATGTGGAACCACAGCTGATTGATTTTGAATAAAACTGCATAAAATCTATGACTTATCCAACATATCTGGCTGGAAAAAGTAAAAATGTAAAAGAACTGACTCAGCAGTAATGGGGTTTTGCCTTTGACAGTGCTGATACATGAATATATTTCCCCCATCTCATTGCAGGAATGTCAAATCTATCCCATAATGGAATTAACATCTACCAGTATAAAGAAGACATAAAACATGCAGCCTTTTAAAATGCACACATTTGCATAGATACAACATATTTGTCCCCACGTAACCTCCCATTTGTCATGCTAACATTTTTGTCTAAAACCTTCATCTGCCGATACAAAGGAGGTGTAGTTACAGTGCATCATACTCCACCATGATTCAAGGATTTGTCTCTCAAATGTACTCTACATCACTTTCATAGTCTCACTGCCATAACTGATGTTTTTGTTCTTCTTGGTGGCAGAAAGTCTTGCTCAAGTGAAACACAATTCCCCTGGTGGCTCTTTTAGTCACGTTTACTAACCACTGAAAACACAATTGTTGTTTATTACTGATGTAACACTTAACTGCTGTGGAAAAGAGACACATGTCACACCTGGTTGTTTCTGGGATCCAGCAAGCTGTTCACAACGCAGACAAGCTCCTGATGGATTCAGGGTAAGAGCCATCAGTGGTCAAAAGTCAAGAATTCGTTCTGCCATTCCTTTTCATCATGTCTCCCTTTTTCATTTGTTTTCTGCTTGCTGTTTGCCTCATGGGATTTTTTACTCTCTTCAGTACTCTTCAGTATTTTAGTACTCGGCTCACGAGTGAAAACGCAAGAGAGGTGTAAGATGTGAATTAATATTTGTATAACTGTCTTTTTTTAGACAGGATCTGAAAATTTAATTACGCTTTTTCCTCTCAGCTCTCAGAAAGTCAGAATAGATCTGCTGGGAAAACAACAGAAGCTGTTTTTTTCAGTTTCAGGATACCGCCTCTCTAAATGCTCTCTTATACCATTTACGTTACTATTCACTTGTGTTGTATGTTTAATATTTATATTAGTGCTCTGGACAGATCGATAGCAGCATGGATGAATTTTCTGGTTTTCATTCTCCTCCTCACACTTTATCTCACACATTTTGCCTCTAGCACTCTTTATGCCTCCTCTCCTTCTCACTTGCGTCAGCACTTCTGCCTGCTGATGAATATATGAATGAGATTAATACAGATACACTCACAAACACACCTTTTCTCCCTCTCTAGTACTGTACATACCCTGCACTGCACATGCACATAAACATTTTAGCTTTTACAGTTATGGTTGGTGTGATAAAGTATCTCCCAGTGATTTTAAATCTTTATCACTGTTATTTGCAGTTGGATAAAACTAAAATAACTTTGTTAAAGAAATTTGCAAATTGAAAGACTTAAGACAAAGAGACAGCAATCCAGTCTGCAGACTTTGTTGACTTTGATTTCTTGTTGTAAAAAGTAAATAACGCAGTTAACAAGCAGTTTTTCCCTTAAGCAATGCTTGAGAAACCATGTTTGTCATACGCAAAAGATATAATTGGCCCTTAACTCCAGGACGTGGAGATAAAGGATGGATAAAAGAAACTGATGAAAGCTCCAAGAAAATAAAAGATAACACAGATGTAGAGACCTTGTGAGGCAGATGTGTAGTGAAGTCTTAAAAGTTTACCCTTCTTTTTCCAATTTCTCCTTTTAAATCCTTTCTCATTTCCTCTCTTTCGTTCTTTATGAGTCTTACTCTCATTTCACCATAGGCTCTCTGTTTCTATGGAAACCATTCTTGCAATCACACAAAGAAAAGATACCTGAGGAGAGCAAGCGAACACAGCTGAAGAGTAAACATAGATGGAGATGGATGGAGAAATGATGGAGAAATGCATTTATCTCTAGTTTCTATTCACATTAAATTACAAGTGTTGAACACTGTGCTGTTAAATGAAAGCTAAGTCAGATATTTGGTGCCTCACTGGTCCATTAAACACAACATGACAGATGGAGCCAAGCTAGCTTAAGTTTACAAAACTGGAGACAGGATAGAAACAATTCTGAAGTTTAATTATTAACACATCCCATCTCTTTTAATAACTTCACTGAAAGGTAAAAAAGCTGTGACTTTCTGCAGGTTTCAGCACAACTTTTAGTTTGCCCACTTCTGAGTTTCAATAAGTATAACTTTAAATAATTTAACAGCACCAACTTAGCTGTGTAGCATTCAGACAATACAGGGAGAAATATAGCAGTTGGAATGTTTCTGCACAGGAAATGTTTTAGTCCAGTCATCTGCCTCATGCATCTCATTAAAAAGATGCAATTATGTTTTCATCAATACAGCTGTTGGCACAGGCTTTGTAGTGATTTATTTTCTTACACATTCCTTCATATCAGTGTATTTCAGTATAAACTACTGTATAATGATGGTGAGATTTGCTTTGATGCTGTTAAATCAAGCAGCTCAAAAGAAAGTTGATAAGGAGTCTATAGATTTGATTTTCTGAAAGAGAAATTCACACAGTTTTATTTATGCAAACTGTCTCTGACAACTTTTTCCTCATTCGTCAGTCTAGTTCTTAGAATATTAGTCTAGTCTAAAATTAGTCTAAAAACAACATCCGGCCAGATTATGGTAAATCACAATTTTGTAAAACTTAAATCTTAAGTTTATTTTCACCCAATGACAAGCTAAATATTAAGTTGAAGGTTAATTTTCTCGACTGACTTATCACTTCATTATTTCAGCTGAATTAACTTATTGAATAGTCAATGCCAACAACTTATCAACAGAGCTGCTTGTCTTGTTACTTAAAACATGAAGACTGGCGAAGCTGTGTTGTTTCCTGCATGTGCTGTTTATGTGAGCAGCACAGCCCACAACAGATATAATAAATATCACACTTGTAGAGGCTTTACGTCCTTGTATTACTCTCCCTTTTACACACCTGGCAGTGCCCTTCAGATAATGGTTTGAAAGCCCATAGAAAGAGGTTTATATGTTCTAATATTAGAAAAGAGTGATTTTACAGCAGTATTAGCGTGTTATTCCTGGTTCAGTGGTAAACTCCGACGGAGAAAAGCAAAGCCTATACCTGGAACAGCCAAAAATTGCAGTTCACCCATCATCCACTAGGGGCTTGCTGCAAAAGGGAGTCCATCCCCATATACTCCCCCCAAAAAAAGGCCATTTACACAGTAGAAATAAGCATGTTTACAGCCTGTTCAAAAAAGATCACTTTAAGTTTGATTGATCAAGTTTACATTTATGACAGCTGTAAGGGTGTGAAGTTTTTCATCGATTGACAGGTGACAGTATGGTTGTCAGCGCTTGCGCTGGTGGTTAGTGGCTTGCTCCCGGACGAGGAAGGCCGCACAACCACCTTATTTAGCTGGCTAACAGCATTCCTTAGTTTAAGCAAACTTGTTCCTGTTAGCTCCCGTTAGCTTAGCGTTACTTCGGTTAGATCTTAGCTACCGCTTGGTTTAGAGTTCGTTGAATGTCAGTATTTCACCTCCATGGTCACGGCCCCTGCCTCAGCTCCACACTTCTGCCCATCTTTGTATTTATGGGAGAAAAGAGGCGCGTGATACTGCCAAGATGGCAACGGTGGGAACGCCCCACTAAGCTTCAATTCAGCTCTTTAGAAACCTTCGAGTGACACTGCGAGGTTAGTCCAGTTTACAAACAATCTATGTCTCCATCTGAAATTAGTATAACAAGGATACAGCATCAGATTTGGTTTTCTTATACAGCAATTTACTGGAATATCCCATATCAACTCTTCCTGACACATGTGGCAGTTACCAGTGCTAAACCAGCTAATGGGAAGTAGCCTAATGCAACTTTTATTTTTAGTAACTTTTTGAAGGTTCCAATGAAACTGTTTTACAATCATATTTGTTATTCAGTAATCAAGTTAGTAAATATGACTTTTCCACTATTGTAGTATCCTGCAGTCCAAGAAGAACCCCTTCCTCAGCTTTTGCTTAAATACCAGAAAACATTCTAATGGTGTTCAAAAACAATAATAAATAATAACCATGGTTTTGCTTGATTTAGGCTTCACATGATCTTACTATGTAATCACAGCGGATACACGTATTTCAGTAAAATTACAACAATATGTGTAAGCTAGTCATCCTCAAAATTATTCATACCCTACAATTAAAGACAGAAAAATCAGCTGTCACTGAAATTGACAAAAGTAATAATAAATAAAAATTTTATGAAACTCATGACACTGATTTTGAGTTGTTTTTCAACAAAAATATTAAAAACTAACACACAAAAAATAAAACAAGTAAACAAGCATGATGGAGCACCGAAGCAAAAATTTGTTTAATACCACTTTGAGGCAATTACTGCAGTCAGGGGTTTTGGCTAATGTTCAAAAAGACTTCTACACCTGTTAACAAGTCTGTTAGTCCACTGTTCATGAGCAAGGTGCTCTAATGTGTCTGGGATAGTTGTCGTTTGTTTATTTTCTTTAACTTTATTTTCAACTACAATATAAAATCAATAATTTATTTCACTAAATTATAATTTTGTAAATTCTTATTTATTAGTAGTTTCTTCAGTTTCTTGTTATTTGAACTACTATTGTGAATTTAACTTTTTCTTTAATTTGAGGGTATGGATAATTTTGAGGACAACTGTACGTCAAAACAAGCTACTTTGACACATCAAAGTGCATATTATATTTATTGTAGAGTGCTTTTTTTTTATTTTGTTCATGATTAGCAACATATAAATAAACATTACTAACTTACTTACATGTACAGTGCTATGTGGCTGTCATGGAATAAGATTAAGCTGCTACCAGTAAAAAATTGTTGAAGTTGCCATCATTACAAGAAAACCACTTCAGTCTTTCTAACTGAAGCTTTTAGCAAATGTATATATATATATATATATATATATATATATATATATATATATATATATATATATATATAAAGTTGAAATTAAATCAAAGTATAGAGTGAGTCATGACTTTAAAATGCCTACAAAACAGCAACAAACTATGTTTAAGTCTCAAGTAAAACTTATACAATTAACCATGAAACATGCTACATCATCATATTACACTGTGGCTCTACAGCAGATTTTGAGTGATCTACAGACTGTAACAACAGCTTGACTGACACTGCATTCAGTAACACTCCTGCTGTCTTGGAGGAACTCTAAATTGCTTTCTTAAGGGGGATTAAGATGGGATTTTCTCATTTGGATGTTGTGTAATGTGGCCCCCGGAGGGAGTCGTGCAGGAGTTGTTCATAAAAGCCATTAACTCTGTCCTGTTCAGCTCAGACCAACCATTTTTTTTTTTCCATGGGATTAATTTGTTGCAGCTTCAGTTACTGTGAACTTGCCCAACTGTTCTATGTCGCCCTTCTGTCCAGTTTTATGGGGAAAAAAAACCCACAAAACATGTTCCAGCAAAGTGTAAAGGCAACTTAATGTACTGATTCGAATATACAGTACTTCAAACTATTGCAAACATGATTTCCCACACTGTGGTGTTTTGAAAACTTGGGCCTGCTCAATGCAACAAAAGTGTGCTAATATTTATTACAGGGGAAAGTATGTTAACAGAAAACCTGATGCAACAGCAAGTCATGAAACAAACTGTCTCTATTACTTATAACAAGGAAAATATTATTGCTTTGAGTTTGACATATAATTGTTTTATAACATAACCATGGTGAAGGCTACAACCAACTGGCAGAGTCAGAGAAGTTTTAATAATGTTGCGCTTACAAACTGAACATAATGTAGATGCAAAAGAAACTGCAATGTGTTTGTGCTGAATATGTATATTGAAGAAGTGCATGATGGACCCCATCCTTTCTATTTTTCAGGATTTCGTGGTCTGTTCCAGAAAAGACTTGAGAGTGATGTTTGTTTCAAAGTGGAAATAATTACATTGGCCTTATTTCCCTTCTACAGGTGGTGCGTTACCTTATGGAACACTGTAATGGGTTGTAGTCAAGGATATTAACTAATTCCTTATAGCCCTATAGTGTTTTCAGCTGAAGGGCTTGTATTTTAATGCCTTTTTTTAGATTTTAAAACATAAGTCCAGCTTGGAAAGGCTTTTGTTATTATGACACAGATCATGTTTACAGATTTTGAGTGTATATGTATGCAGTAGCTAACAGCACCTTTAGCCCAAGGCTGTCCTCTTTCTGATTGGACTCCCGCTGCAGTTTCTCTCTTTCACCTATGCTGCCCAGTACTTCTCTTCATACTGCTCTGTCACTACTGACTGGCACTGCTGTGTGATGTGTGTGATAAAAAGAAGAGGTCATTCCATCAGGTTAAGAGTAGGCAGGACTGTGATGTTCTTTTCCTTGAATAAGTCATTAGTTTCCCAGTAACCAACCCAGTCCAATCTTTCCAAGAGGAAAATCAGAAGCATAGTGCCATAGTGAATGCACAGCTGGAACCAGAATGTGGTCTGGCAAAAAACAGTGTGCAACAACCAAAGCACAAAATGTTGCCTTCTTTTACTGCTTTAGTGCTCTAAGCAAACAAAAAATAAATAAAAAGACAGAAACAGAACTGGTGTATTTTGTGCAACAATAATTCACTGATAAAGATCAAATTAAAACTGTGTAAGACTCATACATACCACAAAAGACCATGACCACTTTTAACAACTTCACAGAGCAACAACACTGCAACTGGCTGATATTTATCAGGAAATAGTTAAAACACACTAAGTTCAACAACTAACTGTTCTGTTTGTAGCTACTTTGTATACAGATTAAACAACCAAGATACAACAATGTGATCTGTGTGGTTTAGAAGTGATTATACTCTGTGGACCACTGTATGTAGAATTGAGCTAATCTGGGCTGACTAACTTTTTATTCAAAACCACAGAGATGAGTTACAGAGATAAATGTGAAAACGGATGTTGGCACATTGATGCACATTTAAAGTTGCAGCATTACTGAATGCTTAAAAGCCAATGTGATCTTTTAATTTTGCATTAAAAGTGATTGAAACCATAAAGAGTGGTTTGGTTTGGTAACTGAGTCTAAGATGCCACCTAGTGATTCTGATAGGACCACCATAGTCAAACCACAGCCTCCTTTTCCTGAGTCAGCAAACAGGAATGAGTAGGATGGGTTTCCATAGCAACAGCAGACAGAGAAAAAGAAACGAAGAGAGGAAGTGAAATGAAGGACAGAGGGAGAAAAGCACGACAAAGCTGATATCTAATTTGTCCCATGTTTGCCCACAAACACCCACAGAACAAAGGGCATTACAAGGACACACAGGTCTCACTTTAACCTCATTTAACCTACTATTTTAACCTCATGTTGGGAGTCAATAATCCATTACACTGTACCATACATGTACAGCACATTTTTAATTGCAGGTTGTTAAACAATCAAAGCAATTTGCCCTGAAGGACACAGACAGAGAAAAATGGAAAATAATCCCTCATGAGTCAAAGCTATGTAGATTGACTATATTGCTCATAAAATGAATCTTTAGTCTATTATCATAAGAATGATGAATTTTTTTTTTAAGCAGCAGTCAAGAAGCAGTTTTATGAAAAAATATTGGTTTAATATAAGTTCACATAACCATTTGTTGAGCAAACTGAAACTGCACCTAACACACCATTCAGCCCCACAGTAGACATCAAGTTTTTAATTTTGCTATAATACTGCTGAAAACCCCTCCATGGCCACTCAGGACTCCTATAACATGGCAGTTAACAGAGGACCCAAATGCAAGACTGACAGATACAAAACCAAATAAGACCTTACTTGTTAAAGAAGCGAACAAATGGCATCTTTGGTACAAAAACAAACAAAATCCAAATTGCACCAAAATAACCAGACTAAACAGACAGAGCTGGATAGGAGCTAGCTGGGACAAGGAAAATGCACAAAGTGGGCAAATAATGCAGGTATTCAGGCAGAATATTAACAGAAGGAACTTCACAACATGGTAATCTGCAAACAAAGATTTGGTGTGACTGTTCAAGGGTAAATCTAACTGAAGCTGCAAAGGAAGATGATCTCTACAGAGCAAAACAGGAGGCAAAGCTGGATAGGATATGGAACAAACACTGCCAAGACCAGCAATTTCTAAACCATCATATAACCACATTTACAATCACTGTTTACACTTTTAAATCCATAATTTCTTTGACATTTGATCAAACAAGTACAGAGTGGTATCTTTTATCCCCAAAACCACCCTTGCTGGTGCACTATCCATGGGGAGTCTTTAACCATTTTGCACATGCTTTGTTTTAACTGGTGATTCTGTGTTTTTGAGATAAGCCTAAATTTGGGACAAACTAAGCAAATCAACAAATGAACGACCAACGCAGCTTAAACAACTTCTGTTGTAACCACGGAGCGTCTAGTGTAGGCTGCACCTCTCTCTGCAGGAACAAACACTCCTGACCCGGAAAAGTAGAATTATGTTGTAAAACCTCCTAACCATTATTTGTCAAGTTCAGCCAATACCTCACCCCCCAGTGGATACTGTATGTCCAAGCGTTACTCTGCTGTGTTGTTGATTCTATGTTGGTGTGCTTGCATTTAATGGGATTTTATTTTTGTGCCGTTTCAGATAAGAGAACAAGGCATTCATTTCCAAGTAATATCAGTCTAGAGTATTTTCCTTTTGTGTTATGACTCTCAGCTGATGTTGAGTTTGTCTTCCTGAATCTGTTGCAGTGTCTGGAAGAGGGTTACTTTAAGTTTAATGGAGCATTCAGTTTTCTTCTCTAAAAAATATTTGTTAAATTGCTACTTATTAGGAGGGTATATCAGAAAAATGCTAAAATTTTATGGGTTTTTTTAAATTATTATCATTATATTACAGGCTGGCAGCAGTGACTGTTCAATATTGTCAGTGCTCCCTGCAAAAAACATGCAGCAGATTTAATTCCTATATAATTTCCTCTTTTCAAAGTAAAAGAAGCTACTATAAATTGATTTTTTATTTAATCTATGGTGTTGCTGTGTTTCTTATGAGGATTGTAGATATTCGTTCAATTTTGTCTTTTTGATGACCAACCATCAGTTTAAAACGGGAAATATTTGAGGACATTTAATCTTTAAAAGAAACTAGCAAATAAATTAAGGTTGGTAAGCGCTTGAAGACCAGCTATGTAGACTTTTAGGAGTAAATTGCTTCCATGTGATCTTGCATTTATTAGCATGAAATGCACTTATATATTTGCTAAGTTGCTACAAAAAATACAGTGGAAGAAACTGGTGATCTCTCTTAATAAAAGGACTAAGGGGATGGAGAGAAATGGGGATGACTAACCAAACGTAGGCATTCACAACACCAAGTAATCTATGAGTAGTGTTTGTAAGTAGGTTTTGATTTTGCACCTTGAATTTTTAAGTAATGAATACAGATAAAGCGATTTGTCAGCTTTAAAACAAAGCAGCTGTCTTACTCTACAACAACTCTGCAGACAACAAGAATTGAGTTTATCTCAAATCTGTTCAAACTTTAATTGAGGGAAGGAATGACAGACTTTTTCTACATAATTATAGTTTTTTTCTTTAAGTTCATTTCTAAACAAAAGGCTATTTTCTTTAGCCTTGTGTGTGTAAGTGTGTGTTTGTACTCTATCACATTCATGTCAATGTGCAGCTGCTACTGTTCAGCTTCATCAGCCTCCAAAGTCCTTCTCTTCAGACCTTTCCAGCAACAGAATAAGAAATACTGGATCTGGCAAACTACTTATTCATTTATCTCTTCTATGCTCCCATGAACATGTTAAACCTCACTTTTTTGTTGTTTCACACTCTGGGTGGTGATAAGAAAATCTCCTGAATGTGATTAACACAACTCCTACCTGTACCGTTTGCCAATAAGGATTTAGATGCCGGTGAAATGAGGCGCTGGTCCGTCTGTCAGTCACCCTGGATATCAGTGGTGGGTGGAGCTTATATCCCTGGGTGACAACCTGTAGTTGATCAGGCTCATCTCCGCCTCCTTGTATCTCCACCCACTGGGCCCCTGCAAGGCCTTATGGGTACCACACTCTGCTGAGCATCTCTGTGTGTTTGCCTTTGTTAAACTCCACGTTCGTCCCTTGAAGTTGACTCTTTTTGTGTTGTCCTCATACAGTTTCCCTACGTGAATAAGAACAAAAGATTCTGTAAAACATCTGATCACTCATGCAGTTTACACAGCTTCAATTTACAGAACATGCTCATTACATCATCGACTCAGAGGAAAATAAAACAAAAAAAAAAAAAATCTGAAGCTTCTCTGAAGTAATGTTTCAGTTTCCATTAATTATAATGAATATTTTGTGTTTCCTTGGAAACCCTCTTTTCATTGTAAAGCCTGGATCAGACTACATGAATTTAGCATGATTCTGCGTTGTCGGATCGCAGGACGTCGCGTCTTCTCTCCGTGTAGTGTGACATAATCAGCAATTGGCGATTTGCCGTCTGCAACACTTCACGACCACGATGCAGAAAAGACTGGAGTGTCAGAATTTTTTGGTTTTGTCCGCCTAGTGTGACATGTCCTGTGATGTGTCCCTACATATTGACCAATAGAAGGACAGATAGAAGCCCCTCGCTTCCACCAGAGAGATGCTCAGGAGCGTTGGTACACAAACATTCATGGCGAAAGGGGGAGAGACACAGCCGCTCTCCGGTGGAGCAGTGGAATGGAGGAGAGATTTGTGGAGCTGTGGCATTAGTTTCTACTGGCATAGCCAGGAAAAAACATTGGGTGTACAAACAAATACTGGGTGTGCCAAATTTATTTTCAACAGTGTTACACCTCCATGAACATTCAAAAGACTGTATCTCTCTCGAATACATTACTTTATTAGCATGAAACATATCCACTCAATGTGTGCGTTTTATCAGTTACACAACAAAAGCACAGCAAAAACATAACAGACATTGTGCCCAATGAGATGAACATGTTGAAATATGGCACACTCATGCACGTACTCATGCACTCTCAGAGCCAAAACTATCCACATTACACATGATCATCAAAGCTAATTAACCATCTGAACACACCTATTGGCCTTACATAGAGCATAGACACAGTGATGTTACTGTGCACTGCGCAGCTCTCAATTCATCACGTGTGTCTGATTTCACGTGGTTGGCGTGTTTTCCGACGTGCGCTCTGTCGGTGGCACTAATGGAGTGCACACCTGTGAGGACGCACATTGTGCGTTTGTATAGAAACACACTTCATTTCACTTTATGGCAGTTTTTTAAAATAGTGTCACTGGGTAAGCTGGACTTTGCTCTCATTGCCAGCTGATTGTGGTCAGCCTGATTTTTTGGCCCCGCTTGGCACTGGGCGCCCTGTGTGCAGTGCATGATACACCTGATGGAAGCAATCAGAGTCCAGTTTCCCTGCGATCTCTTTTTCAAAGATGAGCAGCAAGATGCTATTCAGTCTCTCTGTGAGCATCGTAGCTCTGCTAGTGGATTTAATCCTGTTTACAACTGAAAACAAGCTCCGTGAAACTGGAACCGGCAGCACCAGAATACCAGTAAACAGTTCATGTTGGGAAAAACATGTTTGTCACGTGAGTCCAAAATTTCAATAATGGACGGGAACTGATGTCGCCCGTCCACTTTCCATTTCATGAGTGACCCAAACAATCAATCCATTCAGAGGCCTCTAAACCATGTGACTGATTGACAGCTGCTTGCCCCACCTCCCCGTCTTGTATTTTCGTTTGTGACACCACATGAAGATCAGACAGCTGTCTGTCTGGTGCCGTTCTAGTAGTGTGACCACTCGCGCATAATGAGACACCATCCAATTTTGTGACACGATGTCTGTTAATCTGACATAGCGACCGTCGTGAACGATGAAAAAAATCATGTAGTAAATCATCCTGGCTTTACTTAAGAGAAATTGTTAAATACAATTAATTTAGTGTGTTAAGGCTAACACTGACATAATGGCAGAGTGACAAGATTTTGGGGGTGATTTGTCAGATCAAATGACTGCTTCGGCACCGATTATGAACATTCTGTATTAAAGACAGGTTAAAAATTTTGATGACTGAACGCTGAGATTACTTGCATTACATGCATTACATTATACTCTACAACTAAATCAGTGTTCTTTAAATTTCCAATTTATCTTTTTCCCTTTTGTTGTGCAATCCTTTAGCGGCATTTGATGCCGAACTTATCAGTTCATGGCTTTGTGACAACTATACATCTTAAATCAAACCAACAACAGCTTCCAGCAGACCAGCTTTTTCCTTGAGCATGCATTGATGAGACAAGACTGATTCTCCTCACAACACAAACATTACAATGTTCTTTCGTTTGTTCTTTTGTTCACAAGCACTTCATTATTTAAAGTATCTTCAAATGAACTGTTAGTACTCAGCAAAGTAAAATTTCATTCTTCATTGCCTGTGAAATTACCAGTGAGTCAAACTAATAAGAAAAGCAGAAATATGTTGTGATTTTGCTTGGGCAACCAAAATAAATATGATGTCATTTTTTATGATAATAATAATAATAATAATAATAATATTTTTATTAATATTAATAATAATACAACAAGGGAGAACCATTATTTTTTTTAATTTAAAAGGGAAGAAAGAAAAAATAATAATTTAAATAAAAAATTAAATTTATTTTTTTAATTAGGAAATAACCAGAAGAAGTTAACATTTATTAGTTCTTGATGTAATTTAATATTAAAGAAAAAAAAGAAAAAACAAAAAGAAAAAAAAAAAAAGAAAAAATTAATAATTAATTAACAAACTAAATAAGATAAAAAATATAAAAAATATATAAAAAAAATAAGAGAAAGATGATAATGAAAAATAATAAAATTAAAAAAGAAAAGAAGGAAGGAAAGTGAAAGAAAAAAAAATAAAAAAATAAATAATTAAATAATAAATAAATAAATAAAAGGAAGGAGGAAAAGAAAAAATAAAACAAAGAAAAAAAGGAAAAGGGGGGATGGGGGACTGGAAAAATTGAATAAATTAATAATTATATAATATCAGATCATATTAAATATAAAATAAATAGGATAGTAATCAGAGGAGACGTTTGACTGGGGTGCTGTACGTACGTCATGGTTCTGTTGGGTCGGATTTAAAATCAATTGGAAGATAGGGGGGTGGGAGGGGTGGAAAGAATTCCATAATCTCGAAGGATGTCGGGGGGTCTGGGGGGGGTGGGGGTGGGGGGGGAGGTGAGGGGTGGTCTTTTTCTCATCCTTCTCCCCCAAGAGGGAGAGGTGAGAGGTTAGGGTCAGGGGATGGGGGATGGTAAAGATGAAAGGGGATAAGGTTGAAATCTAATCATCTTTCCTCAATCTCCAAGGTGATTAAGGTTCGGAATAGTGGAGTGGAGCCGAGTAATTCTTTATTATTTCATCATTGTTCCAATTTTCCTAGTTCTTCTTTTCCTTCATATTTCATCAAATCATATCAAACCTGATATTCTCTGTTCAGGGCTCAGGGGTGGGGTGGGAGGTGGGAGGTGGAAAGGAGTTGAGGGAAGGGAAAGGGGAGAGGCAAAGAAAAAATACAAAAATCAGAAATATAAAAAAATATTTGAGAATAGAGGAGAAAAAAAGAGAAAAATGAGAGAGGAGTGAGAGGGAGGGATGAAAAATAGAGAAAAATAAAAAAAAAAAAAAAAAAAAAAAAAAAAAAAGAAAAAAAAAGAAAAAGATAAAAAAAAAGAAAGAAGAAAAAAAAAGAAAAAAAAAGAAAAAGGAAAAAGGAAAATGAAAAAAAGGAAATTAAATATTAGCAGCACACTTCAGTGTCAGCTTGTCTGTCTACACAATCCAAACAACATCTAATAGTGCAAGGATGTGCAAGCATCTCCATCACCATGGAGATGCAGCATAGCTAACTGTAAAATTTGTTATACAGTAAAGAAAAAGGCTTGTGTTGAATGCTCGACTAATTACAAACAGAAAACATTTGCAAAGAGATCATAAAACCACAAATGTTGTATTTATTTAAATATGCCCACAGCAACAGTTTATTCTCCACATCCTGCAATTTAACACCAAAGCTTTTGAGTCATATTTCTGTTTAAAAATCAAAGGATTGCAGAATAAACCTGCCGTTGGTTTAGTGTTTTCAGTCATTCATTGTCACTGTCAGTACAGTCATTGTGATTGAAGTCTGAGGGCTTTCAACTAAAACATTTGAATTCATTCACTTTAATTTAATTTTAATCACATCAGTTTTATTTATTCATCTATTAATAACTTAAACTAAGTCACACACTAGTAACCCCCCCAAAAAAGCATTTCGAAAATTATATAGTAACATGAGGATCCCATTTTAAAGCCTGTGTTGTTTTTTTGGGGTTATTTTTCTTTTTGGAGTGTCATAGTAACATGCTGTAAAGGAGGATCAAGCACAGGATTTTAGTAGTTATAATGTCACAGCTAAAATGACCAAAACCTAGTGATTCCTTTCACATTATTCTCGACTGAGATAAACATAGTTATTGTGGCAACGAGGGCCCAGGTGGGATTCAATTCCACAGACTCCCAGGTGAGAGTCATGCACGCTTACCAGTCAGCCAAAGGGATTTCTCTATGGCCAAGTAGCCAGGGCGTGTGATCAATCGGAGGCATAGTGACAGGACCCCACACTGTCCAATTATGTTGAATATATAGTGCAGTGCAGCAGACTGAAAACTGTGTGATTCTTTGGAAATACTTGTACGATGACATGTAGTAATTCTCTCTTTCTTTTTGGAACCAGAGTAAGACATCAATCTTTGTCTCTCTAATATACTCAGCATCAGCATTTAATAAATGAATAAAAACTGTGATGGATACAATATTCCCAAAAAGCTCATTGTTGTTCTTAAATGTGTCGTTAATAGCTCATAACTGACACAAATATAAACACTAAATGACTTTTGGTGTATACATTTTTTTGGTATATATGTAAGGAATTGTTAGAGACTCCACAAAAGCAAACTTACAAATAAGATAGCAAATTTTTCCCCTTGTGCAGGTAAAAGTAATGAGACAGTCCCTGGCACACTATGCAATTTTACTACTCGGGCCTCGTAGAACCTCCATTGGGCCAAGCCATTTCACATCATTGCTAAAACTGTCATGCGAGTCTCAGCAGAATAGCTTGTATCAGGGATGTGCAATTCCAGTCCTCAAGGGCTGCAGTCCTGCATGTTTCAAATGTCTCCCTGATTTAAATTTAATGGCTCTCCTCAAAACCTTATCAAGTTCTGCTCAAGCACTGTGACCCATTCATCTACTGTAATGTAGATGCGCTGCAGCAGGAAACACCCAAAACTTGCAGGATTTTAGGACTTGAGAACCAACTTTGCCCATCTCTAGTACAGATGAACCAATAGAAGTAAAAAAAAAAAAAAAAAAAGAGCAGAAGATGACGATTCTCTAGTTTTCCCATCAATTATAGAGAGCTCAGAAAAACTTTTTCTCTCTAAATACTTCCCTGCCGTTGGATGGCTGCTTCACCATGTTTTTATCTGTGAGAAAAACAAACCCACTGCCTTCTAATGGATAAAAAAAACATTTTTCAAGGACTTTTGGAACAATCACTGCGGGATGCTTTAAAGACCAATGATCAGGGTTCATAAAAGTCAGACACAAATTAAGGCTACAGTATACTTCTCCAACTGCTTAACGATGTAGACCCCTCCAGCCTTAAAGGTTGAATATGGAACATTTTTATTCAAAGCTATATTTAAAAAAATGAAAATACCTCCACAGGTTGTTTGGGGGGGGGGGGGGTACAGAATGAAAGTACATTTCCTAGAAAAATTATATTTCGCCTAAGAATAATTATAAAATAAAGTTTTACGGGTTTGACAATGGCATTATATTTATGTCTATAAGCCAATACACGCCGCCACTGCGGGTTGCCAAATACGATCTCTGTGTGGCAACAGTATGTTGGGCACAGTTGGCTGGCACAGGGGGAAATAGTGGAGACGGCGAGTGAAGCAGCTGCTTCAGAGCCCTGGAGATATTGTTATCTGTTTCTGAGGAGGAGTGACTTGAGAAGAGCAAAACCTGGAGTAAACTTAGGTGAAGACTTCACTAAATGGACCCACATAAACGTTTTCCACGGCGTCAAAACATGGAAATGGCAACTTTTCTCCTGGGTAGGTGAGCTAACTTGTTTGCTAACGTGGCTAACGTTAGCTGTCAGTTACAAACCCCTTTGCGTTACTTGTTGGACATGCTGCAGACTGTTGGTCACTTGCGTATCGGCAGTGAGCCTGGCATCCCAGCGGCTGGAGTTGTTTTTCTGCCGTTGCAACTACAACCTAGACACACGTGATGTCGCTGTTGTGTCCGTGTTCCATATTCAACCTTTCATAGTTTTCGTCATAGTGCCCAAGAGTACACAATGCAATTTCCCACCCAATCAGTAGGGGTCACTACGCAAGACTGGCCTACTCATATGATGCCGACGGTCGGTAACCTCTGTGGTTATTTTGCAGTTACCAGTTACAGTGAGCAATGGTGTCCAAGAGAGAGAGACTTGTCGCTGCAGTGGAATAAAATTGAAACAGAGATACTTTTGATGCAAAAATAAATACGATGGGAACATTTTGGTATTTCCTCACTTCTTCGTTTCCTCATGTTCTTCCATTGGACTCATATCTGCGTCTTCGTAGGCTAGCCGGTTTAAAAATGGTGTGCCAGTGTTTATGTAGACCAATCACAGTCCTTGCCGTCTCCGTCGTCCCTTGACGGAGTGAGGGACACTTAAAAAATATTTTGTGCAGCCGGAGACGACGGAGAGGCTCTCCATAACCTATGTAGAGCACTTTACAGAAGACTATAAATTAGGCTTTACTCCACATTTTAATGTCACTCTTTAATGTAAGCACAAGCTACAAACAAGTCTGTTTACTGTCTGTCTGGACTCTCCTTTGAACTCATTCACTTCAGTTTGCCCTCCTGTTCTGCTCAAGCCTTCTTTCTTTTTCCCTCCATCTCGTCCATCCTGGCAAACAGAGTAGGAGCGAAGGGTGAATTAATAAAGGAGTAAAAATGGAGCACAACTCCCTGAGGTCCGCCTTTTCTGGGACGCTCACACAGAGAAAGACATTCAGACACACAAATGACAACACAATCTAGAGAGCCTGAGACACACACATAAATGTAAGGCCTATGTGGCTTTATTGCTGTGATGAAAGGAAAATAAAAGAGACACAAAGGGATAACAAACCATACATCTCATCATCTGTATGCAAGCTGAAGCAAGATGAAGAGGGAGGGAAGTGAAGCAAGGAGGAGATTGAAAAAGGAGAACAGAAAGGGCAAGAGGCACATGGGGGAGAATGATTGGAGATTGAAACTTACAATGCTGCTGTATTCCTACTGATTCTTTCTTTCGTTCATGTTCCTGACCTCACCTTCAGGTTTGTTTCTTTCCATTTCAGCTGCCCTCTCCACTCTTTGGTCCTTTCATTTCACAATCTGAGATGGTTTTCCTTATAGAAACTAAAGCTGCCATGAGCATAATTTTGTAAGGAAAAATGTACTGACCCAACATTTAAAAAGACACATGTATACGTTTTTATTATTATTATTATTATTATTATTATTATTATTATTATTTTTCTTTTTAATGGAATTTAATGAAAAGAGCTATACCTGATTTTATATAAATCTTGTTAATCTTGGAATTTTTAAATCTAATTCAAAATGCTTTTTACGCAATATATTACGTGGTAAAAGAGGTAATCTGATTTTATGTTGTGTTTTGATTGATTGGAAGGATAAAACTGAGGAAGAGAAGAGAGACTTGAAGTGCAAGAGTGACCAAAGAAGAAACAAAAGCTTGTGCAAATCTTGGTACATCATATTTGAGGCAGAGAGCCTTGGTCCTTATACCATTTATAAAACATACATAAAAATAAAAACGCTTTACATCACCTCACTTTCAATCGCAGTAGCCCCTTGGCCAAGTAGCCAGGGAACATGAACACTTGGAGTCATAGTGACAGGACTGTCAACTGCCACTAATAAAATAAAAACAAATTAATATTTAGATATTTTTATCCATCTCAGAGGAGGACTGACCTGAGAACAGCAAAAACTAGAGAAAATTTAGTTGAAGCCTACTCTAGTGGACCCACATAAATATTTTCCATGGCATCAAAACGCGGAAACGGCAACTTTTCTCCTGGATCGGTAAGCTAACGTTAGCTCTCAGTTATGCAACTCCTCTGCAATACTTGTTGGACATGGTGCAGGCTGCTGATCACTTGTCGTATTGGCAGTGAGCGTGGCAACCTAACAGCTGGAATTATTTTTCTGTTGTTGCAACTACAACCTAGACACACGTGATGTCACTACTGTGCCTGTATTTCATATTCAACCTTTAAGAGAAAGAAAATGTCATTTAACTGAGACACAGTTATTTTCTGCAACCATAAAGGGTGAATTCACTGAATTCACCTCTAGAGAATCGTGCACGGGTATAAGATGTATTTATTTCATGCCGTTGAGTGGGAGGAAAGCATAAAGGAGAGTGGGAGCAGTGTTTCCCCGACGTAGGCCTAAATTTATAACCAGGTCAGATTTCTGCCTTATACACGAACGCAGCATGCAGAGATCATCCAATAAGCTTTTTACCTCTGCCAAGGAGGTAATGTTTTGGGTAGCATTGGTTAGTTTGTCTGTCTGTATGTCAACAACTTTACAGAAAAAGTGCTGGACCGATTGACCTGAAATTTTCACCAGCCGTGTGCCTCAGCCCAAGGACAAACCCATTAAATTTTGGTGGTGATCCGGACCACCTTCTGGATCAAGGAATTTTCTTAAGGATTCTTTATCATTGCGAGAGCTGCTAGTGCTTTTCTAGTTATATGTGTCGCAGAGTCTAGAGAGAGGAAAGGTAGCTGCTGAAGTTGCTTTGAATTTAAGTTAAAATAGACATTTCAAAAAAGACATTGATGATGAACATCCAATGCAATGCTTGCGCTACGTCTGCTGAATATTGACACTTGTTAGCCTAAACAGTGTTTGGGCTATCATCCACAGACTCCCTCTCACCCACCCTTATATTTTCGGGTCAGAGATTCTGGGTGAGATGGTTCACAGGACCATGTGAACACGAGGTCGGCAATGGGCTATCACAAATGATTTATTTGATAATCGATTAGTCACAGATTATTTTGTCGACTATCAGATCATGTCAAAATTGTAGCTTTAGCCCCGTTTCCACCAGCGGGTCTGGGTCGGGTTGGTGCCGATCGGTCCACGTTGTTTTGCGTCTCCACAGATAAAACCTGGGACGGGTACCCTTGTATCCAACCTAACCCAGCCTACCTTTTCAGTACCCTTATGGGCCTTTTCCGTTGCAGCTGCACATAGCACGATACAGCCAGTGGCGTTGATGGGTTCTGATGGGGCTCCAAGCAAGAGGCATGGGGTGGGGGCCCAACAAGGGCTTTTCTACTACTGTGTCATTTTCATTGCAAAGTAAATGCCCATTTTTGTCATTGCTGTGCAGTACAATTTGTCAGCCCTTGGGGGGCCCCTAGAGACAAGGGGTGCAAGCAACTGCCTGGCTTGCCTGTCCACAAGCCCGGCCTCTGGGTACAGCACAGTCCAGCACCACACGCTAAAGATGACCAGGACGGTTTTTGTTTCCACAGGAGAAATAGTAGTCTACCACCTGGAAGTGGGCGGAGTAGACGCTGTCGAGACTGCCATGATGTCACTGCCGTGCCATGCGGTGGGCAAAAACAACAATGGAGGCATTGGACGATGTTGAGGTGTTGCTGCTGTTGTTTTCTCTGTGGCTTGTAGTCACCAAAAACAGAGCCAGGTATTTTAAGAAGAGGCGAGGCGAAACACGTATGACGACAACTTCTTTTGGCCAATCAGTGGAGAGCCATCAGGTACGTCACGTTTTGTGTAGGTTCAGCACGGTTAGAGCTAGTTCTGAAACAGGTGCGAAAAATCATAACGGCTCGTAACGGGTTTTCCAAGAGGAAACACAAATAAAGCGTGCCGTGCGTGTGGAAGGGTTACGAAAACTGGCAGTGGAAAAGGCACATTAGGTAGGGGTACTGATCTAACCGATCTGGACCAAAGAGGTAGAGCTAACACACAGCAATCTGTTGATTCGCTGAAAAATCCATTACTTCCTGCGTGACCTGGCGTAAAAACAAAGCGGGGTTATTCCTTTGTTTCCGCCACGTGTGGTGTGGCGTTTCGGTTAAAAGGCATTGCAAGGGGATGATGTCACATGATCCCCACAGAAGATAATTATTTTATCCCCATTGATTCCCTCCATATTTTTTTCCCTCCATGGGGCTCACCAGGGGGACATGACTTCAGCTTACCATTGACGTAGTATCTGTTCACCAGACTCACTGGTTTCTGAGGTGCTAAAGTGAAGCCAGTTGGGCGGTTCCCACTGTTTCCATCTTAGCCACATCAGGTGCAGAGCTGGGCATCCCTGGTCCAGAAAGTAACAATCCTGTCCAGCAGTTCCTACAAATCACTAAACCAGCTGAATTTAATCAGCAACTCCTCAGAGGGAAGATGAGCTCATTAGTGAAAACACCTGTTCGAGATTTAAAGGCAGATCCATAAACATGACAGGGTCTTTACTTTCTGGCTCCACTTCTGGTCGTGTGTGTCATCACTACTGGAAAATAAAAAGATTGGCAAAGAGAGGGGGCCTGTGAGCGGAGAAGTGAATGATTGACCACCAACAAGCTCTGAGCCTAGAGCAAACCAAGCAAACCCAGGGCTAACAAAAGCTAACAAAGATAGTGGGCTAAAGGTAAGGCATGCTCAGACTCGCTGTTAGCCAGCTACAAGACTGCCATTGTGCTACTCTGCTACTGGCTTAAGGCCCTTTCAGATAGAACGCGTTTTTCACTGCGCTCACCGCGGGGTAGGGCGCAGAGTCAGTGGCAGAACACAGTGGCAGCAAGCATGTCAGGCACGCGTTGCTAAGCGACAGACCAGGAAGTGTTTTCTCCCCGGCATGCTTCTTTGTGAGAGATGTACCTCTCATCGTCGCAGCAAAGAGCTTTCTTCCTGAGGAGGAGGAGGAGATAAGCAGCAAATAAAAGGGTGTGGGTCCACCTGATCCTGATAACAAGGCAGGGTTGTCCGGGAGCTGCATTCTTTCACACAGGCCGCTTCCAGGTTTACTTCAGGCTGACCAAGGACCACTTTTTTCCCTGCATTTGCCTCTCTTATTGGACGCGCTAGGATGTCGTCACAGCGCGCAGCGCCCAAATTGAAAAATTTTCAATTTGAGCGCAGCGGCACCACGGCGGCATGCGCCCACCTTGCGCGCCGCAGAGTTACACGGCATCGTGGACCCGCTGCTGCGGCGGTACCACGTACACGATGAATAGGTTTGCCGCCGTTCGCCTGCGCTTGCCGCGTTCTATCTGAAAGGGCCTTTAGGCCTTCCCGTGAGCAAGCAAGGAGCTAGTGAATATCTACCAAAGCCCCTAATTATTTCAAGCGTATATAACATCTAAATGGATGAGTTATACATATATTTAGAAAAAAGGTCATGATGGAGATTTGCTTTGTTTGCAGCCAGTCCCTAGCGGATGATAGAGGAGTTGCAATTTTGAGTATCAATTACCCTTCGGTCTCAGTTTTTTTCCAGAATTTTTTTCTGGAGTTTTCTGCTTGGTTCAAACTAAAATGGTCTGCAGTTTAGAAACATTGTCTTTTTTCTTTTTTCCTGTTCCATGCCATGTTTTTCCTTTCCTTGTCTTCCATCACAGTCTGACAAATAAACATCTGCAAAAGCTGTGAACAGAAAGCATCTCTTTTGAGTCACACACTAAAATTATTTATACCAACAATTTTTTTTTTCTGGACAGGAAGGGAAGTGTGGTCATTAACTGCTTTCAACAATGAAAGCCTGTTGACAATTAAGCTTCTTTCAGAGAGGGAAAATCCCTCAGGAGCTTCATTGTAGTGAAAAATAGTGTTGTGGGCACAGACAGACCGGGGATCAAGCCAGAAATGTTCAACTCTCTCTGGATTTCCTAACAGATCTGCCAACCAGTGAGCTTTTCATCCATCTACTCCATCTATCTTTCCTGTCTTTCTGCCAGTCACTTTGATTCCCTCTCTTATTCATTATATATCAGCCAAACAAAGACGCAAAGTGAATGGATAAAACTAACTGAATAAACAAACTAAATCAGCAAATTAAAAGCTTGTGACAGGTTGCAAAAGCAGCAGAAGTTAATTAGATTCTCTTTTATCTCTGAACATTGACACCAGAAAAAGGAGAATTGGATTTTTTTTTTTTCATTTATAAGCTATTGTGAAATGTTAGTAAGTGTTGATGCTAATGATGGCGGAATTTATGTATGCACCGTATGAACGAGTTCAAATTCATTCAAGTAGACAACCTTGTTTAAAAAGTCTTCATGCTTCTTTTTTCTACTGGAAGAATCACATAAAAATCTGGGATTACACTACAAAGTAATTTGAAACAGCCTTGGTATTTCATATTTTAAAAAAACCTGGACAGGATATTTGCCTGCTTCAACAGAGTAAAACAAAATGTGTTGTAACCCATTAACCCCCAAGCTATTCCATTCAGATAAATATGAGGCATAACTGTAGGTTATGGGAAGACATGGGCAAAATTTTTTCACAAATTCTCTTCCTGGGGGGGGGGGGGAGGGGGGGGGGGGGGGAGAAGAAAAAAAAGATGTTCTTTGTTCTATATGTTTCTGGGATAGACCCTGAACCTTCAGAGGGATTGTATGATTGATATGATTTATTTCTATAAATTGGAAAGTTTTTATTTTTTTAAAAATACTTTTTTAAAGCAAACTACCTTCATGATATTACAAAGTAATATATTAGGATAAAGTGACCAACTTATTCTAATGGTCACCACATACTGGGAATCTAATGCTCAGAAATCATCTGGATGACTTCCTGTTTAATCCTGGATAAACTGTGTAACATATGTCTGGACTGGCAGTGGTAGAAATTGGAGGAAGAGTGTGTAATTATATAGCTAAATAAATGTAATTTTAGCCAGAGGAAAAATAAATGTTCTGTAGCAAGATGGCAAAATGGTAAAAAGAATTGTAAGGTGAAAGGGTTCAGAGCAGATTCAAGAATGTCATGTTAAACATTACTGAACTGTCATCTCAGACACAGGAAAGCAAGCTCAACTGGATGAAGATAGACAAAAGAATGACAAACAGCAAAAACACAGTTTTGAAATCATTAAGCGGGGAAAACACATGAGCAAAAAATAGAACAAGAAGGAAATTGTGAGGAAAAGTGAGTCGAAAGAAAAAGAGTTTGCAAAAGAAAGCAGCAAGAGGGAGAAAGAGAGAGAGCCTCTTGCAGAAGCCCAGGGGGTATCCTGCTATCCCAGAATGCTCTGCTCTAACCTACTTTGGTATTTCTGTTTCTGTCTTTGTCTCTGCAACGCTCTGAGTGGGCTAAAGCTACCCCATACACACCATATCTGAACGAATGTATATGTGTGTGTATGCTCAGATTTCTATCCTTAAGGAGACTGAATTAATACGACCATCCATCAGTGTGAGAGCAGTTTCACTGTAAGCATTTAAACACAGACATTACCATTGCTCACTCTCTTCCCTCTTCCTCTCTTTCTACATTCATACATATACAGTATATATATATATATATATATATATATATATATATATATACATATATATATAGTATATACATATGCACACACGCACTGTCATATTCTATACAGTATGTCGAAAGTTTGTGTTTGTATGTAGTTGTATCATTAAAATGCCTTGGTCCACATTTTATCTATGGCTGAATGAGTGTACCGTTGAACTGTGTGAGAGAAGGCATTTGAGTGTTGAGCCGACTAAGTAGGCAGTCTCACGACCAGCTCAGCAACTCTCTGTTACCATGGAAACTAATGAGAAGAGCATGAACGAAAGGAATATCTATCCATCTATCTATCAATCTATCTATGTATCTATCTTGTTTTTGTCAAACTTGTTTGACATTTTGATCATTCATTCTATAAAGGCTGAACATGGATGACAAAGTTTGCAGCAGAAAATATGTAGAAGCACAAGTTGATTGAGATCCAAGTTTAAATAGAAGAGGAAAAAGATAAAGACACTTTGGATTGGAAATATGGTGTTAATTGCACAGTGATGTGTTCAATGTTAAAATGTCAAAAAAAATTTAAAAAATGGTGTAAGTCACAGGATGATCCAAGATTTAGATCTAGATGAAATAGATACAAACCATTAATTGATCGAATTCACAGAGAATAAGCTCACACAAAAGTAATCTCACTTTACAAAGTGCATAAGTTCAGCACATAAAATTCCAGTTAAATAGTCCCATTCAATCTACAGTATTTATAGACCAATGTGTAATGCTGTATATCAATAAATGAGAATACACCTGGAATATGAGCACAGAGATTAGCTTCAGTTGACACAGTGACTCGCTCCATTGAAGAGATTTGACTTTACTTATGTCTCTTTTTTTTCTTTTTTTTTTTTTTAGATCAGACTTAGAGTTCTTTCGGTCACTAGCACATGAAAAAACAAAACTGATTATTTGGTGGGTTTTTTTAATAAAGCGGATCAATAAGTATCATATGTAACAAAATGGAACTAAATGACTGACCTCTCATATTTAATTTATTAATTATCAAGCTTCAGTTCATCACCTCATCGTGTGAGTCAGCAAACACCTTTGTGATCAAACATTGTGCCACCAGGCTGCAGTTCTGTAAAACTGGGAAAAATCTGTAAATCTCTGCATATTCTGCTGTCATGCTGTTCTTTAGCATCTTTATGTGGCATCTTTTGTAAGTCAGCCAGTCCTCGTGGTTAAAAAGTGTTAAGAAACGATTCAAGGTGTAATCACAAGTTGACTACAACCAGGTGCAAGGTTGGTTATCAGCTACCTGGTTATCTGACTACACTTAACCATCATCTAATAAACACACTGAGTAATAAAACTGTCTCTTTTTTCAAGTATTTAATGCCACCTCACCTTTCATTTTTCAGATAACATGGTTCTTAGTGTTCTGCTTGAAAGAAATTTTCAAAACTGAATCAGCATGTCAGAAAACCTTTCCTCAGTATTTTCCCCACTCTGCAAACCCCCTCACATCTGCTCATGTTTTACAAATTTAAGACATTAAACTCTTTTTGTGTTAAAATCTTTAACCTGACTATAGCCTCCACATCCGACTCCCAACAATGTGATGACTAATGCAGGCGCAAGCCCACTTGTAACATCCAGCACTGGAATCAGGGCTCCACCTGCTGCATTCTTAGGAACACATACACACTATCTTTGTGAGGACTGTCTTTGATGTCATACCTTCTTTTGCCTCCCTGAGACAAACTCCTTCATCATAACTGCATCCCTGAACCTAAATCTAACCTTAAACGTTAACCTGATCAACCTAAACCAAATTGTAAAGAAATCTCTGATTAAATGTCCCAGAGTGAGAAATAGACAACCTGTCTGTACTCCAGAGGTGTAAAGCTTAAAGTGGTCTTCATAAGACAAACCTGCAACTGTACACAAACAACCCCTTCATTTTCTGACAGAAAGCCGATGAAATGTTGACCTCGGTGGTCTCAAATGATCCGTATGAACAATTTAAAGAATTTAGATAGTTTATCAATTATCAGTACCTATACAACACATTTACACAGAAATTTACAACTGCTGTACAACATTGGCTATCACCTACAGAAGTGCTTGCCATACTCTTCCATGCTGCTAATAGATTAGCTACTTTAGCTAATGCTTGAGAAATATTAAAACATTTTTTTCATGACTGAGATGTCTGTCTATTCTGTCTATTCATTGAGAAGGTTAAAAAAAAAAAAAAAACAAAAAGCTCCTAAAACCACATGGATTATTTAATACAGTTAATACTGAATGGAGCAGACAGCAGATGGTATTCTACAGGGGACTGGCTGCCAAACAAGCTGGTCCCATCTTCTTTACCTCATATTCTTCCTCCAATCATTTGGCCTCCTACCTTTCCCACTTTGTTTTACCTTCCTTGTCCACTTTAAACTAATTTCAGAGGGATGTGTATGCACTTTCATTTCTTCCTATTTTATACTGGTTAGTCACTCTATTTTGTAGTATAACTGTGTATCTTTATGAATACACTAATAACAAGTGTAGCTGAATTCAGTTGTGTCTCAATAACTAGAATGAAACTAGTGCTGTGTTGTTGTGAAGTCACTATTCTTATAGTCACTACAAGCAGAGGGTCAGCGTTCCTAACAGTGCTTTCTTTTCAGCTTTTTCATCACCTTTTTTTCTGAAATAATTGCTCTGGATACTGTCATACCAAATTAGAAGACACCAACTCTAGTCTACTTGAGTAACAGCCTTGTAAAGTAACTCACTTTACATCTTCGTGCTTACAGGAATGTACCAAAACTCCAAACTACCTCTGTAGATCCTTTAAATTTCTGACTAATGTGTCAAGGGCCACGCAATTGCCACTTTTTAAAAAAGCTCAAAAAAAAATAAAACAAAAAAAAAAATAAGCAAGAAAATTTTAGAAAAAAAACTGAAAAAAAATATAAAAAAAAAAAGAAAAAAGATAATAAATTTAATTTATATTATTTTTTATCAAACAAAAACATATTATAAGAAGAAAAAAGAAAAAAAAAAATATTTAAAAAAAATATGAAGTGAAATTGCGGTGTATAAAAGGTGGGGAGGGAAAATAAAGGGGATTTTATAAATTTTTTTTTCTAATCTATTTAAAAAAACTTAAAATTTTCAAAAAAAATATTATATAAAATAAAAAAAAAAAAAAAAAAAAAAAATATTTTTAATAAAAAAAAATTAAAAATACAAATACTTAAAAAAAAAAAAAAAGAATTGGGAATTTTTAACTGATTGGAAAGGGAGAAAACAGATTTATGGAAAATAAAAAAAAAAAAATTCAAAAAAAATTGAGGAGAAAATTGAGATGTATAAAGGTGTGGGGAGGGAAAGATAGAAAAAAGAATTTCATGATTTATTTTTTCTACAGTCTATTTTAAAAAAATTCAATTTCTAAACAAATAATCTAATTAAAAATGAAATGAAAGATAAAAATAAAATTTTTTTTAATATAAAAAAAATTAAATAAAAATTAAAATAAAAAATAAAAAGAGTAATGTAATTTTTATATTTAATAATAAAAGAGGAAAAAAGAATATGTATGAAGAAAAAAAAAAAAATAAAAATTAATAAAAAATATAATAAAAAATAATATTGATATTTAAATTAAAGGGTTAAAAAAAGTTTAAAGATAGAGGGGAATATGATTTTTAAATTTTTTTTTTTTTAAAGTAGTTATTAAAAAATATATTTTAACAAAAAAATCAAAAAATAAAAAAAAATAAAAAAAAAAAAAAAAATTTTTTTTTAAATAAAAAACATTTAAATAAAAAAAATAAAAAAAAAAAAAAAAAATTGGAGTTATTTTAAATTTTAATTAAAGGAAAAAAGAGACAAAATTATATGATTAAGAGAAAAGAAAATAATTTAATAAAAAAAAAAATAATAATTATTTTTTTAATAATTTATAAGTTGATAGATGATTAAAGAAAATAGAATTAATTATTTTATATTTTATATGATATAATAATATTAAAAAATAAAAATTACTAAAACCAAAAGACAATAATAAAAAAAACAAAAAATAAAAATAAAATAATAAAATATAATATTAATTAATTAATTAATTAATTATTTAATAAATAAGAAAAATCTAAAATAATAAAAAGAATAATAATAATAATATAATAGTAACAATAAAAAAAAAATAAAAAAACAAAAAAATAAAATAAGAGGGGAAGGGAAAAAAAAAAAATATAAAATATTTCAATAAAATAATATTAAAATTATATATAATAATATTATAAACACAGAAGAGCAAAATATTATATTAATTATTATTAATTCAAATTTAATATTTATTTTTTTTTTTCATATATAAAATAAAATAAAAAAAAAAAAATTGAAATGAATAAAAATAAATAAATATAAAATAAAATAATAATGATTAAAAATAAAAAAAAAGATAAATAATAAAAAGAAAAAAAAAAAAAAATATAAAAAAAAAAAAATAAATAAGGTGGAATTGAATATGAAGTGAAGATGAAAATGAAGATGGAATGAATAAAAAAAATAATATTTATAATTGGGGGGGGGGGGGGGGGGGGAGGGGGGGGGGGGGGGAGAGGGAAGGGGATGAGATTAGAAGGATGGAAAAGGGAGGAAGAGGAAGGAAGAAAAAAATAAAAAAAAATAATTATAAATAAATAAAAAAAAAAAAAAAAAAGAAAGAAAAAAAAAAAAAAAAAAAAGAAAAATAGTAAAATAAAAGAAAATAAAATAATAAAAATAAAAAATTAAAAATTATCATATATTTATTTTTAGGTTTTTAAATAAATAGTTAAGGGAAGAGAGAAAAATAAGAAAGAAAAAGAAAAGATATTATTTAAAATTTAAAATAAAATAAAAAAAAAAAAAAAAAAAAAATAAAGTTCCAGTGTGCGAAAGGAATAAAGAGAAGAGCAAAACAAAAAAAAAAAGAGATTGGGGAAAAAAGGGGAAAAGGAAAAGAAAAAAAAAAAGGATAGATATATTAAAATAAAAAAAAAAAAATAAAAGAATAAAAAAAAAAAAAGGAAATAAAAAAAAAAAAGAAAAAAAAAAAAAAATATAATAAAAAAGGAAGAGAGAAAAAAACAAAAAAAAATAATAAAAAAAATCGAAAAGAAAATAATATAAAATTGGAAAAAAAAAAGAAAGGAAGAAAGAAAAAAAAAAGAAAAAATGAAAAAGATATTAAAATGGAACTAAAATAAAAATAAAAATAAAATATATAAAAAAAGAAAAAGGTGAGGGGGGGTAAAGATATAAAAATAAAAAAAAAAAAAATAAAAAATAAAAAAAACAAGAAGAAAAAAACTCTTAAGCATGGACATGTACAATTTAAAAAAATGTATATTATTTTTTAATTTGCTTTTATGCACACTAGGGCTGCAACAAATTATTATTTTAATAATCGGCTAGTCACCGATTATTTCGGTGATTGGTTGACTAATTGGATCATACGAAAACTGTAGCATTTTTAAAGTCCCAGTCAAAAGTTTGGACACTTTCTCATTGAATCTAATCGAAAAACATGTCCAAACTTTTGGCTGCTTGTGAGTGTGTTAATGTATGTCAATAAACAATTCAAGAAAAGCTGACCAGACAGAAAGGCGGACAAGGCAGCAGAAGGTACAGCAGCAATTTTGAGAGGAAAACAAAGCTTAAAGGTAGAGTCCAGAGTTCCTCCCTGTTTCTGTTTGTAAACAACAGTATTCGAACTGAGTGCTCCTCCCCTCGGGCAAATGGCCGCATCGTTCTTCAGCCTGTTCAGCTTCAAGCCTCTCCTTCAAAGCTCGGAAATGGGTAAAAGCCAAACTAATATTAACCCTGGTTTTCTTACGTGCACTATCTTGAAGCTCTTACCACAGAGTACTTCCTTTTCTCCGCCACGTCCACCGTTTTTTTTTTTTTTTTTCCCCTTGAGTTTGAGTGACTGGCGTCTGCTCCAACCATGAGCTTATTCCCACACAGCGTCATGCCCTTAGCTCTGTCGGCTGGCGATATAAACAGAAATCTCCACCCAGAAGCGTACTGACCAGACAAAAACAAAGAGAAAAAGCAAATTACAGACATGGGGAGAGGGAGTTGCATTCAAACTCACCACCCCACGAGAGTAGAGGCCCAAAGGCGCGGATTGAGACGGATTTCACTTGCACAAGTCTAACATTTATTTTCAGGGGGGAAACTTTGGACTATACCTTTAAAGACAATAAACGATTAGTCAATTATGGAATTTGTTGCCGACTATTTTGATAGTTGACGATTAGTCGATGAGTAGATTAATTGATTAATCATGGCAGCCCTAATGCACACCTTCACTGGCTTACAGTAGTAACTCGAAGAGCCACTTCAGAACTTTTGCAGATTTGTCCTGTGATGTGCCTGCTAATGACAGCTAATACAGCATCCATCATGCATGCTACCTGCACAGTGAGATCTCTAGACAGTAAAACGCACTTATCTTGACTCATGTTATCTGTTCCTTTCTCTCTTTCTTTTCCTCCTTTCCTCTGATGATTCCATGTTTCTTTGCTGAATCAGCCAGAGTGTGTGTTCACACACTCAGTCATGATGATGATAACGGCCACTGTAATATCTGTTATATCTGCTTGCTAGCATGTAAAGTGCCATTTCAACATCATGCAACGTCCCAAAAGACAAAATGAGTGTGGTTTCTCAGCTTCTGGATGCTGCTGGGTGGCGAAGACTCCAGAAATGTACATTACAGATGTTATTGTGCCATCAAACGGGTACAGAACACAGAGTTGTAAAGTTACGTTACATGCGTCTTTTTGACAGCTAGAGACTTAACATATGCACCGGTCAAAGACTCCTTGCATTGCTACTGCAAGACTTGTGGGTTTGCAGTAACACTTAATAATGGCTGCAGGTATTTTTGGTAGGCATTAAGCTCTCCAAGCCCACATGCCTCACGTTACTTTAGTAACATTTTTCTTTTCTATGAATCTTTGCTGCACTTCTAAAATGTACCTTACAGTGTGCCGTCACCTTACTTCCACATCCTTACTGCAATTGCTGAAAATAACATCATATTTCATCTTTTTTTGGGGGGTACATGTATGTATGTAAAAAATAGCAAAACTTGCACATTCTACAGAGCTCTTCTGGTGACATCAACAGAAAAGAATTCATACTCACGGCATTACTCATGCATTATGAAGCTGTGGCCATGAATTAGGCCTACTCATGCAAACAATATAACAGTCCCTCCAGAAAGTTGCAATGTTGCAATTTCAAATATTAACAGAAATTCAACAAGCAACAAATGATGTTTTTCCAGTAATATAAGAAATATGGGCTTGCTGTGTTTTTATTGTATATATTCCACCCCTTTATGTTTGTTTTGATAGTTACAGTTGCAGTATCACAACTTTCTGGAGGGACTGAATTAACTTGCGGCCATGCATTAGTTAGGCGCAATTTCACTGGCAATTTCTATCCAATTTGATTTTGTTGTACTTAATGACATCTCTTTCATGCAGATGCTGAGATGAACTATTATAAACAAGCTTTCTAGGTTTGCCTAGCTGAATATGAGATGAGACACCAAGTACACCACTCAACAGCTGCTCCACAATGATATTGTTCCCCCAAAACTACAAATCCAATGAAAAGTTTCCTTTCTAGGATAACCCTGAAGGGACATACGTCTCACTCAAAAAGCCAAGATATTGCGTACTGAGGTGGTCCGTTACAGTGGCATCCTGCAATCTGTTTGGATTTATCACAGATCACAACTGGACACTCAAGAGACTGAATTTGGGTGCTGATGGTGCATAGTTTGAAACAAATGCAATATGATGACATTTAGCAAGTTGCTTATGCATTAGTAACGCATGGCCATGTCTTAATTATCACTTCCCCTGACATTAATAATCCATGGCCATAGATTATTAATTCATGGAATAATATCTTGTAGCCATGCAAAAATACCCTGTGGCCAAATATTTCTTTTTTTTTTTTTCATTGATATTACTCGACTGACTTTGCAGCACATACTCATTTTATGTTTCAGTTGAACATTTCAAATAGATTTCGGGCCTTAACATTAAATTTGCACTGAGAATAGTTGCAGTGTTAAATTAGCACCTCAGGTGTGTTTTATCTATTTACTTTTGTCAGATTGTGAATATTTCCACTTCCAGGGCAGAAAATTAGGACAGGAGAGTCAACGATTTCATATAGAATATTCTATCAAGCTTTGCACTTCCTCAATTCACTCCTGATTCCAGGAGTATTTACAGTGGGAAAAAAATGAATTTCCTAACTTTCTCTCTTGAAGTGGCTGCAATATGTTGCTTTTTCATTATTTGGTAATGCACTGTTTGCAAAGTACTCAGTACAGCTTTCCCATGCCTTGCATCTTTTTCCATTACAGAAAGTATCCTCTCATTGGAAACAGGATCAGCTGTTCATCAGCTCAGAGTGTGTGAATCTGCAGCAACACAGGCAAGATGTACAACTCTGCTACGCTCATTACATTACATTGATCCAGCAGAGACATTTATCTAAAGCAAGTTACAAGTGAGGAGGACGAAGTGGTTACTGCCCTGAATTAGTTTGCAACAGGCTTTTAGTTCAGAGGAGTTTTAAAACCTGCTGGCGGTGATCATCTGTCCGCTGTAGAGCTCAGCGCCATCAGTGGAGAAATAAAAAGGGCAACGGGCTCAGTTATGATTAACGCTATGTGGGGGGGGGGTTACACCCACAGATGATCTTTGGGTTCATGCAGTGTCACTGCATCACCTCAGCATGCTTGGAGCCTCAGTTGAGGTAGCACCAAACACAAGTATTGAATACTTTTTAGATATGTTCAGGTATGTAGGTACAATAGATAATCAAAAGAACAAAAGGCCCACCGTAAATGCTAGGACACGGAAGCAGGTCCTGCTGTCCCATACAAACAGGCTGGTAACCATTGAAAACGTCCACTCAACCGAGTGGTTACGTCCAAAATAAAAAAGCATTGCCCTCTCTAAATCAGCACTGCAGATAGAAGCCAGTCAATGTGAGCTCCTTAGTGGTAGTTTAGCATCCTGCCTTGTTCTTTGTTATGATAGGAGAATAAGATTATCTTTTCAATTATGTAAATGAAACAATCCAAGAGTCAGTGATTAAGTTCCATTCAAAATTATTTGACTGTGTAAAAAAAAGAAATATAGAATATGAAAAAAAAAAACATTAAAAAGGACATTATTAGAGAGCAAAGCTTTGATAGCATTCCACAGTTATTTCAGAAAAGTTACATTATAGGTATTGAAAACTTGTTTTCTTTTCTTGTATTAGAATAACAAGGGAAACTTGTGCCTTTTGTTGTTGTAGAATCAGAAAAGTCAAGCTCCACAACTGACCTACCATTACCCTGATTTTTGTGTAATTTTGAACAATCACACACTGGAATCATGAACGTTAGTGTTGAGATGTGGTTATATTACATATTTCCGTGATATCAGGTTGGAAGGAAGAGATTTGTATTGGGGTATGTAGTTGAGTTCTATTTATACTGGTGCATTTCTTCATTAGAAACCATCCTATTTAGCTGGCCTTAAGTTGGGAAGGGTCTGAAATGACTCACTCTGTTCTATGAAATTCATGTAAACATGCAAACAATGACACACATTCATTCCTAAGGAATGCTCTGTTAGAATTCCTGCAGAGGCAGATACCAACACTTGGCCAGAACAGAGACATGAAGACATCAGCTAGGACAGAGGACATGTTAGATGCCTGTGTGTTTGTGTGACCATCAACAGGACAAAGAAGGCCTAAATCTGAGCCCACTCTCCCCGTGTGGATCTTTGAGAGTGTGTCCATGTGCATCCTGTGTGTGGGGGCGGACAGTGAAGCTGAGTTGTCACGTTGGGCAGAACAAATCTGCATATTCATAAACAAGCATCTACAGGCGCGCACACACACTCAGGTGAAAACATGAACAAATTTACCAAGCAAATTAAATAATATTAAGAAACAACAACGGTGTCGTGCTGGGAACAGCTGGAGGCTGCAAGAAGGCCGAGAGAGCAAGAGGAAAGACACGACAGAGTGAGAGAGAGTGATAGAGGAAGAGAATGAGTGGTAGGCAGGAGACTCTGTGTGGGTTGACTTTTTCTCTCCCGGGTGCTATGGTAACCTACAGAGCTGTAGCTCATCACAGAGAGAAAGGAGGAGGAAATGAAGATAAAAAAGGTAGGAAGTGGAGAGAAGAAACAAGAAAGGCTGAAACTGAAATAACATGCTCATGACTGTTCATCAAACTGTCAAACAGTCTCATCGATTGACTCATGTTCTGGACACCACTCTGTTCTTTTTCCATGCGCATGTTATTCCAAACAAAGATTACAGTCTCATGGCATCTTGGGAAACTGTCAAAGAAATGCATACAAGTTTTAACAAGCAAAATAGTCGGATGAATCTTGAATGGCAATAAATAACCAGGTTAGCCTGCCTGCCTTTTTGTTATTTCAAACTCCTTATCTAACATACACACAGATACACACACACTCACGTAACACTTTACCGTTACGTGTCAAGGTTTTATTTCTTTTTAAATGCCTCCGTTTTACTTCTGCAATGTTACATTAAGTCAGGGGAAGGGAACTCTGAGCTACCATCCTGCAAGTTTAGGATGTTTCCTGATTTGAGGACCAGAGCTGCACCTCTGCACCAGCTGCTTTCAAACTTGCATTGCAGAATATTTGTAGTAAAGTCCATCTGCTCTTTACCCAGAGTCTTTTGAAACATATGGCTTCCTTTCAGACTTCTTACGTCCCAGGCACGTTCAGAAACTGTATCGGGCAATGTTCCAGATAGCTCGATTGTTGAAACAGGACAGAACCCAGAGTGATAGCCCTCCCCACAACCCTGTCCGGAACATTTCTTGTGAGTTGAGCAAAAACGACATGCCACAACATTTCCACTCTTATAACTTGAGGACCAGCTGGTTCATGTCCGATACAGCTCCGAGTTAAAAGAGCAGGCATTTGTGTGCATGCATACAGTATAAAAAACAAAGTAGCCTAAAATGCACTATTACCGCTTTTCAGAGCAAGTCTGAAAGGGGCTTAAGTGTTCAGAAATAGCTGGAAAATAAAAAAAAAAATTCTTTGAGTCTATTATCATTGTTCATTGTTCATTATTGTCTTTCCCTATTTGTTCAAACTTACACAGGGAGTATCATAAGATATTCAAATCATTAATCTGACATTAAGAGCATTTTACTTACTGTACATGTACTTCAGCTGAAAGCATGACACATGGGGAACATGGGATGATGACAGTGATGCATTCTAACAGTGCTGAGCATAATTAACAAACTGATTAAGTATGTGACCAGTCATTTTCACTTTCTCTGTGTTGTCTCTAACTATAGTCACTGTAAGGTGGTTTGGTGGTTTTTGTTGTCTGATAAGATCATATGCAGAGGCACAAACATACTTCAGGTGGACTTCCACCTCTGCAGGTGCATTTTTAGATCTTCAGTAGAGCATTTTTTTTTGGCTCAGTGTTATCTGCACACTTTATATCGATTCTGCATCTTTAGTTGAATCCATTGTCTAAAGACAAAACTGATGGAAAGAGGAGAATACATTTTTTTGATGTAAATTCGTCAGAAACAATGATGCCATCTGGTTCAAAATTCATCTTGAAGAAGCAAGAAGATTTGCTAAAGAAGAGCAAATAACCGTTGGAGGTAAAGGGATGCCTGTAGGCTGAGATTCATTTTGTCCAAATGACATTTTGTATCAAGTAATGGTGTTGGAAAAAAATAGAATTTTTGTAATTGTGGTTGAAATCCCAAGTCAAACACAGACAGGTCAGTGATTTTCAGACTCATGATTGCATTGATTTAGATGACAGCATGGATCTGACAGACACTAGTTATCTGGAGCTGCAGGACAGTCAGACACATTGATTATGAACTGCTGTTTCTCCATCGCAGATTGATGTGAGATTTGAAAACTTCTCATTTGAAAGAATCATTCTCTCTGAGTCTTTTAACCATTTTTATGACTGAAAAATTACACATATTTTGTTGTAGAAAGCTGACAAAGCTTTGTCTCACTCATCTGTCCCTCATAGTCCTGCACATCCTAAGTCCCCCTCATTCTCCCTCCCCCTGCTCATTTCTCACTGTTTCATAATCCAGCTGAGAATGATGCAACTATCCGGTAACTGTACAGACAGCCATATGCATACAGTCTTTTTGATACCAGACTACTTAGAAAATGTCTCATCTGCACTTAGTCTGAGTTCAGTCACAAATAAAAAGCATCTTTTGAGTAGTTTTCATCACTGTGTCTAACTGTTAACTATATTGGTCATTATTTAAAGTTGACTGGCATAAAGGTGCTCTGTTATTCTGTGATCAGGAAAGTGCAACTGCTGGATGTTCGCACATATCAGTCACCAATCTACACAAAGTGGAAACAGCTCTGCTCCAACCGATAAGCTCAGCAGCAGAGTGAGTGGTGTTCTTTCAAATGACAGAGCTGCTTTCAGCCAGCGTGACAGTGACCCTGAAACCAAGGCAGCGCCATTCAATCGTTTATTTGACTAATAATGAGGTTTTTCTGATAGTGACATGTCAAAATGCCCTCTGTGAATAAAGCTTTTGAATTCTGCATCATCATAATTGAGATTTAACAATGATAACCAAATATCTGTTTTTCAGCCCTTCAATTCCCAGCAGTAGCTATTCACACAGTTCTGCAAAAACATCTAATCAGTGAAAAAAAATATCAGAGCTATGCTCCTTCTTTAAAACCATACTCTGTGACCTTATCTTTTGGTCAGACTCAGATTATTATAAATAAAATTGTCTGTCTAATATTTTTCCAAGGAAAAAGAGTGAGGGCAATGTAAATTTCTTTAAAGAAAAAGCCAATTCTCTCCACTGCTTTGATAAACTAGATCATTACTTTATCTTGACAAAGCCAGACTAAATGCTTTCTCTTAGTTCTGGGAAAGCTAAGCTATACTTGGACTCTGCCTATGTGACATCAGCTGCCCATCACTTTCATTTTAGACCATATTTTCCAGCAGCAATAAACTGCCGTTGACACCGATTATGTTTTTGGCCTGGTACTGGTGTCATGAATAATATGGACATTTGTAAATTTGTGAAACCACTAACAGAGCCTAATCACCATAATGTGGTCATAATGAGTAAAAGCCGCTCCATTTGCCTGTGTAGTGGCAGCAATGAAGCAGCAGAAAAAAGGGAAACAGCGCTGGATAGTTGGAGTCATCAAATAAGCAGTTTTCACAAATTAAATTATTTTCACAACAAGAACCGGTTTAATTTATTTTAAAAAAAATGCTTATATGTGATACGCTTAATTAAAAGAAAGACACTATGTCACAGGTCAGTCTTACCAATACATCTTCAAATAGCCGGAAATAAACTGGTCAGATTTCACAAGGATGTTAAACATGGAAACGTTGCCAGGCAACAGATACAGCTGCTGACATTTCTTGACACTTATATTTGATGGTCAAATGTTGAAAGTGAACCCCAGCAGTGCCGTATGACTTTAATATTGAGAAGCAGATGGGACACTCATTTGGATATAAATACATGTACAGTGGCTTGCAAAAGTATTCATACCCATGACCAAAACTCAATTGCTCAGAACAGAACAAAGCAAAAGTGGGTTTCACCTTTTTATATGAAAGGAAATGGCACAAACACAACAATCCATCACTGTTTTTGTTCGTAAGCACTCTTTACTATGAATAGGTTGTTTAAGTCTGTATTTCATTGTTGCAAAAGTATGCACACCCTTGCACCAAAGATGTTATTTTGAGTCGAAAATGATTGCACACTATAAACTATTGCCTCACAGTGTCACAGGGCGGTATTTAGTCCCAGGTGATTTGTATATCCTTGATTGCTCCCCATAATTAGTGCCCAATAGTCACCTGTCCACAGTCATCCCATACTTGTCAGCAGACAACAGTCATGAAGTCCAAGGAGCTCTCAGAAGAACTCAGAAAGAAAGTTGTAGAGAAGCATAGAGATGGGCAAAGCTATGTAGCCATCGCAAGTTCACTCAATGTGCCAAAAAGTACTGTTGCATCACTGGTCCAGAAGTGGAAGCGCCACAGTACCACTGTGAACCTCCAAAGAACAGGGCGCCCCTCCAAGATCACGGCAAAAGGCAAAAAGAAATTGCTCAGGGAAGCCAGAGCAAACCCCTCCGTCACTCTTGAAGACCTGAAGAAGTCTCTCCAGGGTGCTGGGACTAACGTACACAAGTCCACAATATCCCGCACTTTACACAAGGAAGGTCTCTATGGGCGTGTTGCAAAGAAGAAGCCATATCTGAAGAAACAACATCTCAAGGCTCGTTTGCAGTATGCCACCACACACGTAGGAACGTGTGATCTGGTCAGATGAAACGAAAATAGAACTTTTTGGCCTAAACGCCAAGAAGTATGTTTGGCGCAAAGCTAACACAGCTGATGATCCAGCTCATACTATCCCTACCGTGAAACATGGAGGTGGGGATATAATGCTATGGGGCTGTTTCTCTTCCTCCGGTCCTGGTGAGCTTGTCTGTGTGCAAGGGATTATGAATAGTGCAAAATACATCAACATCCTGGAGGAAAACGTCTTCAAATCTGCAAAAAGCCTGAAGCTTGGGAGGAAGTTCACCTTTCAACAGGATAATGATCCAAAACATACGGCTCGAGTGACACAAGAATGGTTCAGGAAGAAGAAAGTGAAGGTTCTAGACTGGCCCAGTCAAAACCCAGATCTCAACCCAATAGAAAACCTGTGGAGGGATCTGAAGATTGCTGTCCACCGAAGGTCACCAAGTAACCTGACTCAGCTGGAGCAGTATTGCAAAGAGGAGTGGGCGAAACTGTCCAAGGACCATTGTACAAAACTCATTGCTGGCTATCCAAAGCGATTGGTAGCTGTTATTGCTGCCAAAGGAGCTGCAACCAAGTACTGATTGTGACTTAATGACTTAGTGTGAATACTTTTGCAACAATGACATACAAACTTATGCAACCTATTCATAGTAAAGAGCGCTTACGAACAACAACAGTGATGGATTGTTGAGTTTGTGCCATTTCCTTTCATATAAAAAGGTGAAACCCAATTTTGCTTTGTTCTTTTCTGAGCAATTTAGTTTTGGTCATGGGTATGAATACTTTTGCAAGCCACTGTAGTTAGTAACACCAGGGGCCTGTTCCAGACACTCATTCACCCTCAACTATGAACGTATTAGAACAACTTTACAGAGTTAATGAATATGTGCAAGGTGAACAATGCTCTGGTGATGAGATTCACCATGGCAACATGGAAATAATGAACACATCTTCCATTTAACCCAGTAAGTAATGTGTGACAACAACCAGTTGTCTGTGAAACACAATGGTGGCAGCAAAAAGCTTGAGCAGGAGAAAAGATTCATTATGTTACACTTTCCCAATCTTATTTTAGATACAAACTACCCCATACAGTTGGAATTTTATCAGTATCAGCCTTTAGGAGCTGAAATCTCTGGGGGGTCCACTATAAGAATGACAACTAACACAGTAACAGTACTTTCGTACTTTCATTCATATTCGTGATGAGCTCTGATTAAAATTTTCATTGGCGATTAATTGCATGTTTGACGCTCGGCGTTTTTTCTCCTTTAAAAGTGCTGCTATATGAAGAAAATGCTGCAACCATTGGTTTACCAATTAAAAACTAACAAGACAGAAATCTGGGACTAGTCCTGGACTCAGACCTGAATTTCAACATCACATCAAAGTACTGATGTCTCAGCAAGACTAAGAAAAATTGCTTCATGCATTCATCTGCAGTAGTCTCCAAGTACTGTCATGCTATCCATACAGGTCTACCTATAAAGTCCATCGGACAGCTGCAGTTAGTCCAGAATGTCCTCAGTCCTCAGATCTGTAAACTGGTTTCCTGTTTGACAAAGAATTGACTTCAGAATCCAACTGTTAGTTTACCAGCACTGAAGGTTTAGAACCAAATTTCTGTTCCCAGAGTCAGAACTAAACCTGAAGAGGCAGCGTTCAGGTTTTGAGCTCCTCACATGTGGAACAAACGCCCAGAAAACTGACGGTGATAAAACTCAGTAGTTTTAAGATTACGTCCCTGTAACAATCCATCAGTTAGCCACATCATACTGTGATGGTTTGGTTTTTTAGAGCAGATGTTAGCTAGCAGTCATGTGAGGATAGCCTCCAGTGTTTCACTTTACTACGAACACAAAAGCATTTGAACACAACACACTGGTAATCTCCACTTCACAAGTGGAAAGGATCATCTTTCCCATCTCATATGAATGGCTGATAACAGGGAATTATGATGTCATTCTGATAAGTCTGATATCATGACGACTTAACCCGATAACTTATGTCCCATAAAGTTGGAATTTTTAAGACATGCAGAAGTTGAAAATCCCATTTTAAACTTTTCTTGCTGACATATTGCGATTGGGGAAAGAAAGTTGCTGCTTCACACGGGAGGCCCCAAACTGCTTCCAAACCACTTTTACCATCTCATTTTAGACACAAACTACCCCATACAGTTGGAATTTTATCAGTATCGGCCTGTAGGAGCTGAAATTGATCAACTATCAGTATCGGTTTTAAAGAATGGTTATCGTGCATTCCTATTAAAATGTTTACATCGCCACCTACTACATAGTGCAAACTACTGTACAGGAATGACCTGGTGCTGTGACATGTCAGTCATCTGGGGGGGCACCTGGGGGGGCCAATCCAATTTCAGCGGGGTCCAGTGCCCCCCGGCCCCCCCTCTAGCGCCGCCTATGCCTACATTCATCCGTATATAACTAGCGTAGTTTTAGCCATAAACAGTACCTCATGTATACCTGTTGGCGTGATTTGTTGTCATATCGAGGCGACCAGTCGCCCGCTGTCTTCTGTATGAGTTGACGTTAGCTGCTAGCTAAAACGGAGGGATGCAGTAACACAAATAAACTCCTAAAGGAGAGTTGTAGAAATCCTGTTTCTTTCATATTCAGCTGAAAAGCACAAAGATAACATGTAACGCTGATATTTAGAATATTTTTTGTTTTGCCTGCATAATGGTCCTATATGCTTTTATTTACGTCTTCACAGTGCTCCATCCTTTCTAAAACTGATGTTGTAATAAGTTAAAATGAGAGGAAATTTTTCTATTCCTGTTATTTCTGTTTCTGTAGTTTTTTGTAACAACTGTCGGTGCTCTTACATACCTTCATTGTGGCAGCGATGTACGGTGACGCTTCTCAACCAGACAGATGTAAATATCTCTGAATGCAGACTCAACAGGGACGTGGTGATGTTTAATGGCTAGTATACAGCAGTCGCTTCTCTATACGGGTCACAACATCCAAAACTTCCACCTTATTCCTGTATCTTTCCTTCTCGATGACTGACAGCTGATTTAAACAACGTTTCTGTCGTCTTGTCTGCACAGAGTCTGCGGCGCCCCGTCATATTTTGCCCGCCAGGGCTCCCGGCAGGTCACGTGACTGAAAACTATCAATAACTAGTTGCGCCATCCACTGGTCATGATCTGCTTAATCATGTTGTCTTGGTCTACCTATCCAGGTGAATCTAATTATCCTATGTAAGTGGAATCTTTGTTCTGAGTGCTACACCCAGATGAAGGCTGAGGCCGATACAGGCAGGCTGTAACCTACATGTTTTAATGTTTTAGCCATTCCTTAAAAAAGGCTTTTCATTTTCTAAGAAGAGTGCCTTGGACCTTTGCTTTTTCTGATGACCATGGTTTCCCCTACCAAAGAGCACCTTTGCCACACTTTTTTGGATGAACCTTCTGAGCACTCTGGACTTTCTCTCTTATCTGAATAAATATAAATCAGTATCAGTTGATATCGGATATTGGAAATTAAGAGTTGGACAGTATCAGATATCGGATGTCAGTAAAAAAAGCCAATAGGGAGCCGAAGTCACGCCCCTCTACTTCCGCATCATGGGACCTAAGAGAAGAAAAAATATGAATGGAAGTCAATGAGGAGAAAATAATTATCTTCTGGTCCTAGTCGTTCTCTGTCCTGGATTCCAGATATGTTGGTTATGGATTTAAATGAAAATTTTTCATGCTTTATTTTTTTCAAGAACAGGAAAAAGAGCATGAACAGAGGTGAAAACCCTTTTCAGTCAGGAAATGTTGAGTCTTTCAATTACGCTGATAGAATGATGTCCAGTCTGGTTCACGCCCGTCGCAGGGAGCGACGTCATCACTTGCGGCGAGAGGAGTAGTCCACAAAGAGGCTTCAAGAAAATCCTGAAATTATCAAAAATCTTCACGGTATTTTATTTTTTCTTTGCACAAAAAATTTTCATTTAAATCCACAACCAACAAATCTGGAATCCAGGACAGAGAACAACTGGGACCAGAAGATAATTATTTTCTCCCCATTGACTTCCATTCATATTTTTCGTCTCTTAGGTCCCATGATGCGGAAGTAGAGGGGCGTGACTTCAGCTCCCTATATCGAACATCCCAAAAACAACTCTTGCTGAAGTTAAAGTCTCGCTGAGAACATCCCTCTGCTATCTGATCATGTGATCCATTTATTTTTCAGTATTTCCACTCAGGCCAAACTTAATTAAAAGTATGCAATTCATCTATAAATGAGCCCAGGCCAAAGTCAGATATGATATTTACCCCTTACCCTCAAAGTCAGTGTCGCTTCCTACAGTTCTTCTTGTGTGGGGATTAATAGGCTCAAATATACTCAGGGGCTCAGCCTCACCAAAGAGCTGGCAGGTGGTTTATTTTATTCTTACAGTATCAGTGTGAGGGTCATCCTGAGTGAATACTTTTGAGCGTGAAGGCACTTTAAATCTTTTACTACTACTGTTGAAAGGGGCACTTTAACATCTGATTGACACCATGCTAACATTTAAATCCCTGTGATATTTTCTAAAACAAAGAAGTCATAACCCATATTTCTCAAAAATATTTGGAATATGTAAACAAATGCACAAAAAGAGAAACCTTTAGTAATAAACTGAATCTGGAGTTTCCTTCAGTAACTTGCTGTAAAGTGAGTTTCACTGCTGTCCAGCAAGCAAGTTACACTATAACCTTCACATCTGTCTGCAAACTGCAGCAAATTGAAACACAATATTGCAAAAAACAGATTAGGTATTAAATGAGCTGGAAGGGACAAAAACAAAGAAAGAAAAACTATAACGTTGTATCCTAAATATTCATTCAAAACATGCTCAAAAATAAAACTCCTAATCAAATCACTCTAATGGACTGTCCTGCTACAACAAGCTACTTCTACATGTAAACAATTCCTCTGTATTTTACTTGAAAATGAGCAGGGATAACTATCAGCTATACTGAGCCACAAACATGGATATGCTCTCACTTGTGGGTGTTATGTGTTATCTTCCCACCCAGTTTTATGATGTGCAATGTAATAAATATTCTTTTATCCACTGCAAAAAATGCCAAAGCAATATTAGTGGAATATATACACCATTTGTGTGCTTGTTTTATTGATTAGGGGTAATTGTGTTATTTTCATCCTTTAACAGATATTTGCACTGCCTGTCTCAACATTGTCAACTTGTGATTTCTGAAAATGTGACTGATTCCAACCCAACTCCTCAGCTGTAGTGAGGAGATATTCTGGGGTTTACTAGGACTCAAACTGTAATCGCAGGATTACTGACGTGACTGTATCTCTCAGCTGTGGGGCATCCCAGAAAATCCGTGGGCTGAGGTGAGTATCATGTACTTGTGATGATGTGGGCTCAAATCTGGCTTCTGGCCTGTCTCATCTCCCCTTTCTCTTCCTGTCTTCTTCCCTGCACTGCTGTGCATAGAGCCTAATGAAGCAGAAACAAATTCCAGAGCTTTATATCTGCAGTAGACAGAGCTGTGAAGATGAGATGTTTCCTCCTACGCAGGCAGGCAGACAGGCAGTAGCTCTTGAGACCCAAATACCTCCAACTATAGATACTGTAATGCTGTGGAATATCTGATTAACTCACTAATAGCAAAGAGAGAAAACTCAAGCTTCCAACGAAGCTGTTACCTGATAGATTCATTAATTAGAATTTGCTGTGTGGACTGATAGCAAACCTACAGCCAGAAAGATACAGCAAGAGATTTTTAAGTGAGACAAGGCTGTAGCGGAGCACAACTTCATAGCTGCCCTAAATTTGCTCACAACAAACCCAAAAACTGTTTGGGTGCCATGTTGGTGAGTTATCAAGATGGAGCAGAGTTTTATGAGCAGCATGAGTCAGATAACATCAAGATGGCTGGAATAGAAATGTCTCCATCCAGGAGGAGGTGTATCCTGTGAGACTAGGCTGACTACACAGTGACATCTTTTTTTATTTATTTTTTTCCGGAGGCAAAACATTTCCAATTAGAACAAATTGGATGTGTGTATCTTCATATGTAATTAACGTAAAATATGTTAAAATATCTATATAGTAATGGATTCAGCTAAAGCTACTCTTGAAGCTGAAAACTAAATAAAGAAAATTACAAACTTGCTGATTATCACATCTGATTTGGAGAATCTATAAGGCTTCATTTTATTTTTTTCTGGTCGAAACAAGTGATTGTATATAACTGGCAAATTGGTGTATATAAAATTACATCTTAAGAGGGCATCTCACACTAATCAAGAGTACTAAAAACCTTTTAGATTCAAATAAACAATTCTTTTTAAAAAAATGTGTCCTTCTCTGTAGTCCAAACTCAGTCTATAAAGGGCAAACATGAAAGCAAAAACAGGCAATGAATGACACTGGAAAGAGGAAAGACGGAAAAGCCCAGTGCTGAAAGTTTTTCACACCTGTTCTAAAAGCATTTTAGGTGTCTTCAGGTGGTTGGTGAGAGGACTTTTGATATGAGAGCAGCAGAGCAGAAAGCCAAGTGCCTGATGGTGCAGAGCTCAGTCCTGAGGGCAAAGAGGGGCTTGCTGTTGCCTGACCCGAGGTAATGAGTGGAGGTTTGAAGGAGTCCTGGTAACAGAGGGCTGGCACTGCACATGCCAGGCACTCAAAGCCATATGAACCACATGGATCCTTTAGCCTCTGCTCCTTTTCACTGTAATAAGACATGCAGGGTCTTCTGTTCACCCGTGACCTGTACTGTGCATGCCAGTACCAAATGTGAACCTAATGGGAACAGGCTCTTAAATATATATTCATACAGATGGACAGATTCCTTTCTAGGTTAAAGTAGGGGACAGAAGACAGCCACATAGGAAAAAAAGCTTTTCTGGACTAGTGGGACATGATGATGCCGCACAGCCCTGACACAAGAGTATAGATGAAGTGTTATGTAATTAATACTCCTCCTCTTATGCAGATACAGTAGACAAGCCTAGAAATCCTTGCCTCAGCTGTAACTGTATGCCTGCAACGACTGATAGAGCTCATTTAAATCCCTCTGGCTCCTATATTCTCATATAGGGGAGCAGCTCTTGACTCAGCTAAAGCAAAAACATAAGTGACTCTGTTGTACAGACTTAATATATGATGTAGGTTTCAAACAGTACCATGAAATTCCATCCTCAACCACGCAGCACGCAGAAAATCTGTTTTTCCCTCACCCACACACACATACATAACACACAGCGTAAATGTTAACTTGCTGTCCCATAATTTACAGTGATAACAGGGACAGGTGACTGGTGAAGCCAAGGCAGGAAGAGAAAAGTAATGTAGGCTTCTCTCACCAACAAATCCCCCTTGCGCAGGAATCCTTCCTTTCCTTTCCCTTCAGCCGGCTTCTTCCTGCGCTCCAGCTTTCATCTTGCCAGTAAGAACAGGAGGAAAAGAGCGAAGGACTTTATATAATTAGCATTCCACTTGCTCTTGTGTTTTCTCTCCGTCTCTCCTCTCTTCCAGATTTCTTCACTGTCTCTCAGAGGGAGCTGGAGCATCGGTGATACACTGCCGTGCGCTCCGCTGCAGGAGTCTGAATGTCAATCACACAGGTAGCCAAGGGAACCGCTAAGCCCGCCTCATAGCCAGCCCTGATTGGCCGGTTGATGGAGAACCAGAAGTCACAAGTCCTCGCACATCCACAGATGGGTACCGAGAGCTGTGGTGGGATCATGTAGAGAGCCAAACAAACAGTAGTGGATTGCAGTACTTGTGAACTCTCTTCCTCTCCTCTCACTCTCGCTCTGACTTTGGAGCCTACTGCTTTATTTTACAGTTGCTTAGCAACAGACTGGCATGAATATGTGTTGCAGAGGAAGAGAGAGAGGAGTTCAAGTCCTCAACTCAGTCTTTCTCTGTCAGAAGTGTGGATGGATGTTAAATATTTCAGCTCTCAGCAGCAGCAGAAGTTGGTCTCAGTATTATGGAGGCTGTTCCTGATTTAGAGCATCCGTAAAGGTTATTCCCTCTGGAGTATTCAAATCTAATGGTGAAGAACTGACATCAAATCAGAACACCTTAAAGTTAAAGCAGTAATTAAGCATAAAACACTATTAAAACTGGAAAAATGATGGGGTTTTTTTGTTTGTTTTTTTTAAATATATGTCCTGAACTTTGATATGTCAATACCTAAAAAAAACATTATCATAGATGTAATGAAAAGCATGGACATTTCCATTTTCAAAGGGTTTATTTGTTGCATGCTCACATTAGTATGCACTGAGAAATGCAAAGCTGTGTTCAAAGGAAAGCATGCAAAAGATATTCTCAGCTGAGAGCATATAAAACAGTTTGTCCATATTGGCACAGTCTGCAAAAATATATTGTCGGCAAAAAGTGTAAAAAAAAAGGCCAGCATTAGGGAAAGCTTGACAAAGTGCACGGCTGAGTATAAATGCACACATTAGTGGGAAGGACTCAAACCAGCACTGTGACAACACTGAGGCTGGGGTCAGATGGGAGAGTTCACCATCCTGGTGAGCTGTTGGAATACATGTTTTTTCTTACAATGTAAGCTGCAGCCCAGTAAAATTGTTGCCTAATGTTTTGTCTATTTCAGATGTACTGAAACAGCTCAGAGTTTTCTAAAACATATAAATTTGATATGTTAGAATCATAAAAACACCCACACTGTGAAATAAATGCAGATAGGCCAGCTTTGTACTGTATTTCTGTTTCTCTGGATGAAAGCAAATTTAGGAGACTAAATGCTACTGAAAATATACTGTTAAAGGTGCTACTCCAGCTTCATTCATCTCCCATTCATTTCTATCAATATTTTGTTAAATACAAATGAAGCAATTTTCAACAGCTTTTTTTTTCTACTGTACTACTCCTGCACCTCAGTCAAAACTTTGTGACCAACAACATCCGCTGCTAACTCATGACTGGTCAGACCTTACTCAATAATAACACTGAGCCTTCACAAGTTAAATACACAGATGTAGTTTTAGTTTTGTGAAGTAAGCAGTAAATATACTGCAAGTTTCTTTGCTTCAATTGTACTACATACAGTGGACAGCAGGGGGCACTGTTTTCACTTTTTTACAAAGTGTGAATAACAGCAAAAATGACTCACTAGTTTCACAATAAAATTTAATTTAATCATATATTAAATGCAATAAAATCATTGACTCTAAGTGTGTAAGTGCCAAACATCAGACAAATTAAATATGAAATGTTAAATCAATACATAAAATAATCACCTATTGATTTTGATGAAGCACATGTGCAAGCAGTTTGACTTTGATAATGAAAAAAAACTAATATTGCTTGGTGGTGTTTTGTACTGAATTGCATTTGACACTGCTTATTTATTTCTCAGTTTTCATATGACTCTCTGTCTTGCAAAATTATGAGACATGCTTCAACCTTTACAGCCCAGTCTGACATGAAATGAAATGCAAAATACTTTATAGATCCCATAAGGGAAATTTCAATATTGTATTAGATTTTATAAACAAGAACAATAATAATAATTAATAAAGAAGAAGATGACTTGTTCCAGAGGGTGATGGCAGTATCTTTCCATCTTGCAGTGGACTTGACAGAGCCTCTCACTGAGCACGCTCTGTTGTTTCTTCACAGAGTTAGGATACAGTATGTCTCATAATCAAAATAGTATATATCACATCAGGACATAATCAAACATTACATAGTTTTATTGCGCCAGTAGGACAAATCCTCAAATGAATTATAATACACTGAAACAAGAGAGTAAATGTTCCCACATATGAAGTTGTATTCATTGAATATTGGCTTTAAAGAAAAGGAAAGAAAAAGAAAAAGATAAGCAGCAAAGTCTTTGTACATTTCTGAAAAATCAATTCTTTATTTCTGATTTTATAAACTACAACAAATCATCATATTGTATATAATTTTTTTAAGATTAAATTTGTGACAAGTAAAATTGTCAACTAAAAGTATTGGACGAAATAGAAAGCTTCTTTCTAAGATGCAGTGGAATTGTGCTGTGGTGAACAGAGTTTTGGACTAAATATACTCAATGCAAGTCCATTAATGCTCCTAGAGTCAGACTTTCATCACCAAGCTGCAGCCAGCGTCTCAGAGGGTTCACTCAAGCATGAGGTTAACATCGCACAATCTAAGCATTGTAAATAAATAAAGAAATACACTAAATAAAACATAGTGTGAACATTCATATGAAGTGAATAAAAGCATATGGAGAATATCATTGTAACCCAACATGGTTGAAGTAGAGAATCCAAAAAGCTCACAGATCTCCAACTCCATTTGTGCTTTAACAAGAAAAAAAAATCCCTCTGGGGCATTTATTTGTAATATGAGATCATCATCCTTGTAAACAATGAAAAAAAAACCTCAGATCGGAGTCATACTGAAGATGTAGTAGTAGATGTAGTCAAGGAGTCAGGAAAGAAAATACAAAACAGAGGGAAAGTGTTGATAATGAGCCAGTTTTTAAAGGCAGAAGACAAACTTTTTGAGAGATTGTGCTGCTCTGCAAAACGTTGCTAAATTACCACAACTGCAAAAAGTTCGTGTGACATTTGCTGGCCACCGCTACTGCTGATCCAGGGGCTGGGGGCTGGCTAAATGTTGCATCTAAATTATGCTCTCAGTAAGGTGGGTGTTGCAGCTGTCGTTGGTGGTGCCACTAAAATTTCACCCAATCCTGTTTTACTGATCCATAACCAGCTTGTACGGCCCAGAAACACTGATAGGGGACACAGCCCCCTCATCAGGGTTGAACTTATGATCCAGGTTCCAGCAACAGTTGGAATTCGAACTTGACGGCTTTGCACCACTGGCGACTTGTGGTGCTCCTATAATCCCATCACACCACTGAGGACCTCTTACACTCTGACAACTTCTTCTGGCACTTTTTTTTTTTTTTTTCATTTTGGACCTGAGACTTTAAAATGAAATTGTTGAGTCATAAGGCTCAAACCCAGATCCTCCAGATCACACACCTAACAGCCTGAGTGATTTCACCAGGTAGGTCACACTTTCACATTGAAGACTTTCAGTCTGTACTCTAAATTGGCTCCTTTAAAGTATATGAAACATTAAGTCCAAGTAAAGGACAACTCATCACCTACCATCCTTCCAGGAAGTTGAACCTGCGGCTTACTGAGACACAACCCTGCGTCACCCTTTCCACACACCTCTGCACAATTTTGGAGCATTTCTTAGTCTTTCATTTCAAGTCCAAAGTTCAAAATTCTTACTATCTAGAGGGTTTCATCCTGCTTTCTCCGAGAGCCCACAGAGCTAACAGCCGCACCAGCTACCTTTCTGACAGTTTTTCATATTTCATGTTTGGCTGCTTTAAAAAAACAAAAAAACAAAGCTTTTCCATCTACCCTTCCATTTAACTGTCATCTTCAGACAGAAGTTGAACTGGACGCTTCTGCTTGCAGTAACAGCACATCATCTTTCTAAGCTGTCCAGTGGAGCACTAAAGTTTCCGATCCAATCTGATACTGATACCTGGGCTGAGCTTATTGGCCAATACAGGGTTGCCACCTTTCAGAAAAAAAAATAAGGGACACCCACAACACCTCATCGGAGCCATGACCACCACAGGCCCGACACCCGTGGTGTGGGGCACTCACAACAGTGCTTTATTTTGTGCCAGTGGTTTTAGGAAAGTGGTGATCAAAAAATCAATATGTAACACTTAAAGCTTGAAATGCTGCAATGAACACATTTTTTATGCAACATTGTTGCATAGAAAGTGCTGTTATTTAGGTGACATAGTTGTAATTACATCCAAAATACAGTGAGGAAAAATATATAACAAAGTGCCATGCACACAAAACTCAGTTATTAGGGCTGTCAAAAAAATTAATCCTTAATTAATCCTCTTGTCAAACAAGAGATTTTTTTTATTTTTTATTATTAATTAGTACTGCTATCTGCAGAAAATACATTAACTTCTATTTTACAACTTAAAGGCTAAAACCAAGCCAGAAATCTGGGAGTAGTCTAGGACTCAGAGCTGAATTTTAGCTTCACATTAATACAGTTGTGAAGTCAGCCTGTGAGGATCAGCAGCATTCTGGACCTAACTGCTGACGTCTGAAGGACTTTAAGGAGACATGCAAGGACAGGTTTTCAGTATCCTAGTCTACTAAAGAGATGTCTACTCAGCATGACCACAAGGCCAAAGTGCCACTAACAAACATACAGGTAGAAGCGTTTTTGCTGAACGGTGCTATGGAATGCTTTCTGGACTTTCCACAATGACGTAAACTGTGAAAAATAAACACAAGATGTTATTTTTAATATAGCAGGCTACGATTTGAAGAAGTTTTCACTGCAAAGAGCAGAGATACATTAAACTGGCAGTGAACTGGGATGAATGTAAGGCAAAAAGGTATTGTGAAAAAAAGCATAAATTTGTGAAATGCAGAATGACTATTGAAACATGCAAAAACATGCTTTTTTGATGTCTAAGAAACTATGTTTTATATAGTAACACTGCCTCTGCATTTTGTTAATAACAGTGGAAACTTTGTATTACTTTATTTTCATTGTTTGGGGATGGTGAGCTTTTCTTATTATTATTTGTTCTAAGGATTATTTGGCAATTTAACTTACTATGTCATCTAAATTCATTTTAAGGTCTTGTTTGTGGTTTGTTTTGAGAGTTACTTGTTACTTACTGACTGCTCAGATGCACCGTTCACACATTGCTTGTGTTAGACTTACGCCACCAACTTACATTTGCTGCATGAGGCAGAAGAGTTGAAATGTGGCTCATGGGCTATGCTATGCTCGGTGTTGCGTTGCCACTGTTTGTTCTGCCAAACATGCAAGCTACTCCTCCTGCACCTTTAGTGCTACTTAACCATTCAGTTATCAAAATGTTCAGCTCATTCGGGAGATGTGTACTATATTTCATGGTATTTGTTGCTTTCATACTTTTTGAATTATTTAGACTTAGACTTTTTAAATGCAACCATTTGATTGGATGGGTCCTCGTGTCTGCAGAGTTGGCCAGTGGTGGCACAGCTGAGGACAATGAGTGCAATCACGAATCAGACTAAAAGTTTAAGAAAGCTGTATGATAAACCTGTTGAATTTGAACCCATGACCACAGGATCTAAATTACTGCATAGCTTCAGGTTGTACACTGAACCACTAGACCATCACAGCAGGATACACATCTAAATGGATGAAACCAGTAAAATTGTGGTGAATGGGGTCTGGAATGGTTTTGGCAGCAAATTTACAGCTTAGCCTGAAGGGGGCCAGAAGATGTCCAGCAAAATGTATATGAAGTCACAAAATGCTGAATAACTCAAAAAGTGTAGAATTTAGTAATGTGAAAATGCCTAACTTGGGTGGGGTCGGGGCGGGGGGCTGCCTCTGGACGCTTGGGCCCTGGGCTCTGTGCTGTGCCTGGCAGGGTCGACAGTTGGTGGTCTTGGTCTGCTGGGGCCTGGGCCCCGAGACTGCGGGGGGTCTCGGCTGGGGCCACCCTCTAGGGAGATGCACATCCGTCCCTTTGGAGGGGTTGCTGGGGTCCAAGACTCTGGGCGGCTGCTGGGGGCCCAGGTCTAAAATGAATTCCACGCATTCACAGTAAATATTATTTTCAGTTAAGGTCAAGATACACAGTCATAGCAGCCTTTGGGTGTCGCTCTTTTTACCTGTGTAAATATGAAAATTATCACAACTCCTATCTCAGCCAAACTTAAACAACGAAAAAGGAGCAACCTCTATGGTCTCATGTTTTCTTTTCTCATGCCACTTTTCCATTTTAATATAAAGTTCAACCATTTAATCTCTGGGGTCTTACTGCAAAAGCTCTTTAATTATGGATTCAGTCATCAGCCAGAGTAGATCACAAGTCACTTCAGCTTCAGATAGGCGTGAGCTATAAATACATTAAATGACAGCAGCAGCTAAAGAAATGCATCAGTTTGTGTCAGTGCAAAAAAAAAATCTGTTTCTCAACACATTCTTAAAGCAAGTGGGCATCAGCTGGGTCACGCTCAGAGACTGGAGGAGATGAGAGAGTTGGCAACGCTCCATGACCGGCCCCAATACGTACTCGTATCCAGCAGCTGGGGCAACAGAGGGACCGTGAGGAACAAACATTACAAGCTGCTTCAGATCTTATGTGTATCCGTGTCCTTATTTTACTTCTGGAACCCCTATTTTACTCCCCCTTTCTGGGCAAAAAATTCTTTTTTTTTCTTTATAATATGTGGGATCAGGTCTGTGCCACTTCAGGCCTATGATGCCTTCCTGTTTACAGTTATCAAATAGTATGATAAGCAGCATTGCCCTTTAAAAATATTAGCATTAAAAATAAAACTTGATTTAAAAAGCTGTGGGTTACACATGGCAAAGCAAATGCTTGTAAAAAGAAAAACCATCTTAACCGACTGTATATGAAATCTAGAACTAAAGCAGCTGAACAGAGATATAAAATATATAAAAATAAGTTGACTAATATAATGAGAGAAAATAAAAAGAATACTATGATAGATTATTCCAACAGCATCATAAAAACACCCAAGAAAAAAAGGAAAATTGTAAATGCTGTAATCAAGAATGGGAAGAAAGCAAACGCATTTCCTGATCATTTTATTAATAATGATCAAGTGATAACAAACACTTATGAAATAGTTAATGCTTTCAATTATTTTTTTTGCAAAGGTCGGACCTTCTTCAGCTAAAAAAATTCAAGTGCCTTGGGATGCACCAGATTTAACTTGGAGATCTTTTAATCAGAATCCTAACTCCTTTTTTTTTTTTTTTTTTTAAAAAGGGAACGAAGGAAACTGAAATTATTGGTATTGTCAATAAATTCAAGAACAAAAGATTAACAGACTATTTTAATATAGATATGATGCTGGTAAAAGATATTGAGCTGACAGTTACGCCCTTTACATACATTTGCAACCAGTCATTTCTTACCAGAATTTTTCAAAGTAATATGAAAATAGTAAAAGTCCATCCTATTTATAAAAGTGGGAACAGGCATTTATTTGCAAATTATAGGCCCATTTCCAATCTGCCCCAATTTTCAAAAATTCTTGAAAAATTGTCACCAGGCTCAATAACTTTATAGAAAAATATAGCCTTTTAAGTGATTACCAGTTTGGGTTTCATTAAAAATAGATCTACCTCGAAGGCAGTTATGGCTTTTGTGGAGGATATTGCAACCGCAATTGATAATAGAGAATACACAGTGGGTGTTTTTACTGACTTAAGGCCCGACACAATAGACCATTCTCTTCTCTTAAATAAGCTTCAAAGATTTGGTGTCAGGGGTCCTGCTTATGTGTGGCTCGAGAGTTACTTCAGCAATAAAGACCAGTTTGTGTGTATCCAAAATGTAAATTCCAAGAAAGAAGGTATAACTCATGGAGTTCCTCAAGGTTCCATACTAGGGCGAAATTGTTTATGTACTGTATATAAATGACATATGTGAGATTTTGCAGAAAGCAAATTGTATTTTGTATACTGATGACACAAGCCTTTATTGCTCTAGTAATGACCTGGAAATACATACTGAAACTATAGAAAAGGAACTTACAATTTTAAAAGGGTAGTTTGATTTAAATAAACTTTCAATGAATTTATCTAAAACTAAATATATTATGTTTGGAAACAGAAAAATAGACCATCCAATAAACATTCAAAAAAATAATGCAGTAATTGAACATGTGCAAGCTAACAAATTTCTAGGAACCACAGTTGATGAAAAACTTAGTTGGAAGCCACATATCAATGTTCTTAAGTCTAAGTTGGCAAAAAAATATCGGTATTTTAGGGGAAATGGGGTCTGTATTAGGCCATGATTCACTTAGTTTACTTTATTATTCCCTTGCTTTCCCATATTTGAGTTATGGTGTGGAAATATGGGGAAATAATTATAAGGCGAATGTTGACCCCATCTTTTTGCTTCAACAGAGGGCCATTAGAATAGTAAATCATGCAGATTTCTCTGCACCAACTACTCCAATGTTTATCCCCTTAAGCACCCTAAAATTCCATGATATTGTACACTGACTTTTATGTACAAGGTATGTAACCGCATTCTCCCACCTTGTATACAGAAGAAGTTTGAACAGCAGAGAGTCACTCCAGCCTCAGGGGAATAGGGATCTTTAAAAAGAATGAATGAAATGAATGAAAAATACTTTATTCATCCCCGAGGGAAAAAAAAATTGAAAAAATTAATTTTTTTTTTTTTTTTTTAATAAAAAAAAATGGGGTCAAAGGTATGTCAAGGGGATCCAAGAAAAGAACAAGATATAATGATCTTTTTGATAGGTTTTTTAAGTTTCTGGAAGTGATGGGGTCGGACGAGGAGGAGGAGGAAAAGGTAAAGGACTAACTAAAAAAGATTTATAGAAGATATGAAATCTATAAGGAAATTAAATATGTTAAAATAAAATAACTAAGTATGTTAGGAGATAGATTCAGAGTAGATTATAGAAGAATTCAATCAATTTGAATTGAAATGGAGTTGAAGGTCAAGCAATTCAATGTATATCATATATCTACCAAGTAGAATCAGGAAGAAGTAGGGAATTTTAATTCTAATCATTTCTATAATCAAGTTTAAAATCAATATTATAGGTTTGGTTGAACTTAAGGTGAAGGAAATAGTAACAAAACAAATTAACAAGTGAATGATCAATGAATTCTCGTCTCCAAATAGAAAACATCAAAAACAGAGGGAAAAGACAAGAGAAGCGGAGGAGAGAGGACAGGGTTGGGAGTGGAGGAGGGGGTGTGGAGAGAAAAGAGGAAAGAGGAGTGTGAGGGCAGCGTGGAGAGAGCACAGCGCAGACAACAATCTCACAAACTCAGAAACTTTATAGGTGGTGTTGGTGTGGAGGGAGGTAGAAGAGGGGGGGGGGAGGGAAGAATGGAAGAAAAGAGAAGAGGAAAAGGAATAGAGGGTAAAAAAGAATAAAAGAAAATGAAAATAAAAGGACAGAACACTAAGGGAAGTGTGGGTGTCAAGGGGAGAGATGTGAAGGAGAAGAAGAGGAGGCGGATAATCAAATCCAAAAATATTAGGTAGGAAAGTGGTAGTGATGGGGAATGGAGGGGTTGATGAGGTGAGCGAGGAAAGTACTATGAAGGACTATAATGATGTGAGGAGTCAGGACAATGACTGTAGTTATGTGATTAGTTGGGGGGGTATTGTGGGAGGGGAAAAAAAAGAAGGGAAGCTATCGACGGGAACAGGGTTTTGATCGGGTGAGGAAAAAAGGGAGGGGGGGGAGGAGAAGTGGTCAGATCTGGGCAGGAAAAGGAGGGGGGAACACAATCTGGACCGGAGCCTGGTTCGAGTTGTTTTTTTATTTGTGCTTTATTTGGCTGGGACAGGGGGGAGGGAGGGGGGGGGGGGAGGGAAAAAGGGATTGGGGATGTCTGAGGGGGGGGGAGGTGAGGATGTGAGGGGTAGGGAAGGGGGAGAGGGAGGAAGGGGGGGAGGGGGAAAAGAGGGAGGGGGAGGGGGGGGGGGGGGGGGAAGAAGGAGGGGGAAAATAAAAAAAAAAGACAGTTAGTCCATCCCAAACTCCATCAATCTGGTCCCCTATAAATTGAATTGTGATTTTCTATATATCCACCATAAATCTTAGGTGGCTGGTGAACTGGTCTTCAAATTCTTTCTGTAGTCCTTATTTGAGTTTTAAGTTGTTTTTTTAGTTGTTTTTGTGTGGTCTTCAGTAACTCCTGCTCATCTTAAAGCTTTCTTTTGAGGTTTCAGGGTTTGGGGGTGGGGGCAGGAATAAATGGGAAAAACCTGAACTATGGGGAGAAAGATGTTCAAAAAAGAGGTTAAGGAATCTGTAAATTAGGGATGTTGAGTAATCTCCAGAGGGTCAGAGAGTTTCCCAAGGCGCCTCCAACTCACTAGGAGGAATAAGTATTAAATGTGTTTGAATGAGTTGGGTTGGAGGGTGGGAAGGGAGGGGAGGGGGGGGAGAGAAAGAGAAGGAATGAAGAAGGAGGGAGGAAGGAGAAGAAATGTATGATTTATTAAATAAATAAAATAAGTCATATATCTTTTGAGGGGGAAAACGAGAAGGAGGGAGAAGGGAAAGGGAGAGGGGGGAGAGCTAAGGAGCAGATGGGAGGAGAGATGGTGAGAGTGAACAGAGGGAGAGAAGACAGGAGATAGTGGAATAGAGATATAAGAAAAACGGGAAAAAGGGGGAAAAAAGGGGAAAGAAGATAAAGTTAAAGTATTGTAATGCGTTGGAAATGGCTGAAGGGGAGAAGGAGACTGATGCACTATCGCTGGCGTGGAAGGGGTGGAGGTGAAGGGAGATGAGAGGAGAGTGCAGGGAGGAGAAGAAGGAGTGGAAAAAAGAATATGATTTGTTTTCTGGACTTAGCTTTGGATCCTATGTTAATGAATGAACAGAAGAGGGAGATTATAACTCTTTCTTCCCTGCTCCCTCGGCTTCTGTTTCAACGGATATCTATTTCGAATCGTGGAGATTTATACGGTGACGAGAAAAATTGAAAAAAAAAAAGGAGAAAGAAAAAGGAAAAACCAGACAAAAAAAAAAACAAAAAAAAGAAAAAAAAAAAAAAAAAAAAAAAAGAAAATAAGGCTAGACCGAATAAAAAAACTAGATGTGTCTCCGTTAGTGGGGTGACATTATGGAATAAGAAATGAAATGAAAATACTGCATATATTCAAAAGTCGGATTAAATCTGAAATTTTCAGACGTTAACAAGCTCAGGAAATAATTAGCAAGTTTATACACGATCCCTGCAAGATGTCTAAGCTCAAACTACTAGTCTCATTCTGTATTATCATCATGTGATTTACAAAACTGATCTCAGTTTTTTGTTTTACTTTTACATTTTTCTTCTTCTTTGTTATTATAATCATTATTATTATTGTGATCATTAATCAGCCAAACGCAGAAGCTCAATGTTTTGTTAACTTTGTATTGGGTTAGGCAAAATAAGTTTAAGTTCAGCCTAAACCCTTTCGGTCACAAATTGTAAGGATTAATGTTGCTTAATGGACATAATTAAGTCAATTGTAAATGTTACTTCGTTATGTGCTTGACCGAATAAATTACTACTACTACTACTATATACGTGTACTTATTTGAAATAGATCTTAACCACAGCTGAGGAGCTTGATGAATGAAATGAAATGAAATGAAAAATACTTTATTCATCCCAGAAGGGAAATTAAGTATTGTAAAAGCTCACTCTTTTTTTTTTTTTTTAAATAAAAAGGTCAAGTCAGTCTTGTTCTTTAGGGTGATGGCTGCTGGCAGGAATGAATTTCTGTATCTCTCCATCTATTATATATACAGTATATCCGTGTACCGTGAAAATATATATATAGGCCTATATATATATATATATAACAAACAAACAAAAAATTATAAAAAGGCTTTAAAAACAAAAGGAAAAAAGGGGAAGGGGGAAAAAAAAAAAAAAAAAAAAAAAAAAAAAAAAAAAAAAAAAAAAAAAAAGAAAAGGAAAAAAAAAATCAAAAAATGAAAAAGGGCCTCTGAAAAAAAAAAGGAAAAGAAGAATAAAAAAAAAAAGAGGAAGAAAAGAGGAGAAAACAGAGGGGGGAAAAAGGCAAAGAAAAAAGGGGGGAAAAAAGAAAAGAGGAGAGAAGGAAAGAAAAAAAAAAAAAAAAAAAAAAAAAAAAAAAAAAGAGAATATATATATATATATATATATATATATATATATATATATATATATATCTGTGAATATTGATGACCACAGTAGGGAATTTTGCAGGTTTGCATTAGTGACCAGCAGGAGTGCAAAATACAAATAAGCCAGTTTCAGCATACAAAAATATGGAAAACCAGTTTATATGAACTAAATGTGGAAATTAACCTCTTTAAAAAGTTTTTCCCACTGGGGTTCCCATTTTCATTCACAAATAACTTTACAATTCAAATCAGTATTTTTTTATAATACCAATACTTTCACTAAAATTAAAGTTTCTAGCTGTTTTAATTATTTTACACTGGTGGTATTTAACACAGACACTGTTTGAAATAAAACTGACAACATCTCAGCTTGAACCAGCTTAATTCACCATCACATCAGGAATATTGTGGTCGCAACAGAGTTGTGACATGTTTGTTGGATGAATAATTACTGATGTCAGTCTGTCATTCATAGAGATATTCCTGCTTCAGTGGAGATTTTCCACCATGATTATTTTATCTATTTTATTTATGTATATTTCCCAGAGACTGGATGAGTCAGAGAATCTGTTCTAAAATGTATGATGCCTGAATGGTTCCTCTTTGTGGCATGTTTTTGAATAAACTGAATTTCCTTGTGTCTGGTAGATTGTGCCTCAAAACCATGTGTACAGTATATGTATACCACAAGATGCTCTCATTTAGAAGATCTCTCTCCCCCACCCCTCTTCCCTTTTATTTTTCTGTTTTAAGCATGCAAAAATATATTTAAAATATATGTATGTGCAGATATTACCAACATCACTTGATACTCATTTATTTCCAGAATGCGTAAGAGGGTAAATCTAAGGTTTACAGCGGTTTCTTGTCTCCAGTTCAGGTTGTCTGTATGTTAACTAGTTATCATAAATAAATTTGATTTGATATTTACATGAAGGTAATGGTTTCTGTGTTCAGATGTGGTCAGGTGGGTCTGAATCAGCCATCAAAGGGCACATTAATAACCTGCAGGCAGAGGCCCAAAACCTGGAGCTAAAACATGAATGAGAATAGAAAATATATTTACAGCAAGAAAGCGAGTGAAAACAAAAAATAAAAAATAGGCAGTGCTGCCACCATTTTATCCTCTGTCAACAAAAGCTCAGTGAAGCTTTACTTAAGTGTTCTCAGCTTGTTTCCACTTTGTTAACCTACTTTCTCTCTTTGGTTCATAGTCTCTAATCGGTTGGTTGTAACATCCCCCCCTCAGTAATTCGTTTCCAAACCCAAAATACACCGAGCAGAAAAAACACCACTACACTTAGTTGTGTCTCAGGCAGCACAGACGATTCAGATATCTCTTATTCAGTGAGGTGATAACGAAGAGAGTAAAAAAAGACCAGATTTACAAACATGATAATCTTGCACTAACTGGAACAGTTTATGCTGTTGTAATGTTTCGAGTGATGGGATTAAACTCAGTGTTGTCTGTTGAGGTATAGACTGTTACACAATGGTGTGAAAATATTTTTCAAACTTTACCTGAGTTTTTTAAGATAAAATTTGACAATTAAGGAGAAATTAGGAAATTTACACTTGTTTATACTGATATAAAAGACCCATTAATAGTATTTTAGCCTCCACTCACTCCATAGCGGCCACTGAGGGGGTGCTAATGTGAAGCCAGTTAGACTTTCAAACACTATTTAGCTCAACAAATTCAAGTTTGGTTGAGCTATAAGCAGAGAAAAAAAAAAAAGCAAATGCCTAACATGTACAGTAACCTGAGGCACATTGTGTCACAAGTAAATACAAATATCAGATTTTGTTTTTTTAAGAATCTAAAGTGCAGGTAAGTACTGAGTGAAATTTAAACTAAAGACTGCTTACTTTTCTCTATCATAGAAAAGTAATGCAAATCAAGGTCACACATCAAGTGAATGCTACTTTACACTTAGCAATTACACATTTTACTGCTACGCTACTGTCAGTTGTGTGACATGTCTTCCTTATCTACAATCCACAGGAGTGGACCAACAGTCTTCAGGGCTGCAGTGATGGCGCCTTCCCCAAATGAAACATTTAATATGCAACTTCTGTAGCTGGTTTTAAAATGTTCAATTTATAAATCCTAAGTATCTTTATCTAAGAAAAACCCATGCAAAAAAAGCCCCCCCCCTTGTACTTAGACATTCATTGACAACACATTCCCTAGCCCCTTACCCTAACCTTCTCCAGAACATGGTTCCCACAATGTTGCAAAAACACGCCCAGGAACACACACACCTCCTACACAAACCCCATAGAGCATGGGGCTTTAGTTAATTGTCAAATGACCTTGTATCACTCTGTGACAGTCATGTTAGTGAAAATGTCACCAATATAAGACTGAATCATTTGAGATCTACAGAATTCTGCAAGAAAAAAAAAAAAAAAAATTACACAATTTACTTCTGCAAATTCTTTATTTTTTTACTACAAGATACAAAAACTTGACAAAAATCAGAAAGTGGATTTTATTTACATAAACAAGAGACATGGTGATGCTCTGGACAGGCATGCTGTGTTGGCTTCAGGAGAGAGATTGAACAAGTCATGATGAAGACTCTGCAGAGGCTGACTGGGTGGCAGGCTGGAAGAAATAGAGGACATGTTAATCTCTGAAGGCCTAACAGTGAAAACATGGGAATTAAAAAAAAAAAAAAAAAAAAAAAAAAAGATTCTATGCATTCTCCTTTGAAAGGAAACTTGAATTTTCTGTTCTCCGGACTTTTGATCATTGCTGGATATTCCAAAATAAGCTTCAGCTACAGCTGTTAAACTCTACATGAAGTCAACAGCAACACATTTTAATAAAGAGAATCCAAAAGCCAAGGGTTTGTCTTTTCTGGAGCTGAACAGCAAATTAAGTACAACATGCGTCCCAAATTTAAGTGTGAAGAACCGATTTAGAAGCATTTCTCTGAATAAAAATGACCTTTCATACAGCTACTGATGCAGCAAGTCTGAATCTCCGTATGCAAATATAACTCTGCTGCCCTGCCTTAGAGTCACAGCTCAAACCACTAAGAAAGAAAATGGGCCTATCACTCGCCTCCTGTGATTTTCCCTCCTGGACTTCATTGCTGTTGCTGGCACTAGAGTCATCGCTTCCATTAACTGTGGTTTCCTGTTTCGCTTGTTTAGCATCTGTGTCCTTTACTGGGCTCTCCTCTTCTGGTTTCCTCTGTGCAGAAACAAAACCAGGACATTGGGGGGGGATGGCAAAACTAATGCTTACAACAGCATTGCATGCAAAGTTATCTTCCAGCTTATTAAATACCAAATTAACCTAGGACTAAAGATCAAGATCACAATTTTTTCATGCACACAAGACCATCATTCAGGCCGATTTGCAGCACTAAACCCTGCCACCACACAATCACGAAGATACATGCAATTCCAGCCCCACAGCACAGGTCATATCAGTCACTGCACAAGTCACACAAAGCCAAAAACACAGGCTAAAAAGAGAAAAGCGACAGCCTACAACCACAGCAGGCAAACACACAGACCAGGGCATCATGACCAGTCTTGATGCAGACATCAGGAAAGTATACGCGCCACTGTCGAGGATTTCTCTACAGTAATCACTGGCTTGTGTCCCATGAAGAAACAATTGCTGCAAATTGAGCATCAGAATTTCTGGTCTCACCTTTTTCCTGACCAAGTGAGAGATGTCAGACACGGCTTTGGAAGACGAGGCACTGTCGCTTGCTTTAACTGGAATCTGAAATACACGCATGAGTTTGACGTTCTTTGATTACAGATTAACATGAAGCTTCTAGACTGCCCTTACCTGGCTGGTTGTTTGAAATGCTGCCTTTGATGATGAAGGGCCACCGTTCTCACATAGGAATGTTGAAGTTGAAGCACCACCCTACAACAGATTAATTGGTTACCAAGATGACAAGCTTCAGTTTCCTCCTTGGAAGCTAGGGTGCACTCCCAATGCCACAAAGACTTACTAGCGTCTGCTGGATAGCCTGTGAGGCAGCACTGGCTGTTCTCTGGCTTTCCTTGGCATCTTCCACCTTTTCCCTGATGTCAGGCAGAAGCAGCTTCAGCTCTTCCATCTCATTTTTCTCTTCTGTTGCACCATCAGCTCCTTCTGCTGCATCTATAACCTTCTGCAGCATAGCTACAAGGAGTTGCACGGTACAAAAGTTTAGTTTACAGGAAAGACACTCTGCTGGTTGCTATAACCATTTTGCAAAAAGACACCCTTGCCACCAGCTACAAAGTTTTAGTTGTGCTCTCTGCAAAGTTAAAGCACACTACTATAGAAGAGGGAGACTTACCCAGACGGGTTTCAATGACTTTTATAGAGCTGTTGTAGTGCTGGATAGCCTGATTGTACTGATCCATGTAGCAGAGGGTTGTAGCAACATGGTAGTGAGTCTCAGCAAGCAGACGACTGTGGGGAGGCAAATGTTTGAGCTGCAGGGCTAGACACTCCTGGAAGTCCTCTAGAGCCTGGGGATAGTTGCCTAGGGATTTAATGAAAATAAAAAAAAAAAAATCAAATAAAAAAAAAATGCTGAGTTGCTTTTTGAAAACAAGTTGACTTTGGACCTGTAGCCTTTTGTAACTTACCCGATTCAGCACTAACTTCACCAAGTCTCAGATACGCCTGGGCTGCCATCAGTTGCTCTTCTTTGCCTTCTTTCCTGCAGAAAGACAAATTTACAGAACTTTGGTCACACCCACAAAAAAGGGAAAAAAAAAAAAGAAAGAAACAAAGCCACATGTTTGCTGCATTATTGCCTGTACCTCTTATAGATTACTTTGGCAATTTCCAGCATCTCCCATGCCAACTGTAAATTCCCAACATCCTCTTCTTCCTGAAATGCACCAGAATTTATATTTAACCAACCAGAAAAAAAAAAAAAAAAAAAAAAATAAAAAACCACACATTGATAGTCAGAGGCTTGCATATGGAACCTCACCTTTTCCTGTCCATTTCCCACTCCATCTTCTTCATCGTCATCATCATCTTCATCATCATCATCTGAAATAATAGAGAAACTTATGCCACATGGATAGTCTACCCTTTGACCTCGGAGTGAGCATTTATAACTACAGAAAGGGAAGAGAGGAAAAAACAAAAATAAAAAATATGGACCACAAAGCTGCAGTGTTTCTTCCTCCACCTTTTGTGACACATTAAGAATTTCTAAGGAGGGGACCAACAAAAAACAAAAACCACCTATAGCCCATCCACACCAGTGCTCTGTAGCCAAAGATCTACTACCCTGCGATTCATCATTATCCTGTTGAGCCTTTGGACTGGATTCCTCATCATTTCCTTCTTCTGGCACCTCACACTCTTCAGAAACGTCACCCCTCTCTTCTTGCACTGCTTCTTTTCCAGCAGATTTTTCATTAACACCTTGGACAGAAGAATCTGAGCTTTTCTCAGTTCTAGTCAATGGAGTCTTCGGCTCCCCATTCACAGGAAAACTTGAAGGTTCCTCTGATTCAGTCCCACAATGGTTGACTGGGGTCTGGACATCATTTTCCCTTTTCACCTCAGCATCACTCCTCACATCTTTGGAGTCCAGCTTTGGTTGAGCTGCCTCAGTCTTTTCCTCCTCTGCCATGGCATCATACACCTGCTTACGCAGTTCATCTCGAGTTTTCTCTGCACCAGAGTGGCACAACATTGAACTTAGTGGATATTCGTTACACATGCCAGGATGAGTCATTACTACATTAATGTGATAGTTTAGCTTATCACTGGAACAATGATAAATGGCCATTCTGATTAACAGATGCAAAGGGAAAAAAAAAGTCATTTCAGAAACAGAAATAAACTTGCACTTTGAGATCTCCAAGTTGCTACCACAATTTCCCAATGAGGTCCGTGACAGATAGTTGCACTTCAATACAAATCCATCAAAGAGAGAGACTCAAGTACTGACCATCAAGGTTGTCTGCACTCTCAACATTAGGATTGTTGGGCTGCTCCTCTTCCTCCGATTCTTCTGGAACTCCCTCCAATGCATTACCAAGAACACTATTCTCCATCCTATTTGAAAAAAAAAAAAGGGAGATATTTAGTACTTCTAGAAAGAAATTTATAGGTACTAAGTGAAACAGCTAATCTTAGCACACCAGGAAGAGATGTCAAATACTGGAATCAAGTATTATGTACATATTGAACAGTGTGCAATACAGCACTTGTGTGAGAATTAACAGCTAGTTATGAGAAAGACCAGGGGTGGATGAATGTGCCATCTGGTAGTTAATCAGCTCACTCAAAAAAAAAAAAAAAAAAAAAAAAGTGAGCTTTTACAATGCTGAATTTCCCTTCTGGGATAAAAAAAAAAAAAAAAAAAAAAAAGTATTTTTCCATTTCACTCACACCACGTAGTGGAATCACCTAAATTTGCCCCCATGTGGACAAGGCTTTACTGACCCCTTATGTTTCACTTTTTTCCCCCCCGTTTAAATCATCTTTAAATAAACAGTTATGCTGTAGACGCAAAAAAAAATATACCTGGCAAGCTCCAGCAATGACTTCCCACATAGGAAAAAGGCCTCACCACACTCATCTGCAGTGTCCCCATACTTTGCAGCCCTGGGAAAAGGGGAAAAAAAAAAAAAAAAAAAAAACTCAATTTCATACCGTAATAAAATAGTCACAAGACCTGCAATGCAACATTAAAACAAACTTGCTTTATTTTTATAACTTGCAAACACAGAATCTAAGAGACAGCCCAAAAGCCAATAGAGATTAAATAAATGACAGTTTACTTTTCTGTTCATTATTTTTAAAAATAAATAAAAACACGCTTTTGTTTTCCCCTCTACAGTTACTCACAATATGCCACAAGCTTCCTGGAAGACATTGACAGCAGAAACAATATCCCCCATCACTAGGTGCCTTTTCCCTGTGCCAATCAGTTTCTTTGCCTCCTCCATGACGTCAACGGAGCTGTAAGGTTTTTTTGGACACACACACACACACACAATCAAACAAAGCCACAAACAATATACTTTGAATAAATGAATTAGTTGAAGCATGCATGCCGAAAAGTCTTGTTTAACGTGATGTGTACACTCACTCGTCTGCAACCGCAGCTGATGCTGTGGACGAGCATGGCTTCTCCTCCGCGCTGCAAGAGTTTAAACTGAGGTCAACCCCCAAAACACCATTACCATGTTTGATCGACTTAACGTGGCAACGCCGACCACTTGCGTTCAAAGCAATACTTTAAGAGGATGGTTGCGCCTTATTATTGTTAGCATCTTGTAGCGTGCTAGCTAGCTAACAAGAAGGGATAACAATGATCGCGTGTACAGCCAGTTAATTAGCATTAATATGCTCACAACATAAGCCACCAGCAAAGATTTTACTTCCACATTATTAATTAATCGCCTCCTGTAATTATCAGTTACCACGTTAAGTCGCAAGTGTTAGCAGCGTTATCCAAGTAAAGGTTTGCTAGCCGTACTTCCCCTGTGTTCGCCTTTGCGACAACAGTCAAAAATAACATAAGATCCTTACCTCCCAGAGCCCGATGCAGCAGATGTTTCTTCGGGCATTTTAACAGAAAGCCAACAGGAAGACACAGAATCGTCTGTCTGTTCTGCAATGAATGATAGACCAACAGACCTTTTCGAAGTCTTTGTTGGCGCGCTTAAATAGAGAAAAGAAGGCTTTCTATTTCCGCTGAAGTTGGAACGCGGGAGATTGGAATTAAAGGGGCCGCAGCAAGTGTCTTGGTGACTGTTGGTGCCTGGGAACAAAGATCATTTTTTTTTACAATACATTTGATTAGTTTCTACGACACTGTGTCGTAGAAAACACACAAACAAGGAATCGGGCGGACAGTAAATTAAATTTACTTTATGTATCCCAGAGGTAAATTGGAAAATTAGTGTAAGTATGACAGTAAAAAAAAAAAGTGTCAGGCAACATTAAGGAGAAAAGGCTAAAGATAAACAAAGAGTTGTCGACTTAGTTTCCAGGACAAATCCGTGCGAGGTGCGACAACCACTGAGAAATTATGGACGTCACCTCCAGCCAGTTCAATTACAAAGATGACGTATTATTTCTGCGCCAGCCGGGGCCTCGTTGGCGCAGTAGGCAGCGCGTCAGTCTCATAATCTGAAGGTCGTGAGTTCGAGCCTCACACGGGGCAGATAGCTTTTTATATTATTTATCATTATAATTTTTTATTTCTATAGTTGTGCTAGTCTTTTTTTCATTCTTCCATTAACAGTTATTCATTAAAACATCGCCCAAATGAAATCAGACTACCGTAATGGTACATCTAGGGAGTTATTTCTTATAAGTAACTATAAGCAACTAGCACTGATTAATCAAACCCACAAAGTAGTAATAAAAACACGTGGGGAGGCCCATGATAAGTTAGTCAAAAAGTGTTGCAACGCCTCAGCCCAAAGGTCGTGCCTCGTATGACGCAAGATTTTTTTTCCCCATTCTAGTTGTGCTATTTATTTTGATTTTTTTAATGTTTACATTTCACGGTTTTGCCAAACGCTGCCCATAAATCAAATCAGACATTTTCATATGCAAGTACCTAGGTTCAACACCGCGACTACAGCACTCGGACCCCCGAAAAGTCAATAAAAAAGATACATGAAAGTGTGCGGCATTCACGGCTGACCCGATTATTTGTCTTTCATTTGTTCTCAGTATGGACACAGTGGCGACAGAACTTCTTCGAATTCTGTCACTGAGCTTTGTATGGTGTTGATGCTTGTTAGCTGAATAAAATCAGTTTTTGGGCAGTGATTATTAATGTATAAATCGGTATAAATTTATCACGTATAAGTAAACTAAAAACATAGCAGACATCAGTCATCACCCAACGTCGCCCACTACAGGATTTGATTTAAAAAAACATTTGTAATTACCCTTTTTCATGGGCCAGTGGCGCAATGGATAACGCGTCTGACTACGGATCAGAAGATTCTAGGTTCGACTCCTGGCTGGCTCGATTATTTTTCAAATTTGATTTTAATGTACCTGCAGATGCTGCCCCTCAATAAACACCTTTTTCAACTTTACAGACATGACGCAGATCTCCCGTTTGCAATGCATTGTAGCTAATCTGAGCTAGTCAACATAAGTGGAAAATATTACGTGCACTTTACGTCATGATCAAAGTTCTGTAGCTTAGCTACTTTCTGGCTGGATCTGTCGGTCAGTAATGGCACAAATTGGACCGCACCTTCCATTAGGTTCTTAACTCTTTTTGTTAGACTTCACACGATAATCAGTTTCCAAAAGTCCAGAGGAATTACGTGCATTGCCATCACATTATCTGACTCCCCCGATAGCAAGACGGATTTCAGAAATGAACAGCTCTTGTAGCTACCGTACGGTATAGCATGATTTGCTGTAATAGCCTCATGCCTGATTTAGTACTGCCAAACCACTTTGTGTTGTTAAAATAAAATGTCGACAGTTTTTTTTTCTTAAAGATTTTTTGAATAAGATTAGATTAATTGTTTAACTTCTGAGCTTTAAAGCCCTAAACAGTTAACATCCATCTTCCTCTTTCTCCTTGCCGCTCCCCTGGGTCGCCTGCTGTTGCTCTTTTTCTTTTTCTTATTTAAATATTAAAAGTTTAATCCTCTCCTTTCTAGGAATTTTGCCGCAGTTAGTAAAAGAGACCAAAATGAATAAGACTGCTTGGTTACATTACAACGAGACATACTTTTCCTGCAGGCTATTGTCTTTTGTCAGTTGAGCAATATATTGCTAAACTATGTAGCCTGAGGTAAACCTACTCAGGGGGGGAGGAAGAAAGGGGAGAATACCCTACTGAATATCCAGATAAAAGTGGGCTGCTGGTAGATTCACATGCTTTACCAATCACTGTGTACAGCCAATTACTCTTTCATAACCAGAACGTTAGCAATAACCCGGTTGCAACTTGCACGGCCATGTAAACACGAGCAAAATCCAGAATATGCTAATATTCGGGTTTTTATAAACCCGATAATTACCCCTGAAGTTTGATGGCATGTAAAAGTATGAAAAACACTGCCGGTCGGCATCACGTCATGTCTATAAATGATTTTGGGCTAGCGACTAGCAGTTTGATAAAGCAGGTGAGCAGTCAGCTAATTTATGCTCACCTGTGCTGCGCTGTATGACGGCTACTAAAGAGACAAATAAATCACGAATGCAAGTTATAACTTGACAACAGAGGGAACACGAGGTGGCAAACGGTACACTAGACTCGATTCGTTCATGTATTACCTGGTTGGTGGGCCATGGGAGGACAGGTGCGCGCTGCGCATGATGTCGACCAGGGAAGAGAGGTGAGTGCGGGTGGGTAAGGTTTTCAGAATATTAACTGGGACAGTATTATCACACGTTTTTAATTGCCAAGCTCTCTTTAGATGATCATGTCAGCATGGGCCACACACACTGTATGTAAAAATAAAAATTTAAAAAATTTAAAAAAAATTTAAAAAAGAAGAAGAAGAAGAAAGAGAACTTTCAAAAGGGCATTTGCTTGGTCCAGAGGGCAAAGGGCAAGCGCTCTAGCACCACCTAGTGTCGAGTTGTTTCATCATTCACATCACATCTTACACTAACCTCCAATGTGGGCCTTTTATTGGGTCTAAAATAAATTTGGTGTAGTCCGTGCTCCCCTTAAATTGCCCTTCGCTGCAGAAAAAAAAAGAAAAAAAAAAAAAACTTTTATGTTTCTCTGTTCAAATTAGAAACTGTATCTGTTAAAGACTTGTCATTTGAAAACATAGCAGTTCTACAATTTTTTAAGATGAAATTAAAACCAGAGGTTGACATCAATCAATCTTAAATGAAGCACTTTTCCCAGCAGGTTGCGCGACTCAAAGCGTTTTACAGTTTAAAAACATTATTGATATACATCCCTGGTCCAGAAAGTAAAAATCCTTTCCATCAGTTGTTCCAAGCAATCACTAAACCAGTAATGAAAACACCTGTTCTAAATTAACAAGTAGATCCAAATACATGGCCATTTTTTTAAGTTAATAGCACCTGAATCGTCCACCTCTGATTCAACCCACCTTGATATTGTAACAAGATTTTAAAAGTTTGCTGTGCCATTTTTCAAAGCCGATATTCAAGTCACTACATAAACCTGTTTAAGAGTAAATCTGGGAAAAGGATTAAAAATAAAAGTTTTGTTTGTTTGTTTTTTGCCTTTTTGTGTAGTCATGATTTCAGACCAATATGTCCAGCAGGTGGCGGCAGTGTTCCACCAGTTCCCCCTGATTCTGACTCACCTCAAGCTCTTATTTTCAGTTCACTGGATGTCTACTACATAATCATGCTAGGTTTATGCTAGCTTGCGTGTATGTCAATAGATAAACTAAGTTAATCTAAAAACTAATCCTTGTAAACTGTTGAATTATAAGCAAAATGCCCATGTTTCCGTTTATTATAGCGAGTAACGACACGTTCCATAAGTTGCAATTTTGATTAGAATATTGCCACGACTGTTTAATAGCTACAAGCTTAAACGAAAATACTTTTTGAATAGCGGTTTCTGTTGACTTTGGCAGTATTTATAGTGCACATGTTAATTAAGTAGCCTAATTGAGCTGAAGTGAGGGAGGGGGAGTCTGGGAGAGAGGAGGGCGCTGAGCCTGACGGTGAGGATCCAGACAGACTTTCTGGCTGCAGATGAAGTTTTCAGTCACACTGCACGGTGGGACTTTTAGGAATTCATATTAGCCGTCAAACCTTAATTCCCCGACTGACATGTTGCGATGTTTCGCTCAGCCTTACAAAACGTGGACTTGTTTTGGGTAATTTTATTGTGTTTTGTTTTTCTACCCGAGGCTGGCTGTAGATCAGCCGATGCAGACAGCTGTCATGAGGTGAAGACAGCTTACATGATGCGCCAAATAGGCCCCGTGGAACTGGTGCCAGAAAGACCGGGAACAGGTCAGTTAGCCCCCTTGGAAATATTATCTTATTATTATTCTTCCTTGGTATTAGCTAATACCATGGAAATACTGCAAGCGGTTGAAGAATGAAGAAGATACTAAGATGTATAAAGTGAAAAAGACAGTTTATTTAATAAAGCACAGGAGTCTCAATTGATGTTTTTAAGGTTTTTCTTTGTATTTTCCGCAATGTATATTTAAAGTATAGCTGTTGCAGCCTGCTTCACGTTAGTAATTAATTAATTAATTCTTACACTTGTGCATCAGTCATGAGAATCCAATAAAATTATTTGTTTTGGTTTAGCACGTGAAGCCTTTCAGCTAATTTTAATCTAATTTAAGTACTTTTGACATATATAACTTATTTTTTGTTGCTTTAACATATCAGTTTGGAATAAATAAAGTCTTATTTTTAAATAGTTCTTGACCTAATACTGCTCCACACAGCTGCATCACTCAAACTTGAAATAGTTCAAACATTTTATGGATGTGATGCATTTGCATTTTAAACCACTATAGCTTTATAAGTGCAGGGCAGAGGTCCAAGAGAGGATTATGTCTTTGTTGCAGAGGTGAATCCTCAATGAAGAGAGAGCGAGAGAGCGAAAGAGGAGTGGGGGTAACACAAGAATCAGCAAGAAAATTAAGTTATAGTTGTTGAATGGTGTAGTTAAATGTTGATGGATGTTTTTCTCTGGCCTACAAGAGTTTTTTCTTTATATTGCTGTTGCAAGCCTGCATCATTTTCTCATGGGTGGAGTGGGAGCTCATCCTATCTTTGGGAAATGTAAAGTTAAGATATTGACTTTTTGATTTAATTAGATAATAACACAACCATATTAAAAGCGCTCTTGATCACCTTTTCTTTTTACTTGCAAATGCAAAAGCAAAAATGATCATAATTTACTTCCAGCAGCCATATGTCATCAGTAAATAACCGCAGCTATATTACTTAGAGTTTGTTGACTTTGCTGCGGCCTAAGCAACCAGATAAGCCACTTTATATTTCTACAATATCACCCTTATTACTGCTCTCTCAGCGTATCACATGTTTAGGATTGCTTACAGCTACATAAAAATACAATGATCTTTCTTAGAAAATCTTTGGACGACTAATACAGGGGTGTCTTGTTCTGGCTGCCAATATTCTGGCACAACCAAGCAATCATGACAAGGAATACTTTTTCCATATCTGATTTGCTGTTCTTCCATTAGAATTGTTCATCTCTAAATTTTTTTTAGAAAAAAAAAAGTTACCTTGACACAAGATTGACTTACTGCAACATTTCTGTAGATTTCAACATGGATGATGACGAACTAATTTGTCTCAGAGCCTGAGGAAATAAAGTGCTGTAACATCTCCCAGCATGGCAGGAAAACCTTTTGTTTCTGGTCAGACGGCAGCAGGATGAAGACCCCAGCAGGCAGGTCTTTAATGTGTTTTAGTTCACCGTGATCTTTTTATTAGATCAAAATAGAAGTCACACATTTTGCTGAATCATGCAGTTGTTCAACTTAAGCTTCTAAAATGAAGTCTGGTTGTGTACAACTTCCAATTGGATCATTTTTCCAAAATGCAAGTGTGAAATGCAACATAATAGGAAAAAATAATCATCATGTCAGTTATGTGCTGCAGCAAAGGTCTGATGCATCTGGTGTTGGTGTGTGCCACATATCTTTGCAGTCCTTTCCTCTCATCTCTCTTTCCCTTGATCTCAGTCAGCTGCTTGACAGCTTGGCTTACAGTAGTCCATCAAAGTCAGACTGCTCCCCACAAACACACATCAGTGTGATTGTGAAGCGCTACCCACAACTCATGACATCCTGTCAGCTCCCTGAAGGCTGAATGTGTAATTCATTTTTTGAGGCCCATTCAAATCCCTGAATTAATAGACTAATTAACAGGAATGAGTCCTATCAGGTACCTTAGATCAGATATGAGGAAAACATCATTTTTTAACAGTTACAACCACCTTTAGGAATTAATCAATGGCAGTTGTAATAGTTTGCAAAATCCAGAGTAAAAAAAAAAAAGTGTACTGCAAATTATAATTTCTAATCTCATGAGGCAGGTTTTTACATCTCCAATTACAAAAACATGGGGACATATGTAAAATGTAAATTAAGGCAGAAGGAATTGATTTCTTTTCCTCATAAATAAGTGAGAAATGAACAACTTGACACCTTTTTCTCTATCAGAGATGCTGACTTTTGAACTTTTCCACTGAGCTCTGGTAGCAAGAGGACACACTGTTAATGATTTCACGAAATATCTAAAAGTTTGATACCACAATAGTTTTTGTTGTTTGCTTCAGTCCATTTTGAATGAGTGTTGGCCCAGAAAAGACTGCTGTTTTTGTGGGTCATGTTCACATGTGGCTTCCATGCAGTGATTTTCATGACTGAAAAATTGCTGCGTGGTTTTCTAGAAGTGCTGCCTGATTGTCCAAAAATCAACCTCTTTTAAATTTTATAAGAAGAAAAGTTATGAGAATAAAACACCAATCCAGACCTGTAACATTTCAATTCAGTTTTAAATTTAATTTATCTAAAATCGGGACCTGGCATATTCGTATACATTTCCGTGTTAATACGCAAGAATATACCTGTAGCTTGTGGCTAATTTCCATCTTTGTTTAGTGGTGGTGGTGCAAGTCCATTCAGGACTTTATAGATGAGACATATCCAAAAATATCTGATAACTTCAAAACTATGAAATTTGTGTTTTTTTAATGTAATGATACCACCACATATCAAATACCCAGGCTTCTGAGAGAACATTTGAAAACATCAGTGACACGTCTAGCTTCTTGAACTGTTCTTCTTTCCGTCTTCCAGGTGAGTCTCTTCGAGTGTGTGTCCACCCTGGGCCCACCTGTTGCACCAGCAAAATGGAGGACAACTACATTGCAGCTGTTCGTAGTGAGACACATCAAAAGATGCGATCCTACAGTTTTGAACTCAAGTACCTGATTGCTGGACACACCAAGGCTTACCAAGGTAAAAAAAAAAAAAAGAGAGAGAAACAGAGTAATAGAGGAAGAAAAAGGTCTGAAGGCAACTGTACATATATACTGTATACACAAGTTCATTTTCTAGAGTAGGTATTGGAAAGCAATGTACATGAACACTGTCCTACAAGGCCTGTTTTTATTTCTTTTCTTCTGTTTGAATAATGATATCATTTTTAGGAGGTTAATCAAATAACGTTTGATATTATTTTCTTTTAGTATTTAAATGAATTTAAAGGTGATAGCTACAAGTTTAATTCCTCCCTGGCAGTAGGTGGCACACTAACTCTCGCTTACTCAATTATCATTAGCAATGTTACAGAACTGGCTAACCGTTAGCATCAGCAAATCCTTGTCCAGGAGGGAAGTGGCAACCTCCACAGGACTTTTGAGCCCCTTTGCTACCTTCACCCTCATCCTGCTTTGTTTTTTTGTTTTTTTCCGCTTGAATGTGAGAAATGTTCAGCAATGAAGACGCTATTTCTACATAGAGCAATAAAGTAGGGCTGGGCGATATGGATCAAATATCATATCACGATATATTTGTTTTAGATGACGATATATGATATATACCGGTATTTTTACTCTAATTTGTCTGAATGTTTCATTTCATATCGAACACCTGTTTTTGGTATTGAAACATGTTTAGCTTAAAGGTATCACTCCATTTCAGTGATGGAATTGACAAAATACTGGTTAGAAATGTTTGTAAAATCAAAATAATTCAAGATAGTTGGCTGGCCAACAAGGATTTTGTTGTACAAGTCTTGGGGAGGATTATCTTCCAGACAAATAGTTAAAATAATCAGGCGACAGTGTTCCCTGATTATAATATAGCGATATAACGGTATATATAAATATCATATCTCCCTTTTCTTACCGGTATATCGCACAGCCCGACAATCGAGCTAACAACTCTGGAGCTAATGCTAATAAAGAAGAATCCCAGCGCTGGCTTGGTAATCAGATGTAAATATTTACTTTTTCGACCTGTTAAAATTGATTAAAACAGTTATTTATATGCTATAAGAAATTTTGGGGAAAAATTAATACTTTTATTCTGCACACCTCTAGACATTCTGTGAATTAATTATTTTTAAAAAATATTGTTGTGATGAAAAAGTTGTAGCTAACACTATTAAAAGAATCATAATTAATGATTATTATGGACCAATTAGGAAACATATTTAGAGAAATTCTAAAGTGGCTACAAGATAACTTGTACCAAGATACCAAGATCCTACTCTCCCTCCCGCTCTCTGAGGTCAACAGGTCAGGCTCTGTTCATTGTTCCCAGAACTAGAAGGAAGTTGAAAGGTGACCGAGCTTTTTCAGTGGTTGCTCCGGGATTGTGGATTAAGCTTCCGCTGAATATTAGGCAAGCAAATTCACTTCCTGTTTTCAAAACTTTGTTGAAAACCTATTTTTTTCTCTTTGACGTTTTTACTCTGACAGTTGACTTTTCACTGATTTTTTTAAAAAATAGTTTTTTATTGTTTATGTTTTTTAATTTGTTAGTTCATGTGCAGCACTTTGGGTCAGTTGCACTGTTTTTAAAGTGCTCTACAAATAAAGTTGGGTTGGACTGGATTGGAAGATACAGAAAATAAAAATGGGGTTTTGTTTACCCTGTAGAATATTTATAGGTTTTCTCATAAATTCATCACTGTCAAACACCCATATTGTCTAACTCAAGGCTCTAAATAAAATGGCTTTAATAGCGGTTGTGATTTCGATGGTTTAACTGTTCTGTCAAGAGCCCGTGGCCCCTTCTGTCATTCTTACTTTGTGTGTTCATCATGAAATAGCTAGTTTGTGTCAGGGTGGTGGTGCAAGGCCAGTTTATTTTGTGAGGCGCCGCAGTGGCTAGCCAAACAAACAACTGATGTTCGATTGAGTCTTTGAGGGAGCAAACTCTCAGAGGGAGCAGTGGAAAACTTTGTTACAACTCTCTGCTCTCTTTCTCTGTCTGTCTCTCTCTGTCGCTGCAATAATCAGGTTTTGTTCTTGACCAATGAGATAGCGAGGGACGAAGAATGTTTACATTCAGTACGTATCCGCAGCAAAGTGTTGTTGCCGTGGGCAACAGCCGGTCTCTAACGGGCTGCTCTGAATAGAAGGAAGAATACTCTGCTTGTCCACTTGTCTTTCAACACTATTCACCGGTGTGTGTGAACAAGTGTGTGTGTGAGTGTGAGAGGGGGGACAGAGAGAGAGACCTCGTGTTTGAATGTGTTTGAGGGCTGGATGTGTGCGTGTGTGTGTGCTCATGCAGTGAGGAGATTATGAGAATGGTAAAGTTGATGAAACCCAGTGGACAGACATGCCAACCATGCACCTCAAGGTTTTTTTTTTTCCTAGTCCCTCTGCCACCCTGTACCAGTCCCCTCCCCCCAAACTACATCTGAATACGTGCAGGCTCAGTTTCAGCTGCTATTTATGCCCAATGGATGGCTAAACCATCCATGGGTATAATTAATGCCAAACACCCGTAAACAAAGAGGGGATGAACAAAGCCAAAACTGCAGCAACGGATGGAAGACAAGTGCAGAATTTGTTGCATAAGCTTGAAATTTTGCTGTTTTAAATGTTGCAATTTAATCACTTATAAATACCCCATCACCCTAAATCCTAAGAGGATTTTTCCTCATTCACACCAAGGCAGATGCTAGATTTAATCTGATTGTACCAGATCCTTTTCTTTTTTTTCATGGGTTAAACACTGCAGCCATGTTTGATGCACAAAAGATACTTTGGTTTTATTTTCCTCAAAATATTGACAAATTACTGCAAGGAATTTAGTCATAATCTGAAACATATGGTCCAAAGAAATAATATATATTTATAAATATCATTGATGAACGATATGAAAAATTTCAACTGATACAATAATTGATGGTTTTTAGCTTCTCATGGCTGATATCTATATTTAAGTTGAAAATGATGTAATTTTCATTCCTTGTGCAAAATTAGAAAAACACGCTGAATCTGCTGCAGATTCAGTAGCTGCTGGAGATACTGTACAGCTGGGCGATATGGACCAAAAGTCATATTCCAATATGTTTAGGCAGAATATCGATATGCAATACGTGTGTATCCTTATATTTTTATCCCATTGTGAGAGCCAAATATTACATGTCACAAGAAGTTTTATTTAAACTGACCAGATGAAATAATGCTCATCTGTTTTAAGAACAATATAATGTCCACATAAAGACTGTGTAATACAGCTCACAGGTGAGGGGTGGCGTAATGCATTGTTGTCAGGACACTTCAATTTAACATGTAGTCTGGGGAAGCCTGGAATCGATCCGCTAACCCTTCAGTTGACAGACAATTGCTCTGATCTACAGCCGCCCCCTTTTCAATTGGGATATCCATTTCAAGGCCCAAAAGGACACTTAATGACTTTAAAAATAAAACAAGATTAAAATTGAATTTCTTTTACTTTTAGTGTTATGCCATTTCATTTCACATTACATGCCAACTCATATGCATTTTTTCATGAAAAAAATAGATAGAATAGAAGAGAAATCTTGTATTCTCTACCTCTTATAGCAAAATTAAAAGAATAGTCAATATACAATGTACACTTTGAACATCTAAAGACAACAAGCCGGGAATGAATGAATGGATGAGCATTTGTGATTTAGTGGTTAAACAGGTGGGTTTGAGTCTGGATCTGAAGATGGAAAAAGTATCAGAGTTCTGCATGTCTGGTGGAAGAGAGCTGCAGGTCTGGGGAGCTCATGGTCCTCATGAATCATGAGTCATGATTCATACTAGTCTGCACTGGGTGCTTATTTATTTAGATAAATTACGCCCACGTAAGCACCAGATAATCAGCTTTCCTGCAGCAAGGATCACAGCGCAGTTTAAGTTACATGTATGAATATATGCAATATGGTCCAATTCCTCACAGTATCTCATTTAAAAATGTATCAATATACTTTTTATATTAATATATCGTCCAGCCCTACCGGAGACGTCATAAAGTTGCACGGTGGGTGCAGCCTTATGATGTTCCTTTGCTCCAAGGATTGAAAAAAAAAGAAAAATAAACAAAAAACAGCATTTCACAGGTTCACCACCAAACAGTGCCTGTTATATATTGGTTAATCATATTGATAACTGTTTCATTTACAATTTGATATTTCTGTATTTCCTCATTTCAGAGAGATGTTTAAGATCTGGCTCAGGACAATAAACGAAAACTAGCCTTTTGGCTAAATCTAGCAGATTTAGAAGTTTTTCTTTGATATTTATATGCTCTGTCCCTATCAAATAAACAAATAAGATAAAATAAAAAATATTGGTCAATATCGATATTCAGTTTTAAAGCCAATATCAGTCATTACCAATATCTGGCCAATAATATTGTGCAACACTAAAAAATTGTATTTTATTTATACAATTATTTTTTCTCGTGGTTTAGATTGACTATATGTTAAGTGACATCGATGTTCCTGAACAGCTGAGCTGAGTCTCAAAAGGATTCCTTCACTAAAGTGCAGCAATTATAACCCACTGGAGAAACTAAAACATGCCCAGAGCGGTTGTAGTCAGGCTCTTTTTACACCCTGTGGATTACCTTAGTGTGTGTGGGTGGGTGTGTGTGTGTGTGAGTAAATAAGCCTGCATGCTTGCATGCGTTTCTCTTGGCACTTTAAGACCCTTGTGCCCTCTCTTCCACATTGCAGCTGTTGCCCAATCACAGAGGGTAAAGAGCTAATCACCTGACCCCATGTGGGTAAACTTTGCTGTGTCACTTGATCCTTTCTCTATTTGGGTTGCCTTTGCCAAGACATGGGTATGCAAATACATAGAACCGAGACCCTCACTCAGAGTTTCAAACTAAAGAGTACATCCACCGTTGCTCAGCCACAGCATCCCCTCATAAGCAAAGTATTCTTCAAAACTCAGCCAACTAAAATGTTGCTGCTGTCTTTATCTGAGAGCAATACATGAATTGATTCCCTAAAAAGCTGCTGTTACTTGGAGGGTCAGGTGGCGTCAGCTGTGGGAGTAAAATGCCACAAGTACTGAAATGCAAACATGAACACTGACTGGCTGTCTTGGTAAATCTCGTAGGTTAATTTGTGTGTGTGTGTGCGTTTGTGTCAGGATGCCTTCGGACTGACATCACCTTTTTTATTTGGCAACTTTCTGAGACACACATTGTCTGTCATCATGGACTTATAGCTTCTGGAAAGAGGAGGCTGCTGGCCTCTTTATTAGACCCTGTCTGACATAGGAAACAGAGCGGATCATGAAATTGGGCCTCTCATTATCACATGACTAAAGATAACAGGGTAGTGAAAACGAGCTCAGGGATGAATTAAGTTGGAGCTATTTTAGCTTGTAAGTGGCAGGAAAAAGTCAGTCCAAGGTCACTTAGGACAGAAATGTAAGTTTGATACACTGCCTTTCAAAACTTAAACTTTACATGGTTACTCTACTTAATACTGTAAATTGTGCAGACTTTAGTATGCTACAGTAAAACAGCAACCCTCTCCTAAGATAAGAACTAAGTAAAAATTGTTGTATTCATTCTCCAAATAATTTCTGTACTATTTCTATTTTTTATTTATTTTTTGGACTGTTCATCCTAGAAAGTATCTACTTTGGACCATTTCTAGTGAGCACAACAAGCATGTGGCTCATTATGTTGACGCATTTAGGTGTAAGTGAGTGAGGATGGATATGCAAAACTAACATCAGACATAGAAACGGTGCATACACTTGGTTTAATTACTGCCTGACCAGTTTTCTTCAGTGATTTTTGGTCTGGGAGTTGCAAGACAAATCTGCATCTTTGAGATGATGGAAGGACACGGGCAGAAAGTACTATGCACATTGATTTAGTTCTTTTTTTATTGTCCATTACTAATCAAAGATTTTTATGTGGCATAATTAAAAGAAAACTTTTAAAAGAACTTAAGTGCTTGTCTTTTTCGCTAAAGCGCTATAATTAGGCAAAATAACCTTTTTGCAAGCAACAACCCTCAATTGATACAAAGACGTTGGCCATTTTCTTGCAACAAGCTACAGAAGTACGCAGGAGGAGTGTTTTGGATGTCTTATTTTATGCAAGTATTTTTAAATTATTCGCATGAAACAATAACATAAAACTCATGTTCATGCTTTTTAAATGAATACACTCGCTGGTTGGCTTTAGGCCATAACATTATGTGGTTAAGGTTTGTATTAAGGCTACTTAGTTAGACATATTTTGTTTACAATGCAACTATTACCTTCACACACACAATTTTTATCATTTACATGTCGTTGCCATCATTGCTGTAATAGGTTGCATATTCTTTCAACATGATTATTGTGTTTATGTATTGCTGTTATGTACTTCCATATGAGCAGAAGTAAGTTATTTGTCTAACAGCAATCTTTCTTTTTCCTGTCATCTCTATCATTCCAGACACCTTTGAGTCGCTTGTGTCCTTCACATCTAATCTGACCAGCACTCTGTTTGATAGTGCCTACTCCGCTCTTGCATCCGACTGCCGCCCTCTTGTGATTCAGCTGTTCAGCGACATCAAACGCCACCTTTCTGGAGACCCTAATTCCTCTCTGGACAGTGCTGTGCGTCAATTTTACAATGATCTGTTTCCACTGGTCTACCGCCGTGTGCTCAACCCTGGAATTGGCCACACGCCGACTCTGCCCCGTTCCTCTCTTTCCACAAATCACGATGACTGTCTGCGGATGACGCAGCAGGATGTCAGCCCGTTCGGGCTCCATCCTCGCCTCCTGGTCAGCAGCCTGTCCCGTGCGCTCAGGCCTGGTCGAGCGCTGAGTCGCCTGTTGACACTGGCTGGAGAGGTTGTGAATGCTACGGAGAAGGCCACGTTATCCAGAGAATGTGGGCGGGGCTTAGTGAGGATGCAGTACTGTTCACATTGCAGAGGACTGACACTGATTCGGCCGTGTACTGGACTGTGTGTAAACATAATGAGAGGATGCTTGGTAAGTCTAAGAATATTTTTCCACTAGACACAAACTCATTTTAGGATTTGACCCTGCTTGTACAGGAAGCTGTAGAAGTGTGTGTTAGTGTATTTTTTCCTAAAGTCTTATCAAAGATTTTAAGAATAACACAGAATTTTTTTGATAAAATATGGTGAAGTGTCAGAGTGAAATCACCATCCTGGCTGGTGACACATATTCCTCACAACGAGAGTTGTAGTCCACAAAGCATCTTCAAGCAAAACCTGAAATAATCAAAGTTCTTTGCGGTATTTTAATTTTGTCTTTGGATGATTTATTTTTTAAATTAAATCCACAGCCAACATAACTGGAATCCAGGGCAGCGCGTGACTGGGACCAGAAAATAATTATTTTCTTGCCATTGACTCCTATTCATATTTTTTAGTCTATAAAGTCCCATGGGACTACAGACAAGATGGCTCACTCCCTTCATTTCATTCTGCTAAGCCACAAACCCGCCCAGGTGCTGAAACTGATGCACAGCGTGAACCCTGTCATTCGGCGTGTTTGGAGGTGAAAGACGAGGAAAGCAAATATAAGCATGCACATGGCGATATATCGAGGCGAGAATGAAAAGTTCCTTTTCATTTATTGTGCGATTAATGAAAACTTATTGATTATCATCCTAGGCCTTGGCAGGGTACACCTTGGATAGTTCATCAGTTAATCGCAGTGCCTTTGTCCCATCTATTTAAGATAAATTGCTTAGGAATGTTGTGACAAGGAGTTTTTTTCCGACTGAAAATTGCTTTTAATCTCTTGTCAGATTCAGAATTACAAGTCACAGAACTTAAATATGTGTTCCTCCTTTTTCCAGGCTGATATCAAAGATTTATAGAAATACTTTCTTCACTCCCAACTCATTTCCAACATTTAGCCACCAGTACACCATTCCCACATTAGATTTTAAATGTTTAACAAAAGCTTTCCTGAGACAGTTGGCAGTATCTTTCATACGTCTTGCTGCTCTGCTTCAAAATTTGCTATGCATCTAAAACAGCAGGCACAACAGAAGAACCTCTATAGTCCAAAACTGGAAGATGCACCGTTTGCATCCTGACAGTTTCCTTGAAAACAAAGAAAGTGTGAAGGGAAAACAACTCTGGATGTGTTTGTTCCCTCAGTAAAGAGGAAGGAAGAAAAGCCTAAACAGCAAAGCCTCGGAGAAGCAGAGGGAGTAACTGCATCATGCTTTTGTGAAAAGGATTATTTCATTTCATCTATTTGCTTTTATAAATACACCAAGGTTGCTGTTTTTAACTGACACATGAATTTAGAGTCTAATATATGCACCAAATCCAAACCTGTTTAGCAGCATTTGAGAAGCCCTTCTATCCTCATATTCTTCATCTTTATGTCTTTCTGTTTTGGTGTATTTATCCTTTCTGCTCCACCCTTCCTTTTTATTTTCTGATTCTCTTCTTTTCCATTTTCTCTGATTCTAGGTGGGTGTGTCCGAGCTAGGTGTCCCTTGGGGAAGTTTGGTGGTCTTGCTCCAACGGTTGGCTGCTACTTTATCAACCAGCAGCAACCACAACAGTATGGAGTTAGCTCTGTTAGCGGTCCGAAACCATGTGAATGACGCCATATTGCACGCACAGCTGCATGGGCCACGCATCACAGCCACAGTAAGCAGAAGGGATGGTGGGATAGTTAATGGATTACTTTCCCTGTGTATTTGTGTCCATGTAATATAAATTTCTGATTTTAAAATATGGAATATGTAATTCAGCCTCTTAAAGATAAGAAAAGACAGATAAAAGATATGAAAAATTGAATCAAAGTAAATCAGAAGAAGCTGTAGATCATTAAATATTATCATTTATGTTCCCGAATAATAAAGTCATTTGAATTTTGGACACAGAGTGAGAAAGACTGGGTTTCTTTCAGCTTGGTAGTTGGATATCCTTACAAAAGCCTTGCACCTAGATGGGCTAAAAACAGCCTCATTCTTCAGTGGATCTGGGGTTCCCCTCAGTCTGTGTGTGTCCACATGAATGTGTATGTGAGTGTGAATACAGATCCAGTGCCAGACAAAGACTGTGGTTGGCGGGACAACCGATACCCAGAATGCAGCTTGGTTCTGAGTGATGAGAAAGTTTCTGTGGCTAATCTGTGGATAAACGGAAGACACACAAACACATGCATGCATGCACACACCATTGGAGGAAAAGATAGAGTCACGGTCCAGCACTGAAAGAACATTGTGGACTTAGTGGAGTAGATTCCTGAGAGGTAAACAAACATACACAAGCATTTTAATTGAGGCTTTACAGAAAATACCACTTCACTAAATATTTGATGAAACTTCTTCTTCTTTAGAGTCATTACCAAAGACTGATTGCTAAAATTTCAACAGAATTAATGTGAGTTATGTGTGCTGTGTGTAAAACAAAAATATTATTGCAACCTCAGATTTAAGAAAGCACTGATGTCTTGTTGTTGGTGTCATTGAGAACGCTTCAACAACAGTTGAAATGATGGGGTGGAGGTCAAAAACAACCTTCCCTTCAAAACCCTTCAGGAAAAGCAGACTGGAGAAGGTCTAGCCTCACCCAAATCAGCCACAGAAGTTTGAAAATGAGCACACCCTCAGAACTGATGTTTTCAAATATGGGCCTGCTGCTGATGAGGCAGATATTAACTGTGGCTTATGTGGCAGCCAGAAGTACAGGGGGGGCTTTGATGGGGGGAGGTAAGAATGGACTCACTTAAAACCCTATCAGTTCCGGATGTAAGCAAGACATCATTTGTAAAACCCTTGAAGATTAAAAGAGACTGGCTTGTACAACAGATTTAGAATCATAAACACAACTCAAATCTACAGTAGATGATATTGATGATATCGGCATTGATGAGAAAACAGCACCATGAGTTTTTTCTTCAGAGAAACATGTTGACTGACCGTAACGTCTGGCTCTGATACGACAGCGTTTGCACACATAAATTGATAAGATTGCTTGATTTCACTTTAACGATACCACAATTATGCATCTTGTCCTTTTCTATTTCTTTGTTTATTTCTTGTCATTTGGAAACATACAACAAGAATAAAAATGTTTGTGCATTACAGAACCCAGTCATTTTACATCCTGTTCATCTTGAAGGTCATGTGTACTAATTACAGCCATTCACCATAAGAAGAAGTCAACCAGTCTGGGATCATAACTAGCGGATCCAAATTCAGGATCAATTTTCTTTACAGAAAATAATTGAAAATAATAATAATCAATTTTCAATCTGTTCACATGCAAATCTGTTTAAATGAACATGACACACACACAAAAAAGAGGTTGTCTGATTGGCTGTAACCAAACTGTCTCCTCTACAGGTAGAAAAGGTATGCGGACCCCAGGCACCTGGTCCCATAATTACAAGTGCTAAGTTACTCCACTCACACACGACGACTCTGGAAACTCCATTAAAAAGATCATCTGTGAGTTCCCCTCCATCGCCTCGTCGGCCTTTGCAGTTGCAGTCCCAAAAGTGAGTTACATTCATAAAATGCTTTAATTCTCAATAGATGTGAGATCATTTTATGTTCTGTGTCTGCTGCCTATCTGGGCTCAAAGTGAAAGAGGTTCTTTATCTCTATGGGATTTTTTTTTTCTTGGTTCAATGATGGTTAATTATAAAAATACTCTTGACCATATTTTATTATTGTATAACACTTTGATACCATACTGTTTGTTTTAAATGTGCTTTATGAATGAATTAGATAAGATTGGATGTTTTTTTTGTATCTGCGATTGTGTGCAGGTCATTCCCTCTTAAAGGCTCAAGAGGAGACAAGAGTCGAAGCCTGAAAAAATTGTCCAGGTGATTTGCTTTTCTTTTTTTTTCCGTGAGATATTAGAGTTTATTTAGTCATTAGTTTGTTGACATTTAATTCAATCTTATCACTTGTAAATATACTTAAAAATAATGAGAAAGGGGATTTAGTGGAATTTGCTCCCTGTGATATGACTTCAAATAAACAATTTCTCTGTTTGCGTTATTGTAGGAAAATAAACACTGAGTTAAACAACTAATAACATGAGGATATTATCAGCCTTTTTATCATGGGGTCATATTATTAAGTTATGGGTATATTTCCCTACCTTTTTGCTGTTGGAGTCTATTTAAAGGACTTTTACTGAATTGCTTGTTAACACTAACATAATCACTCACCTGTAGCTCTACTCTGCCTTTTTCAGGGAGTTTGAGGGCTCTATCCAGCGGTACCAGTGGTTTTTCTCTGAGCTGCCAGAGATGCTTTGTGAAAGTGAGATGGAAGTTGAGCAGCACACATGCTGGAGCGGCCAAGATGTTGTAGAAAGGTAGGTAAAAACCTTCTGAATTCCTGTCTCGTAGAACAGTAGCCCTGCTGCAAGTGTCCATTTGTGGGATTCAAGATTTATTTATTTCTTCTAAAATATTCTCCAAACATTTGCCAAATATTTATCAGGTGACATACTTTAGTTTTTGTGCTTTGATTAAAACACAAAGGTTAAAAGTTACTAGAACAGACAGCAATTCCTCTCCTCATCACCCTCACCTTGTGTCTTAGACCATCCCACCCACAATATGAGTGAAAAGGAAGTGTGAAATAGACGAGGTTAAGACAACATAAAGGAGTTGGTCTGCCACCATGATGTTGATTTAAAATTTGACACATGGAACCACTACATAATCTGCCTAACAGTCGAACAGACCCTGTTATATGGAAAAGAAACTACAAGTGATGTCCAATGAGCTTGCATTTCCCTGTAGGTAGCAGGATAAGTCTGAGGGAAACATCTCACAATTTCAAGTTACAAGCACCTCAGGCAACCCTCTCATCCATCTCCTCAGACAGATTTCAGGAAATTAGACCTTCTTCAGAGATTAATCTCCAAGACACACACAGGAGAAAGGATGAGAGAGAAGATGAAAAAGTAGAGAAACAGCCGAGAACAGCCAGAATTAGTAACAGACAAAAGAAAGAGTCCAGAATTCCAAAAACACCAGATGTCTAACAAAAATAGAAAACTATAGGAGCCGGTGATGAATCACACACAGTTCCATCTCCTGAAATCTTTCAAGCTTAAAGAGGAAATTACTAAACAGAGTCTGTGCAGGTGCTAGCAAGCAGAGCTCCTTGTAGTGTCACATTTATCACACACACACACACACACACACACACACACACACACACACATTACTCTCACACCAATGTGTGAAATAGATGAATCGGCTTAACAAATTGACAGTGCAAAACATAAAAGTCTGACATCAAAGACTAAAAAATTAAATCTGCACTTCCAGGGCCACAAAATGTTCAAATCTTTCAAAATCATAACTTGCCTATATTTCACATGGATCTGTTGTGCTTGTTAAAATATGTAAAATGACAACATTTTCAAGGCTACAAAAACCTTACATGTCTCAGTTTTCTTTTGCAGATTGTACCAACTCATGTTTTTCATTATGCTGTAGTGTCAAAAATGTGACGATGCACAACAGTCAAATTTAAAAAATGCTTATATGTGGACAGGAAGGAGATGGTGACATTCCACTGCAGACTGTCAAGAATAGAACTGGGATTAAGTCCAAATGTTGTCCAACAACTTTTCACATTTTAACTTTAGTATCAGTCCCAGTCAGTGAGACCATCTTCCAGTTGTTGGGCCCTTGTTGTCACACGACTGCAGTCTGGACGAGCACAAACACATCTGTTTTCTTTAGAAACTGGCCAGCATTTTTACAGAGGCTGTCGTGTATTTAAGTGTCTGTTTTTACTCCATTTTTTGAAGACTTTAACAACATTTAAGTTATGGTGAGAGCCACTTGTTGTTTTTTGATTTTCATGGATTTAACTGGGCTGCACAGTAGTGTGGTGGTTAGCACCGCAGCCTCATAGTAAGAAGGTTGCTAGTGCGAGTCCTGGTTGGGGAGGGGGGTTTGAGCAATACCTAACAGCAGCCTTCCTGTGTGGAGTTGGCGTGTTCTCCCTGTGTATGTGTGGGTTCTCTCCAGGTTCTCTGGCTTTCTCCCACTGTCCAAAGGCATGCTTGTTAGGTTAATTGGTTACTCTAAAGCCCTGTTTCCACCTGTGTGTCTGGGCCGGTCGAGTGGGTTTTGGTATGGATATGTTGATTTCATGTTGCGTCCCCACAGCAAACTCTACCCTTACCTTGGAGGTGGGGTATTAAACGGATAGCGCTGCTATGTGATCACGTGACATCATCACAGTGCAACACCTTTTAACCAAAGCACCATGCCACACGTGACAGAAACAAAGGGGGTCATCCCTGCCTTGTTTTTATGCCGGGTTGCGCGGGAAGTGACGTATTTTTTTCAACCAGTTAACAGATTGCAGTGTGTTAGCCCCACCTCTTTGGTCTGTATCGGTTAGATCAGTACCCCTACGGAGGGGTGCCGGGTCAGGTCGGATATAAGGGTACCCGTCCCAGTTTTTATTAGTGGAGATGAAAAAACATGTGGCCCAACCCAGCCCGACCCTACCCAGAATCGCTGGGTCCCTAAGTATGAATGTGAGTGTGTGTGGTTGTCTGTCTCTCTGTGCTGGCCCTGCGATAGACTGGAAACCTGTCATGGGTGTACCCTGCCTCTCGCCTGATAATAGCTCCAGCAACCCATGCGACCCTGAACTGGATAAGCAGTAAAGAAAATGACTGGATTCAACTTATATTCGGAGCTGGGTTTTTGCTTGGCAATGCTGTTTGTCTGTGAGTCTAATCAAAATCTGCCAATCCAAACGTCATGGAATTTGGTTGATGAAAAAAAAAAGCATAAACTTGGTACAGAGCCAGGTAATTTTGCCTGAAACTGTGGCATTAACCTTTATGGATTAATTGTGCTTTCTGACTGACTACTACAGTACTTCATACTTTAAACTAGGCAGATATGATCATTAACAAGTTATTGCTCACTTTTTGTCCTTTGTGAAGGACTTTGTTTGCATTAGATAGGAGAAATGAGAGCTTCTGTTGATTGTCATTTTTTTTTAACTCAACAAAGAGTATGATAAATCAGGTGTGTGTGTGTGTGTCCTAGTCGCCAGGATGGGGGGGGGGGGGGGGTAACAGGGTTGTTAAGGTTAGAGAGTTCATTTCCAGAGTCTTTCTCATGGTGATTACATTGGCAGCTTCAACTGGTAACAAGACAAATGGGCACACACATGCACTAACACACGCGCACACACACTCACATTCCTACACACATATTAACCCGCCCCTCTGGAATACACAGAATGTGCAATATTGACATCTCACTGCACACATTTATATAAGACACACACACACACACACACGCACACATTAAGAGACAGATGAATATCATGTTTTTCAGTCAGGAGTCAGTTACTGTGTTGAAGAAGGTTTATCATAAATGGTCCACCAGTCAGATGGCGCAGAGCTGTGTAGTCATGCAAGGACATCCTACACCACCACAACCTGCTTTGTCACCATCAGAGTTGCAGTGAAGGCAGCTCTGAGATTTCACCTAAAAGAATTCGTTTTGGATTAAAAATATAGGCTTATATCATAAAAATGAGAATCCTCTTGTCAGATATTTTTCATCTTGTAGGGCGCAGGTCATTAGACTTTTACCTCATAAAAGCAGGTATTACAATTTCAAAAAATGTATGGTATCGTTATTATTGACACAACAATTTAAGTGTTGATTTAAGAGCACAGTAGCCAAGCTATTGGTAAATTACTTGTGAACCTTTTTTTTTTTTTATGCAACAAGACATAATAGATATCAGTATCAGATGCACCAAAGAGGTTTCTTAATGTTAGTGTCACTATTTAAATGTCATTGGTCTAATTTTAATTGTAAATCATGAAGACGCTGAAAGAAATAGCCTAAATGGTCTCATCTGTTTTCTAACATTAATTCATTCAAAACTGAGGCACTATTTAAATTAGGGCACTGAACCCTAAGAAACTGAAAACATTGTCCACTTTTTCTTTTATTTCCTAGTCTATAAAAAACTTTAAATGTGATATTTAAAACTAAACTTGATGAATGAAACGCTTGTCTTTTATTGTAAATCACTGTATTGACCCTATAGCAGGATTAAAGTTGTGCCTTTTAAATGAAAAAGCACAAATTTAGATGGTAGGGAAATGTTAAGAATTTGAAACGGTGAGAGACACACATGTTGCAACATGTGATCTTAAGGTGCTAAAAGTAGAATGTGTAGAATTTTAGCTCAGATTTAGAAAAAAATATAATCCTGAAAATCTACAACTTCTTCACAGTTCATCACAAAATACTGGAAACTCCTTTTCCATCCATGTGATCTAGTTTGAGTCAGAAAACGAACATCCATCAGTCCGACATCATGTAAAGTTCTTGATGAAGTTTTACTCTGAGGGCTAGATGAGATGTTGCCCTTGGGCTGCGTTGGACTGCAGCCAGTCTGAGCCTCTGACCTCTTTACATCTTCTTCTCTCTTTCGTCCATCCATCCACCCATTCATTCATTAATTCACCCATCCATTCATCTCTCCATCCTTCTATTTAGACCTCTATTCATCTCCTCCGCTCTCTGACCCACTTCACTTACAAACGTCTGTGTTGGTGGGTATCTGTGTGTGTGTGAGTGTGTGTGTCTGAAAGACACACTGGAAGGCGGTAAATGATGAGAAAGCCTGAGGCTGGATGATGGAGGAGAGAAGAGACGATTTTTCTTCAGGGTTACAAGCTGGAATGACAGTGAAGATGGTTACGCCTCTGTCAAGGAAATAGGGGTGTAATAGACGAGCAGGTTTTATTTCCAACAAGTCCTCCAGCTGGAACGGTCATGCCTGCCATTTGCTCATACCCTTACATATGCCTTATAATCTCTCTGCTGTAAAGTATCGCCCCTACAGTACAAGCACCATGGCGGAAATTTACCCCATGTAAGTATTTCCTCACTGGAGCAGACAACATTGTTAAGTATATTGTCTAAAAAGCGACACAGACCATGTAAGAAAGATAGAAAGGTAGTTGAATGAAGCAGCTAAGCCAAGTTTCAACCATCGGTCTTGGTGAGAAAGCTCAGACCATGATGGATAATCTCATCTGCCTTGATGAAACAGAGTAAACCAGACACAGTATCCACAATATTTACAGGGACTGTGAAACCAGTCAAATCAGAGACAAAGATGGATGAAAAAAATGTGAAGCAATCACAGGAGAAAACATCCCAGAGTGATAGGGGACGGTAGCTAAACTGGAGAAACACTGCTATATCTGCTCATTTCTCAAATTCCAAAACATCAGCCATACTCATTGCTCACGTAGCTTCAAAATCTGCACAAGCTTTGGTCGTTGATCTCTTCAGTTTTCAGGAACTGAAGCTCACGTCTTTATTCCACTCTCATCTTTTAGATATTGGCTATAGCTACGTGATTTTTTTCAGTCTGTTTTAAATCTGTATAATGATGTATTATTTGATGTGTATGTATATTTTTTATTGTTTGCTCCCCCTCTTTATTTATCTCCTGCTGCCCCTGGCAAGGTCTTCACTGTAAATGAGATATTGTTCTCAGATGACTTGTCTAGTTAGATAGAGGTTTACTAAATTTGAGCCATTTTAAACCATGAAAGAATGATGTTGGAAAGACTAGGAAATATTTCAGTACTGATTTACAGAGATGAGTTTTTAAAAATTTGATTCATGCCAACGCAGGAACAACATTGTCCCAACTTGCAGTCTGACCAGTATGCAACTTCTGCGCAAACACAACTGTAATAGCTAATTGCTTCCAGAAGAGGGAAGCATCACATCAGCATCCAAAGAGGCCGGCTGGTCTGTGTATCTGCCACACCCCATGTTTTGATGTATGGGAATCTTTTAATGCCTTAACATGTACACTGCAATTAGCAGCAGGTGCTTTTGTTCAGAGCCAGGGGAATGCCGTGGCAGTCAGAGAAAGTAATATCCTGGGGGAGGAAGATGAAAGTAAAGACTATAAAACATGGAACTTGTTTCTCCATACCTATCCGAACCATGACATATATCACCTTCGTCTGCTACAACAAGGAGCATAAGTATATGCCTGAGGTGTCAGTATATTGTGTCATGTATGTGTGTGTAAGTGGAGAGGAAAGTTGTTTAAAGGACTCCACAGGAATGCAGCTAGATTTACAGCTGAGGTTGTAGCTCTTATAATTACACACCTCCCTCAGATCCAATCGCCGAACTTAATTTCATTTTCACTGCATTTATGTGAAGCACGTGTGTGTGTTGCAGAGATTAGACAGAAGAATGAATCAAGAACGAGTGTGTGTGTGTTGCCGTTGGCAGCACTGCGGTAACTGAGGGCAGCAGCAGAGCAGCATTGTCAGGACGGTGCTGGTGATTTATGTCTGTCCCTCTCCAGATCTTATTAAATGTCACTCACAGTCACGCCTCTCTGTGTCGTTTGTGGCAAAGACTCTGGAGTATTATCATCATCTGGTGTCAAACACACACGGCAGCCTGACACTCTGTAGCCTGCTCAATAGCTCTTTCACAGCACTGACAGCGTCCAGTCTATTCACCAAGACAGCAGAAACTGAAGAAAAAGAAAAAGAAAAAGCCTTAGATATGCAGATCCTGTTGATGCTTGCTTCCACAGCTGAGAGAGATTTTTTAAGAACGCATAACTGATCAGGAATTAGTCTCTATAACTCCAGAAAGTCTTTTATCAGCCGGGTCGATTTGTCTACTAAAGAGTTCATTTTCCTCCAGGATGTCGTCAGTTAGCTTTAGGGATGGGCATATCGATACCCTGGAGTCGATACTTGGATACCAGCCCAAAAAATATCGGAATCGATACTTTTTTGAGTATCGCGATGCCATTGTACAGATAAAAAAACATGCAATTTGTTTTCACTTCTGAGAGTTTCAGGCAATGAAATGATGGTGGTAGCCAATCCAATTCTACCTTCTGTGTCACATGATGATAACCTATCATGCCTGTCATGATAACGATGCTGCTAATGTTAGTGATGATGATGATGTTTTGGTATTTTTCAGTGCTTTAATCCAGGTTATTGCACAGTGCAATGTAATATTACTAAAACATTTTATATTTGAACATTTTCCACTGAATGAATGTAAATAATCTTAACCTTAAGTTATTTTAGAATTAAAGCAAGTTTTTAATCTCAATTTTGTTTCATTTCTTCATCAATATAATTTATTATTGTTTTAAAAGTGTTTCTTTGTAGTGCTTCTGTTCTCAAGTTTTACACTTATCTAATATTGCCCGTGCATTCAAGATATTAACACACGTGGTTTTCTTTAAAGGGACCAAAAGTATTGGTATTGGTATCGATATCGGTATCGGTATCGCTAAAAAAGTACCATAAACTACAGGTATAGTATCGACATGAAAAGTTTCGGTATCGCCCATCCCTAGTTAGCATTTAGCAGATTTCTTTTGCTGCTACTTATTTTATTATTTTGATGCATATTCTCCCCCAAACTGTAAATCGGTGCACTCAGCCTGATCTGGCTCTTTGTTCTTTTTGAGCCTTTCACTGGTAATGTCATACTCAATACCATCTGGGATGTCAATAATTGATCTACCAATAGATATTGCATACTCATATTCATCTAAATTGATTTATGTCGTTTAATTTCCATACTGCCCCTGCCTGACATATCCTGGATCTGCTAATCAATATCAGCTTGAAGCAAAGAATAAATAAGTAAACATTTTGTTATCCTGGTCCATTAGCTTAAATTTTAGAAGAAATTTTACTTTTATTAATTACCTGCCTTCATATTTTTGTTCTCACAGATTCGTTTTTGTTCTTCTACATTTCTATGTGGACTGTGCCAAGTTTACCTAAAGATTTATAGTGTAAAGTACACTGAAATCCATTCTGCTCCTACGATCCATATTATATTCATATATGTCACAGAAATTAGCATATTTTTGCTTTGCATATTTCCATTTTTCCCGAGAAAGTTATCAAATATGAAACCTCTAAAATTTTCAGAGAAATTAATTTTTAAATCTCAAACATATCAAACCTTGTTAGAAGGTGTGAAACTAGCCTGGCTTTTGGAAAACTGCAATTTCTCTCTGACTTGTAGGAAGTGTTGTTGAAGTTGATTTCATTGTGCCTGATTACAAGGATGTAATTCAAAAACATTCTGCTGCATCCACCTTTGGGCCCCTAGATTCCATTTACTATTACACCCTGAGATTCATTAGGGGAGATAATTGCAATACTCACCACTGCATTTTTCATGATTATGTCTCTTGTTTGCAGATAAAACCAAAGGTTATTGAGTTTCCTAAAGGAATAGCAAATGTCCTATTGGAAAATTACCATCTTTGTCTATCTTTATTAGGCCTTGGAATAAATAACTACTTTATTGTCACAGCACTTATGAAGTCACACGCATTCAGCTAAAAATACTTGAAGTTTCTGCACATCTGTAGCTTCAGATTTGTACATAATGATGTTTCTAAAGCTCTTCTCCTGTCACTCTTGGCAGTGTCACATTGAATAAAGACAGGTACATTCCAAGCTTTAATAAAGATAAAGATAAAAGAAAACATGAAATATGCCACAATATTTGTGAGGTGTTGACAATAACATGTGCTCTGCATGTGTGGTGTTGAAACTGATCCCTGAAATAGTTGCTGGAGCCTGAGGAATCTGGGATTTTCCCCTTGGGAAAAGTCTGTGGTTTTTAATTGCTCTTTTATTCTATCTTTTTTTCTCTTCATCCTAGCTCATCATCCTCCCACTCTCCTGCCTTCCTCTTTCCTCTCATATTTTCCTCTTTTTGCTGCCCTTACTTTTATGAGTCCTTCCAGGGGGGTATGCCTTTTATGACATGTGTTAATGTGTTTACATGGTGCCCAATATCCTGTTATTATGTAGAATCACTTTGTTCTGGGCATGTTGGTACAACTAACATCATTTCCTGTTTTTCTCAAACCCTCTCTGTCATCCCATTGATACATTAAAATGCAGAACTCAAATCACTGGATATACAGAGATTAGCATGGATGGACCTTTCAAATCTTTTTTCTGTTTACTAGGTTATCTTGACAGTCGATTTGAGTTTCCATAGTGACATTGTTTAAAAGCCATCCTTTGTCTACATTGCACTACAAAGGCGAAGGTGCATCTCATAAAGACTGATTTGTTGGTGTGTCAGTCAAACTGCTCTCTGTGGATTCATGTAGCTGGATTACTTTGTTTTATATGAGTGTAAGTCAGGATCAAAGGATTCAGGGAAATTTTTGTTCTCCAGCTTAAACTGAGCATACAAAACAGCCTAGAAGTTCACCTTGATCAGGTGTGATTCTGTCGCAATATCTTCATGAGTTGTTAGTGGATTCTGTTATACTTTTTAACCCGACACGGACAGACTTAGAAAAAGGCTTAATATCACAAACACAATTTGACAAACAGCTCCAACTGGTTATATATCCAGTCATATATTCTTCCTGTAGTCATTATGATTATCCCTTAGAGTGCAGGGTTTCCTCCTGTATTGGCAACAAAAAAAACCAAAACAGAAGATTGTGCTTTTGCTGCTATAATGCATGTCATTATGAAACACATAAGCAGAATTGTTAGTAATTATTTTTCCATGCCAGTTCTAAGCTACTTATCATGTGGCAAAATGTCAGCAGTAAAAAGCCTAATTTATTTAATTTAATTCCGTTTCTGTTGATGACATTTAGTTGCTGGTGAGCTGTATTATTTTCCACTGCGGCATCTTATTTTTTCCTTTAATTTTCTCAAAGTAATTTGTAGTCTCATTCTTTTTCAAATAAAAGATGTGGACTTCCAACGGTCAATGTCAAATGAAGCTAGCAGCCTTTTTAATGTTAACTTGTTTAAATCTGTGTGATAAGAGCATATCTCACACAGACAGCTGACAAATGAAAGATTAGATATTATAGATCGCTAAAAGATGTAATGAAGCCAAACACAAATCAGGCAGAAGCTGCCTAAGGGCAGTAACACCTTGTCTGGAAGAGCGTAAAAAATATTGCCTATTTGCAAGAGCAGTTTGTGCATTTAGATATGAATTGAGTGAAACAGAAAATAAGAAAAAAATTAATGAAAGACTATGCTTGAAGTTTACAGTATGATCTGATCCCAGACCAGCATGGCTACAGAGGATGGGGTCTTCACCACCGCACAAACTCTTGGCATTAGCTGAGCCAGTTTAGATTTATACATCTTGTCTTTACTCCTCAGTTCCCACAGTGTTTTTCCCTTGTGACATAGCCCGAGTGTGTTTGTGTATTGGAGGGTGTGGACTGGCGGTTAGTGAGCTGGTTTCTGATTGCATTCGCTAGTAAAGCTGGTTTGGAACATGAGAAAATGTGACTCATGAACTACTTCTCTTTTGCTTTTCACTCACTCGATTTTCCTTTTGATCCACCCACCCCAGCACCCCACATAGATGAAATGATGTGATTCTTGCTTTCAGCCCACTAAGGAAAGAAGCATCAACATCCAAGATGATCAAAGATGAAACTCAATGATGGATTATCTACTTTCAAGCCACTCCACCCAATTAATCATTTAAAATCATCCTTAAACACCAGTAATCACATTAATGTAGCTGCTTAAATGTACCACAAATTTCAGTGCTGTTTAAAGAAACTATATGTATGTGTTTCCATAATATAAGTGGAGTGTAAGCTCTTTTCTCTTACTTCTTACTATTTTTCACTTTACTACGCTGATCCATAATTATAAAGCAGGTGATTCAATGTATGTTAAAGAACAACCAAAGCTTGTTTGTTTGTTTGTCTCATTTTTTCTTTCGATCGATTTAGATAGATAGATAGATAGATAGATAGCTACCGTATTTTCCGGACTATACGTCGCACTTTTTTCATAGTTTGGCTGCTTGTGCGACTTATATATCATATATATACAATTTAACATATTTCTAAGAGTTAAATCATATTGATTGACATGAGCCAAGAAGTAAACATGACTGTCTAATGTCACATGATGGCACTCTAGGCTTGTGGCAACTATATTCTGCTCCAAGGGTTAAGATCCCAAAACAGCCTTATCTCAGCGAAATGAGTTCATTTTGAACATGTGGCTGGACTGCCTGGAACAAATCCTCAAAAAACATGATTATCCTTCTTAATTATGACATATATGATCATTTACAGGCATTAACTTTGGAATTAGGGTGATTGGGAAGTTTTAGCAGTAACAAAAAGGATATGAAAAATCCGAAAATCTCCCTACTTTGCTGTTATTTGCTGTTATTTACAGCAAATGACCAAGACTTATACTCCAGAGCGACTTATAGTCCAGAAAATATGGAATATATTGCCCCTTTTTATCAATGAAATCAGAATTTATTTTACAGCCAAAAACCCAACCATTAATAGCAGTGAGTGACTATCGACAATTATTCTAGTCAAATAAAATACATTCCCTGCAGAAAAATTTGAGCCATGACTCTTTTCGGTACATTCAGAGGAGCTGGACTTTTGTGTAATCTATGAAAATGTTCTTGACAATTTGTTCTGTACATTGCCTTTTTTGTTTTTTTGTTTTTGTTCTTGCATCTGACATTTAAAGAGAAATTGTTTCTATTTCTTGAATATTCTTAATTAAACCATTCAGCACTGATAACTCAAGGAATGAGTTAGTGTTGCATCTACACATAAGACACTTTTACAATGAGCTAATTTCAATATCGTTGCTACTAGCAGCCTATTTCAAAGGCACTTTTCATTTGTGCTCATTGCTCGTTTTTTTATTGTTAAAATTACCGGCAGCTTCAGTTTGACAGTGATGAAATGATAATTTTGCACCAACTCATTAGCAAAAACCATTTGTAGAAAACTTGGCATGATGGGAATTGTGTCCTTAAAAAACTAAAGACCAAATGAAGAAGTATTGAGCCTAAATATTATCAGCACATGAATTACATCTGAAAGTTATGAAAGTCCTGAGAGAAAAAAAGGTGAAAATTCCAGTGACGTCCTGAAACTAGACCTGAGAGGATTTAGTGATTCACTTAATCCATTTGCTGCTCACCAAAGCTCCATCAGAAATGGCTCCATGGATGGGTGGCTGTCAAGAAGCCAGTATGCCAGTTGACTCAAGAACTGGACTGAAAATGAGTGCAACAGCTCATGAATCCTCCCCAGAGTCTTGATCTCAACCTTATTGAAGAAGTGTGGTTTTCCTGTGTTTACCTTTGTGTTTGTGCTCTCTTTATTGGTGGCATGGTAATAATGCTACCTTCACCAGGCTTACTGTCAGAATATCAGTGACAAAAAAAAAGAATATCAGTGACAAGTTTTAACTAGCCAGATTTAAGAGAAATGACACCCCTTATACAGTACACCTAAGTTTACTGTTGGGGTCGTGCAATTTCTCTTCATGTTTGATTCAGGATTCTTTTATTGTCACTATACAAATTATAGCAACATTGCTAGTCGTCCATAATGACAGATTTATTAATAACAAATATGGTCCCAGTTAGAAATGTAATCAGTTTCAGCCACCCTCCCTGACTAGCAGCCACATTTTACTGTAAAGTGAGTAATAGATAACCAGAAACACGCCATTAAGAAGATCATTGAGTGCTTTTGCAGTCATATGCAGATTTTCTTTTGTAGTATTTTCACATTTTTGTAGTTTAAAGAGATCATTTTGGCACAAAGCAGCGGCTCTGCATCGAGAGGAGCCAGATGAGGTGGCTCGGGCATCTGGTCAGGACACCTCCTGGACGCCTCCCTGGTGAGGCGTTCTGGGCTTGTCTCACCGGGACGAGACCCAGGGAAGACCCAGGACACGCTAGAGAGACTCTCAACTAGCTTGGGAACGCCGCGGGATCCCCCTGGATGAGCTGGTTCATGAGGCCGGGGGGGAGAGGGAAGTCTGGGCTTCCCTGCGTAGGCGGCTGCCCCACGACCTGACCTCAGATAAGCGGCAAGAAAATGGATGGCTGGATAAATAATCTTTCCAGTGAATTAGAGTTTTGTGTTGTGAGACATGAAGTGAGTATTGCAGAGACTCTGCTGCTTTTGTGACCTCGATCTGTTTTTTATCAGCCTGAAGCTGCAATCTTCCTCACCTGTCCAAGGGCTTTAATCCCCTTGAAATTTTGAACAATTTCCATTCATCTTTTGATTCAGTTGCAAAAGTTAACTGCCTCTGTTTAGGAGTTTGGCTCTGCAAACCAACCGAGTTTAGAGCTGCTTTCTAGTTTCACACACGCATCTATGATGACGTTGCACAGAAACTCATCTATGTGGGTATTTTATCATTTAACAGACTGAAGGAGTTGCTGTCATTGTGGTAATGGTTTGGGGAAAGGTCCAGAAATTTGCACGGAGGTAAATGAATTTCTCTGAAGTGACGGCAACATGAATATGCTGGTGTTTTTTGTCATCACATGAATCACTAGAGCCTGATTAAAGGCATGAGCATCGTGACAGTGCAAGAAGTGGGACACTAGAGCAACACACACAAATGCCCCCCTCCCACACACACACACACAAACAAAACAAAATAACTAGGACAGGACGCACTTCTTGTCTATCTCATGTTCTGTCTGTCTGTAGTTACGCAGGTCGTGTTGTTGGCAGCACTTTACAAGCCCAGAAGGAAAACCCAGAGATGACTGTCCGTAATACAGATCCTCTCCTGAAGGGGGCGAAGCAGAAGCTGGAGCAGCTAACACAGGTACATACTCTTTCACCTTAACGGGAAAATTAGAGGGTAAAACAAATGTTGGGGCACACTGTTCTCTCAGTTTCTCTCTTTAAATAAACTTGTATTCAGACTGTGGTGTTGCATAACATGCAGCCTTTTCCCACTTAGATTATGTAATTATGCCCACATCCCAACAGACGTTAACTAAATTATTGTGTGACTGAATATTCATGGTCCCTCTCCATATTGAATCATAGTCATTTGGTGTTAAATGATCCATTTTTGATTTTCCAAGGAAACATATCAAAGAAATGTTTTCTAAATTGAATATTACTTTTTTTTCTCAAGAGGTAGTAATACTTCTGTGTTTTTCAGAAGTGTGGTTAAGCTGCTTGGTGTTACGTGTGTCTTAGGATAAAATGTGCCCACATGTTATATGATTCTTAAAGGGATATTGTGTAAGTTTTCCTGTTATCTATTCACAAAAATTGATTATTTTGTTCAAAAGTGTTTTTCCATTAATCAGTAATCACTCTCATCAACAAACTGAAGTGTTCCTCTAAGCTCTGAATTTGCCGTTCGTATCATTCATGTATACATGGAATGGGTCGGCTCGGTGGAGGCTACCATGTCGTGTTGCCATGTTTTTACGTTCAGTAGGAGCATGACAGCAGGAAACCACAGAAACTCACCGGAGACACCTTAGTTGTAGGCTCAGTTTGAGGTGATGCTTTTGAAAAGTCACCGCGGTGCAGTGAGGACGAACCCAGTGTTACACTGATGCTATGTTCACGTGCAGTCGGGCAGACGGCCGTCGGTAACAAACCAGATGTCATTTTAATCACAGAAACCGAGAGAAAGACGGTAAAACATGGGTCAGGGAAAACAATACAACCCTGCCATGACAACATATCAGCTGTGGACTGAAGTCACTGTAACTGACAGACCACGTCTTCAAAGAGTGGCTTGTTGATGCCTTTACATGTAGAAGCTGTCGTCCGTCTGCCCGGTTTCACGCGAACGCAGCATGAAAAGTACGAGGGAGCTGATATACAATTGCTACACAATGTCCCTTTAATCATCTGTTATAGCCTCAGGTGTGAAGTGCTGCTTAATCCAATATGCTTAAATGTCAGAACAAATGTAGACAATAATATGCCATATTAGAATAATTATCTCAACAGTTAAACTGGATTCATGCAGCCCTTTAAAAGCTCTGTACTGTATGGTAATATGGTGATATGTTTTGCATGAATGATTCATAAAATCATATGATCCCACAAAATGATAAATGAATGTTTTTCATAATCATGATTCATAATTATGATTCATCATTTGTGCTGAAGACCATGTGGCTCTGGAACATTTACAGACCATCAGGCAGTTTGATAAAACAACAAAGTCACGCTGAGAAAAAAATATGACTTTCTGGTCATTTAAGAACAAGACTTGAGGACTTTTTTACTGGTAATTTCCAGCAGTTGCCACAGTATAAAAAGACTTTAAGAAGATTACAAGATATACAAGATGCTGTGTTTTCCTGTTGGTTTAGAGCAGGAATCATAAACTCCAGTCCTCAAGGACCACTCTCCCACAGGCTTTGTCTTCAGCACACCTGATTAAAATGAAATGGATCCAACAGCTTGCTATGTTCTACACATTGATCCATTAATTCGAGTCAGCAGTGTTGAAGCAGGGAAATGTCTAAAACCTGCTGGAAAGGGGCCCCTGAGGACCAGAATTTGAAGTTCCTGTCTCACAGTAAAGTAAGAGTTCTGGTTTGGCTTCTAGATACTGACTTCCATGCGTCCAGGCAAGATTAATTTATGGTCACTCATTTTTACCCATTTCAACTGCCCTAAACAGATGCAGAGAGAAAAGTGAGTCAACTCAACAATGCAGGGTCTACAGATTGTTCTTGCATACTGTTCTTTAATAAGCATGTCACGGTGAGTTCACCAAAAAGAAGAAGATACCCTAAAATCAAAGAACCAGAAATCATAGATTCTAACCATGTTGTTTTGGACACTTCCCTCCAAAGGCATTAAAACAGCTACAATGGAAGATTTTCATCTTCTGATCTGCACATAGCACCAACACAAAGTAAAACATGCTGAGATCTTAAAAAGTTCAATCCTCTACACCAGTGGTGGGGAGTCTTGGTCCTCATCCTGCAGGTCTTCCATGTGTCCTTGCTCCTACACACCTGATTCAAATCAATGAGTCACACTGCAGAACTTGATAGGTTGTTAGATCTATTTGATTTGAATATGTGTGCTTGGCTCACTTGGAAAACCTTAAAGGAATAGTTCACCCACAGAATGATTTAACTATTTTCCACTTACCCTCATGGTGAGCAAGACTCTGGAGCACTTTTTTAATATTTCAAATGCAGCCGGAGATCAGGAAGGCTTCTTGTTTTCCTCCAACTTTCATATAATGGAGTTCGCTGGGACCCAAACCAAAAAGGTCCATAAAAGCCCACAAAAACTTGTCAATATTCCTCCATACTGCTCGTCCAATGTAATCCAAGTGTCTTGAGTGGGTAGCGTCCATAATTTCTTCGAAATGACATAATTTAGTATATTTTTAGAGCCTAAACATCTTACTTCTGCGAAGCGCAGATATGCGTGTTAAGGAAACTACAGAAGCCTCGGAGTTCAGAGCCTACTCTGCCGATAATGCAAGTGTAGAAGAAGAAATTCGCTGTTTACATTCTGCTAAGAACGCCAGAGCTACAGACAAACCGGGACAAACACAAGAGGGATTTGATATTGATTAAAAACAGAGAAAGAAAAAAAAAAAACGTGCAATCTTGTCTGCTGCGGCTGCCGTAGTTTCGTGAACGCGCATATGCGCGCTTCGTGAAAGTTAGATACTACTGTTTAGGCTCTAAAGCTATACTAAATGGTGTCATTTAGAGGAAATTATGGACGCTACCCACTCCAGACACTTGGATTACATTGGACAAGCAGTATAGAGGAATATTGACAAGTTTTTGTGGACTTTTATGGACCTTTTTGGCTCGGGAACCAGCAAACTCCTTTATATGTAAGTTGGGGGTTAAAAAAAGGCATTCCTGATCGCCTGCTGCATTTGAGATATTGGAAAAGTGCTCCAGAGTCTTGCTTACCATGAGGGTAAGTGGGAAATAAAGTTAATCATTCTGTGGGTGAACTATTCCTTTAAGTGGCAGCCCTCTTAAGGACAAGGGTTCCCCACAACTGTTCTACACATACTATCAGTTTTTCAAATATAAACTTCATATTTCTTTTTCTATCACCACACAGCTAAGAAATGCCACCAACAAGTGATACACGATATCATCAGCCCAATATTGGTATTGTCCAATAGTGGCTTTAAAACTGGATATCAATGTCGGCCCGATATAGACTGATATTTTTTTTAAAAATATGCAGCAGATGCAGCAGAAGTAATTTTTTTAAGGAATGATTAATTAGGTGTGTTGGTAGTAATGGAGTATTGCCTGACTTGCCCTTTAAAGGAGCCTTATCATGAAAAATGGACTTCTGTGAACTTTTAACCATGTTAGTGTTATTTACTCATAAAAACCTAATTTAAGTCATCATTTTTCTTCAGTTATGCATAATTTAGTCATTTATATGAATATTCAGTCCAAGCTCTTGCTCCCTTCAAACGACTGCCTTACGACAAATCTACGTAGATTTAGTGGCAGCAATCATGAGGCATCAAATATGCCTGCTCAGCATCGTAGCAAGATGGCCACTTTGTGTGAGAGAGACGCCAAGAATCCTAACCTATCCACTCTCTCTGAGGAGGACGCAAAGAGCCTGCTGGAAGTCATTAGAAGAAGACTTTCTCTGAGACAGGCAACCATCAGCTAACATAAGTTTGCTCCAGATTTCAGAAGAAAAGCTTTTCAGAAGAAAAAAATGTGGTTGCATTCGGCGTGGGAGTTTATTTGGTGTACCGAAGGCTGGATCTACTCGCCAGAAGTGGTTACATGTCTTCAGGAGCACAGAAAAAAAAAAAAAACAACTGTATGTGTGAACGACACTCCTGATAGCTTCATGAATCCCGGGCAGTACCCTGTTCCTTTCTAACTAATGGCAGCCTGCAATATTCAGTCTTTTTCTTGCCGTGGTTGATGGAAATGTGTTGTAGCTCTTGCCCCTCTCAGTCATGGTTAAATAACTCTCTGATATCAATGACACACTGATGGAAATTGCTATGAATTGCTATGGATGTGACTAACAACCGGAAATGTCCACACAACCGGAAGTCAAATGGCCCCACCCTCGAAAGTCTGCATGAATACACAAGTTGAGAGCTTCGGTGGTTCAGTACCATCAGCCATTTTACTTCAGTGTTGGAAATAAGATACATAAAAAACCTAATATTTAACACCAAATTAATCATCTATAGTGGAGAGGGAAACATATTTAGCATATATATGCGTGTGAAAAGCGGGATGAACCTTTCCAATGTGTTGATAGGCACTGGGCCATGTCATCTGTGCCTGTGCCCTTTCAAACATGTTTAAAGAATTCCTGTGGTTCTGGCAGCACGAGCTCTGCCTTTGCCCTCTGGCATCCATAAAAACTTTTGAAAACAGCATACAATATGTAAGAAAACCCTGTTTTATTCTTCCAGTTTGTAGCACATACCAGGCAGAGGCAATGCCATTGCAAGTCTTTTGCTCATTGCGTTTCTTTTCAAACTGTCATGATGAAACGGCATAAATTTGGAAATAGAGTAATCCTAAAGTCAGTTCCAGAGGCCTGTACTACAAAGCAGGATTAAGGGCTTAGTGACATAACCTCAGGTTCAACTTCAGGTTTTGAGAGTCAAGTTGGTTCATTGGGGTGCATCACCATGGCAACCAATGCTGGAGACCCAGTCTTAAAGAGATCAATATGGGTAAAAAGCACTGCATCTCAACCCACAAATTCTCTTAGAAACTGAAAGTTAAAAAAAGGCATCCTCTCTAGAATCTAGAGTCAAACACAGACTTTTATGTTTGACTCTCACTGAGAAGCATCATAGTAAATTTTATTCCTGCAGTCTTTTAAAGATTTGAAATGAAGATTTATTATTTGTATTCATTAAATTTATTGAACAGCTGCTCTTATAGTAAAGCTATGAAAAGAATTCAATCTTTTCTTGAAGACATATTCTATTGTAGAAGTATTAATTATAAGGTTGAATTTGATAAATAAGGTAACTGCAAAGAAAACCTGAGAGGTTGCGTTAACTTAAGTGTCAACAGTGGTTCTGGAACATCATGGGATGGGGCATACAAAGGTTTATTTTGTCCGTTTTTGCTGTTAAGGCTCTTTTTGTGCTCCATCTAATTTGGTGTTAGGACTATTAATCATGTTACATTTACACAAGAAAATGTGTAGTCAGCATTCCCCCAGCCATACGCACAAATACACTCCACAAATACACCATGCAATCATTTACGTATGAGTTTTCTTAGGCTCATTAATTCCATGTTACCAGTAAATGTCCCAGCCTGTGTGACATATAGAACATTTAATCTTCTGTGAATATTCGTATTTGATTAACAGCAAACTGGAACACTGAGGGAAAAGTTCAGTGTTGGTAGATGTGTAATATGTTGCAGTTAAATCATTGCATACCAGCCAGTAACAACAGGAACTTACTGTTTCATTTGCTTCATTGTGTTTCATTTTCCAAACTGTCCATCTATTTAGTGAACAGAGAATTCAAGTCTTTTCACACACAATTCTGCATGTACACTCTGAGCTGTTGTCCTTTGAATATGCTAAATGTAACATTTATTTACTTATTTATTCAGTCATTCATTTATGCTGGATAAATCCTGCTGGGCTTTCTCTTTGGGGGAAGCCTTTTATCTGAGGCACACTTAATTAATGCACACCATCCACTAATTATCATTTCCGCCTGTCATGTGTGCCATCCTTCAACAAGTGTGAGAGGGGGAAATATAAAACAGTGCAAAGAAGAGTTGTTGAAACTGTTATCATTCCAGTTTTTATTGACCCATTTATATATGTTAATCAGACCTTTGCAGAAGCGACTTGTGTCCCACAAAGTCTTAACTGTCTACTGGGATTTATTGGTGTAGCCACTTGTTTATCACTGCAATTAAGATTTGTATGTACATGGTCAGTCAGTCAAGATAAACTTAATCAAGCCTGTGGGAGCAGCCCTGCCGAGTAAGGGCACCAGTCTTTCCTCTTCGCATCTCATCTACTTTTCCGAATGAAGTGACAACAGATGACAGCATGGGCAAGGGTGACTTCATTAAAATGTTCTCACTTTGCTTATCTCATGGGAACTTGGTCATCAAATGACTGCATTCAGTGATCAAGATGAGACCGTAGAGACCAGAGTCTGAATCATCTTATAGTTATGGAGTTTATCCTTATTTTGTATTAAAGAGCTCATTATGTTCTATTACATGCTCATAATTTCACTTTGGAGGTTTTTAGAAAACATTTACATGCTTTTACTCATAAGCCTTACATTTTATTTGGTTTATAGGTATATTCAAAAGTTTATGATGTGCAAAAAACTTTGGTTTTTGGTAACTTATTCGTTTAGCAACAGTCACTAACAGATGCTAAAGATATGAGATTTAACATTAGGGTTATAGTGGTTAATAGATGTATGAGTGCAAGAACTAATTGATGGTTTCTGGAGTTGTAAAATCTGAAAAACTTTACTACTTTCAACAGGATAATATCCTAATGTAAGGTATGTGCATCCAATTGACATCAATTTCTTTTTCTAAAAGGGACTACGATGCCTGCAAGCTGCATAAACCATATTTGTTGTAGATAAATATGATCAATTATTGGTGATGCCTTTTTGGCCAGAGCGTCCTTGTAGGATAGAGGTTAATCTCAGTGGGACTCACCTGGTAAAATAAAAGGTAAAAAAAAAAAAATAATGAACCAAATTCGGTCCGCTTTTTTTTTTTTTTTTGCTTTAGTAGAATAAGATAGATGCAACGATTTTGCTTCTTTTTTTTTAACACACTGTTTTGGGTAAAGAGGGAAACTGCTTGTACACTGTACCTTATGTGATCAAGCTTATGTACATTTTTTGCAATTACTTGTTATTTTTGCAGTGTGTCACTGGTAGTAGCCAACATTTTGACAAGTATTTGTTGATGTATATTACCTTTATTTACTTTCTGCAACAAACAATGTGAAATCATCATTATTCAGTTGCAGGATTCAGAGGTAATTTATGCAACACAAATACATTAATAAAAGGACAAAAACTTATCAACATCGACAAACTGTAAGTTCTTCCCTACAGTCAGTCAGACTGGAGATGCTATTTCAGAGTTGTCTCCCTTGAATAATTCTATTTTTTGGTTTGCTGGTTTCAGTGAGCAGTTCTGTGCCACATGGCCCAAATTCTGTTTAAATTCCAGACTTTCCACATGGTTAAGAAAATAGTCCTGGTGGAAACATTGGTGTAATGTATTTTTTGTCCTCCCCCAGCTCTCATTTGCAGTCTGATGACATGGCGGTGAATCATCACACAGAGTCTAGTCTGTCTCCATGTCCCTTCGGACATGCTGTCATGTAATAACCTTACTTTTTCTTGTTTCCACGGCTGCCAAACACCTACTGTACGGTGGTGGCCAGATATCTCTCTGTATCCCACTTTCATGTGTTCAGCAGAGAAATTCACCATAAACACAGATGGAGCATTTGTAACATTTACTTTTTAAAAACACTGTTTGTTATGTGCATGTGTGCATAATAGAAGCAAGTCTCTGTTTCTTTACATGCCAATTTTACTCTAAATAATTTTGTGTTTATTCAGTTCAGTCAACCAGAAGTATACTGTATGTAGTAGAGTACACAGCTGTTAAATATTGGTATTATTTGTCTACTCTGTAAGTGTAAATCAAATCTTATGTCACTGTAACAGCTTATATTATTTGTTCAGTTGTTAAAGAGATTTTATCTTCAAGGCAGAGTTGACCCATCTCTAAATATAGGAGGGCTGCAAATATTTTGGCTTTAGGAAACAACTGAAGCAAATAGAAGCTGTTACAGTCTAACAAGATTTATCTGGACTGAAAATGAAGTTAAAAAAATGCCATTATAAAAAGCCAAACAGCTGACTTTCCATTCTGCTTTTTCATTATTTTATCAGTGTATGGTAACATAAATCACGAGGACAGATTTTTCATTATCTCACACTTCCTGTGTATAGAAAATCTTATCTTACTGAAATATTAAATGCAGTACTGCATATTCTTTCCACTTTATATTGGTGCCTGGAATTTATATAATATGCACCTTGAGTGTTAACAAAACTCTTTCATCATATTTTGAACCAGTTATATGTTTTTGTCTATATGTGTAAGCCTTCTTATTGATATATTTTTGAGTGCTGTTGTAGTCATATTCAGATTAAAAGTTTGGATCACTAAAAAAAATAAATAAATAAAATTCTAAAAGCACAATCAACAAATATAATCCCTGTTACGTTCAAGCTCTGCTAGGGATTAGAGACGTAACAAAAACACTGGTTTCAGGTGGAATGATACAGTAGCAATTCCAATATTTGATTAAAAGATGGAGTGAATGTTGGGCACGTTTTTTTGTATTGCTTATTAGAAGACGTCTGGTATCTCAGTTATTCAACATGCCAAGCCATCTATACTGTATGTCTTTACTAAGCATTAGAGAATGACTATCCCAAAACAGCATGAGCTTAATGACCTTCTAATCTGCTCCCTGTTTTCCATGTGTTTATTGTTTGTTTTTAAAGTTTTCAGGGTTTTTTCAGCTGTTTCTGCCCAGTTTTGTGTCAGTCTTCTTTAATTTTTATCATCGATTCTCTGACTGTTCTGACATCCCGTCATTATAACTGAAACATCATTACAGAAGACCACATCTGACTTCTGCTGTCAGTCGCCTGTAATGTTTGTGATTTGAGATTAGAAGTCATTTGCCTTTTGCACTTATAGTAACTAATTTTAAACCTGCAATCACGTCAGCAGGTCTCTGAAACTTTGAAAGGCATGATGTCAGCATTCCATTAAGCTCACACGTTAAACATGCATTTTCTAAGTACTCCATGCCATGTTCACTGCCTTGGTTAAGCCTTTTTGCATTCAAACATTTTCACTAAGCGTTCAGCATAAAGGACTAGTAATATTGGTGGAAAATACAATTAGACTGACGTCCATTAAAGCTTTGAAAACAGATTTGATGTACATACTCTTGAGTATGTGCATCTGAAATGGAAGAATACATTGAAATGGAGCAATACAGACTTACAGCTCTTCTTTTTGGCACAGACCTTGACATTTGTGTCAGAAGTTGTTTCATGAACAGGTGTGGATATTCCTTAGTCCCTGAGTCACAACCAGTTATGGATGTAAAAAAGTTTGGTTTCCTTTTGCATTTTAAAAATTTTTTTCGGAGGGGGGCTGTTCATACTCCAGCTGTTTGGTCTACTTTAAACAGACCATAGGCTTCTTCCACGAGTAGTACAGTTTATTTGGTGCAGTGTGAACACTGACCACATCCTGGTGTGAAACTCTGGTCTGCCTGGAACGCAAGGTTCTTGATTCACTTGCAAAGGAACTATATAGCAGTCCCCGCGCGTAATAGATGTTAGACCATCTCCAAGGTGTCAGTTGTTCCAACAGCAACTCCTCATCCATGCTATGTGCATATGCCATCCATCATGTACTGGCCTCTTCTTCAACTCTAAAGAGATAATATTATTTTATTTCATAATTATTATAGGCTACTTTTTAAAATATTTTGTTTGCCTCTTTCACCAGTATCTCTGTCTCCAATGGGTCTAATTTCAATTTGTATTTATGACTGTTTTGCTGTCCTGAACTTTCCATATTTTAAATACGGCTGTTGAGGAACAAAGCCAGCAGCGCATACTCAACATGAGGCCAAGGTCAAAACAACAATAAAAAAAAAATGGAAAATGTCTGGTGGACAGACTATGGCCACCGAGATAAAATAATGGCCACATTATTTTATTCCAAATAAAATAATTCGGAAATAAATTATTCTCATTTGTGTTTACATGGAAATAATAATTCCAAATTGAGGTTTACATGGAAAACACATTTATCTAACTCTGCTTTAGATACAGGGGTGGGGAAGGCTTCTGATTGGACAGGGGGCGGATGTGATGTATTTACGGCCGTTAACGCCTACCCGGAAGTAAACAAGATGCTGGTTCCTGTTCCTTTTTTGCTTCCGCTATGACATGAAAACCACATAATTACACCGATTTTCACTGTATTTTGAGTGAAGTTTTTTAGCAGCAGCTCTACACTAACATGCTTCTTCTTTTCCCGCTGGCTGGCACGAGTCCAATGCTTGTTTCACGTGCGATTCGACAGGCGCTATTACAACGGGACAAGGGAGGGAGCATGCGCAGAACGACAGAAATTAAGTTAAAGCCGTATCAACGGCGGTGTCTGAATGTACACCCTATTCCCTATAGGGCTCTATATAGGGATCACGACATTTTGTAGGGCTGTCAAAATGTCCAAAAAGAAAAAAGTTGTGCACTTAAAATTACCCACAATGCATTATGAAAACTAGTGAGCTACAATGGTCCCTAGACGGGTCAATATAGACCACAATGCATTGCGGTCAGGAAAACTGAATGGCGCGAGGTGTTGGACACATCGAGAGGTGGAAAAAAAAGAGAGAAAAAAAAACAACAGAAAAGAGATTAAACACAATATAAATAAAATATCTTCACTTAAAATTACGGATTTAATTTGGAATGACATCTTTTCGTGCGTCGTTGGTGCCGCCGTGTTTGCCACAGTGACAGCTGGTAATCATGTGATTTTTGACGAAGAATAAGTAGTCAGCTATGTGTCCAAATCACAAGCAGAATGAGTACAATAGTGTGCTATGCAGCGCAGCCCTGTGTAGTGAATGAGGGGTTAGGGCGTAGGGAGGACGTTCGGACACAGCCAACTTTAACATGTGAGGGGAATTATTTTATTGGAATTACAAGAAGTTTTTTTTGGAATTATTGTTTTCATTTAGGAGTTTGCATGGTCTTCTTAAAGCAGAATTAACTTTTATTCGGAATTAAAGAGGAATTAAAACTCTCACTATCCCATTTAAAAAACACCTCCGAATCCACCCGATAAACCTGCACTCTTTTTTGTCTGAAACGAAGATACTGGCCATGTATCCTTTGTGGCCTTGCCTATCCCAGAATTCATTGCGCACAAGATGGGAGGGAATAAGCTGCAGAGCTACAAGTGTAATGTTTAGATATATTTGTGGATTTTTTTTAAGTATTAAATAAAGTGTTTACCAGTTAGAAACAATAGATAAAAATATGCAGGCAAGCTTAAAAAGAGAGTTTATTCAGGTGTTACAACCGGATAATGAGGTGTCAACGTTTGGGTAACGACAGATAAATGAAAAGGAATAAAATGTCGTGTTCCAATTTAGTTTGTACAACATACCTGAAGGAATAAGTGGAAAGAATTCTGTTGCTAGATAGCTGTGCAGTCTGCAGTTGCTATGCAACAGGACTGGAGCACTAAGGGAAACTTTTGTTGGCTGCCCCATTTCAGCAGCCTACTGCTTTGTGGTGTGCAGAATACATAGCACACTTCGTTGTCTACGTAGTCCGCACACTTCGCAGTGTGCAGACTGCAACATGAGACACAGCAATGGAGTAATGGTGAGAAGTGGAAAGATTTCCTCTTTTGTCCCAGCCAATCATGTAGCCCTGTTTTCCTCTCCGTCCTGCATTTACATTGTTGGTCAGTGCTTGTTTTGGGGAGTATCGCCTCCTAGCGAGCAGTTGTGTTGATTGTGTGACATTGTCCAGGTAGGTTAAATGCAAATCAAACCAAAGAAATGTGTAAAGTTCTTCAGAAACCCTCGCCCAATCAGACCGAGTCCCCGGACTATCCTGGTCTGAATGCCCCCCATGAGGTCAGCATATCAACAGCAAATATAAAGGATTCACTCTCAGGTGTGAGCCATTTATAAGATTCAATAACAGAAAGGCTAGATTTGACCTAAAAAGTCAGACCATTTCTGGAACAGCATTCTGTAGACTGACAACATTACGACCTTTACCAGAATGATGGAAGGAAAAAGTAAGGGGAGGGCTTAGAATGGCTAATAATCTGAACCATTTAACATCACCTGTCAATAATGTGGCAGCAACATGAAGGCATGCGTGGCTTCTAATGGCTTGTGTTTATTTATGATGTGTCAGAAGACAGATGAAGCCAGATGACATTTGAAGTGTAAAGAGATTTATTGTCTGCTCAGATTCAAGTGTATCCAAGTTGATTGGAAAGTGCTGCACAGTTCACATAGACATTGACCCACAATACATTGCAAAAGCACTGCTATTGAGGTCCTAGTAAAGGGGGGAAATTATAGCTTGATGAATATATAAAATTAGCTTTTCATTTACTTTTGTAGTAATATGTCCAAATAGAAAAAAAGGGGCCAACTAGATAGTAACCGTTTATCTATAAGGTGCTAATATTAAATTGTAATCTTTCCTATAGTTTTGACATTTCTCAGAAATCATAGTCTGAAATATTCACCTTGTCATGACCACTCGTGCAAACTTTCAAGGAGGTCAAATCTACAACTCCCAAGCCTGGCTAGGAATCTAAATGTGTGTTTTTGTGTTTTAGAAGTTCGTTTGTAATGTCTGTGGATTTTGGGGGTGTGTGTGTTTTATTTAGGAGCTGTTAGTGGAGCTCGGCTGGGTGAGCAAAGTGGTACAAAGGGTGGAGGAAGAGGACGGAGGGAGCGCACAGACAGATGGAGGCAGTGGAGACGATTGTGATGATGAAGATGGCTGTGAAGCATCTGGTGAGGGGAGCGGTGAGTCAGATGTGCGCACAAACATACAGACTGGCATGCACAAACAGAGGAACAAACATTTGCAAACATACACCCACACGTGGATGTATACAGTATGTGATTACATGCAAGCTTGTCCTATACTTGTGCAAACAAACACATGCTGTATTCACACACACACACACACTCACATAATTAATAAAATTACAAACAAACACACTCATGGTTCACTGGCATGCTGGAGATTTTAAAATGCTGCAGCCTCCACATATCTTGTGCCTACAAGGAAATGCCCAGGGGGAGGGATAGTACTGAGAGATGGATTCAACTGTTCCCCCCTCTCTCCTCCTCTTTCACTTTTTCCATCTCACTTTCTGCTGGTCTCTGCAGTTTTATTTCCCTCTTAGTCAGGATAACGGATGAACTAACAAGCAGGTCACCCCAAAAACAAAACTGAAAAAATAAGCTGTAGTTATTCTTTTTTTTCTGACTTATTTATGGTTCTTGTGCAAATGCATAATGCATGGATGTCATATGGAGATCCCAAGAACCCCCTTGAGCCTCAATGTGATCCCAAATTTAAATTGTTGATGAGAAAACATTGCACCATATTGAGATTACTGCCTTAATATACTGTAATATTTCTCTGCTTCTGTTTCTCTAAAACTAAAAAACATTTTTCAAGCTCATATTTGTCCACAGACTAAAACTTGTTTGCAATCTTGGAGAAGATTCAGTTAAAATGCACTTAGTTTAAACTGCCTAGTGTGATGCATTGTGCTTTCTTGGGATTGCAGATAAACTATTCAAAGTGTCACAGACTTGTGATTGATGTTCAATAAGATGTTAAAATCAAGTAAAAAAATGAATAAGGCAAATTATGGACAAATTATGGACATTTTTAAGTGCTCTTAGGCCTGATTCAGATTTTAAAAACTTTCCATTAACCCTGAGTTCTCAAGCTTTGACCTGACACTAAGCAGGCTTCCTCTCCAGCTACTATAGCATCCTGAAAAATGTTCTCAGGAAGCGTTTTCCTCAGTTTGTTTCATAGTTAAGAAAGTTTGTTTCGCAGTTAAAAACTGTGGAGAATAGACAGAAGTCTGAAAGACCAAAACTTTATATTCAAGAAATGCATGTAGGATACCTAGAAAGGTAAAAAAAAAAAAAAAAGACTGCTGTTGAATTTGCAGACTGTCACGAACATTAAGTATATTTGACATGATGGTGCACTGTTCCCCTGCACAGGACCAACTGTACCCCAATCACTGTCATGAGGGAGTTATCTGGAAAAAAATAACTTTTTGTCCTTGTTATTGTCACAAAATTCAACTTTCAAAATTTGGAAAGGCAAATTAAAGCTGAGTTTGTCCTCTATGAAGAGTTTTTGTTGATTAATGAAGTTAAAAAAAGATTTTTCAAGATTTCATATGCTGCTTCAATGTTGAAACACACGAGTGTCACAGGGAGTATTTTGCTGGAATGGGGAGGAATGGATTCAATTAAAAAACAGAGTATTCTGAATATAAACATGACAGAGTCTGTAAGAAAATTGAAGATGACAAGATTCTTCTTCCTCAAAAAGATTATTCTAAACATGTCAAAAGCCAATGGTTTTGTTATGGCCACCCATGCAATCCTTTAGAATCCCTCAGTCTAAACATAATAGAAAATCTGTTGATAGACCTTAAAAGATCAAAGGGTGGAAGATAGTTCACGAGTCTCAGAAGTAAAACCCTTTTGTTGAAAGAATGGGCATAGATCCTCAAAACCAAAACTAAAAGAATCTCAGCCACAACAAATTTATAAGCTTGTTATATTTGCCAGGAAAACCAGGGAATCCTGACTGCAAAACATTGTTTGTGTACGAGCGCTTCCTGGATTCATCCATTTTTATCCAGTGTGCTTTTTGGATAGAGTTAAAGGTTGAATATGGAACATTTTTATTAAAAGCTATATTTAAAAAAAAATAATACCTCCACAGGTCGTTTGGGGGTGTACAGAATGAAAGTACAACATTTCCTAGAAAGATTATATTTAGCCTAAAAATAATTATAAAATAAATTTTAATGGGTTTGATAATGGCATTATATTTACGTCTATAAGCCAATGCACGCTGCCATTGTGGGTTGCCAAATACGATCTCTGTGTGGCAACAATATGTTGGGCACAGTTAGGGTGGTACAGGTGGAAACAGTGGAGATGGCGAGTGAAGCAGCTGCTTCAGAGTCCTGGAGATATTGTTATCTGTTTCTGAGGAGGAGTGACCTGAGAAGAGCAAAACCTAGAGTAAATTTAGGTGAAGACTTCACTAAATGGACCCACATAAAGGTTTTCCACGGCATCAAAACACGGAAATGGCGACTTTCTTCCTGGATTGGTAAGCTAACTTGTTTGCTAACGTGGCTAACATTAGCTGTCAGTTAAACTCCTCTCTGCATTACTTGTTGGACATGCTGCAGACTGTTGGTCACTTGCGTATCAGCAGCGAGCCTGGCACCCAAACGGCGAGAGGGACCCAACTGTAGTCATGGTATGTCGCCATATATCCAATCCATGCCGGAGGTCCCAATCGGAAGTTTCTTTTTCATGTAACTTACTAAAATCTAACCCTACCCCCGACCCTTCTCCTTACCCTAACCACTACACTATACACATCTGTTTGCAAGCTGCAGATAGTTACTCTTGGCGGTATTCAACTAACTTCCGCATGAGACTTCCTGTATGGATGGGATATATGGCAGCACCCTTGTCAGTCATCGTAACTGCAGTTAGGTACTCTTGCAAACAACTGGAGTTGTTTTTCTTCCGTTGCAACTACAACCTAGACACACGTGATGTCGCTGTTCCATCCGTATTCCATATTCAACCTTTACTAGATAGCAAAAAAAAAAAAAAAAAACAACTCCCAAGACCATCTTCTTTAAAAATAATTAAAATACCTTTATTTCTATGGGGATATGATCATTGATTAATCAAATCCTCATTTCCATAAAAAAGGTGGTAGATAGAGAAAACTCAAACAAAGGGAGGATTTTGGGATTTTTGAATTGTAGGCCACTAATGTTCCGATCTGAATGAGGAGCTAGATTTTAGCAGGTAGATTATTTCTGTAAATAGTTCTGTGAACAGGTATTATGTACTTTTATTTAATCGGGTTATGCTACTTGTTAAAATATATTGTTTGATCATTGGTGTGAGTGTTTTTTGGTTGAATTGAGAGCTTCCTAGCATGTTGGATTTGGTTATCTCCTAGTAAAATAAAGCATGTAAAATTGTAGTTCTTTGCAGTTTTTTTCTGTTTTCTCCACACTCAAAAAATAGAGTGTACTTAAAAGGGTTCAAATCCATTTTTTGTACCTTATAAAGCTGTACCAGTTAAAGTACAATTAAACCAATGAAAAATGATTAATAAACGTAAATAAAATAGAGATTATGACAAAAATCAAAGATACTAATAATAAATGAATAATTATTATATAAATATTAGACCAAACACATATAACATAATTATACATATAATTACTACTATGATTACTATGATTATTATGAAAATCATAATATAATAACTATTGTACTACTGTTTAAAGTACTGCTAATTATAGTTATTGTACAAGCTACGCATATTTTCAATGCTGCAGGTACCCTTAGGGTTGAAATGGTACAAATAGGGGATTATCACGCTTACCGGAAGTTCCCGGATTTTGGGCACTTCCTCTTCCGGGCCATGTTAACGACAGCCGTTCCTGCTCTGTTATACTGTTTAAATCGGATAAACTCCAAACATACTCAAGTTTTCATTCTAGACTGAAATGATACTAAGGAAGAAGTGGATCAAAGCGATCGATTCGCCGCGGTGAAGGGCCGAACTTTATAATAAAACACACGTTTGTTTGTCGCCGGTGGGGCACAACACCGGCACTTCACAGCATGCTAGCATTAGCCAGCTAGCGTTTACTGACGTGCTTAACATTGTGTGTCTTAAAACACACAAACATATGAAAATCGGGTCTGTACCTCCCCGTTTCCAGTGGAACAACTGGGCACTGCCAAGAAAGGAGACGCTTTCAGATGCTTGTGTGTTTTCAGCCTCACAAAGTTTGGCACATTATCAAGCTGGCTAATGCTAACCTGCTAACACGACTGCGCAGTCTGCCGGCCACAAACAAACGTGTGTCGTTTTATTATAAAGTTCGGTCCTTCACCGCGGCGAATCAGTCGTTTTGATCCACTTCTTCCTTAGCATCACTTCAGTCTGGAATGAAAACTTGGCATTGGCGTTTATCCGATTAACAAAGTTTAACAGAGTAGTAGCTGGCGGACTACTGTTAGCAGGCTAGCATTAGCCAGCTTGATGACGTGCCTAACTTTGTGTGGCTGAAAACACACAAGCATCTGAAAGCGTCTCCTTTCTTGGCAGTCCCCAGTTGTTCCACTGGAAACGGGGGGGTACAGACCCGATTTTCAGATGTTTGTGTGTTTTAAGACGCACAATGTTAAGCACGTCAGTAAACGCTAGCTGGCTAATGCTAGCATGCTGTGAAGTGCCGGTGTCGTGCGGTGTTGTGCCCCACCGGCGACAAACAAACGTGTGTTTTATTATAAAGTTCGGCCCTTCACCGCGGCGAATTGATCGCTTTGATCCACTTCTTCCTTAGTATCACTTCAGTCTGGAATCCGTGAAAATTTCAGTAGGGTTGAAGTTTATTCACGTTATCTACGAAGTAAAGCAGGGACCTCGAACTGGGCCGGAAGTGGGCCCTCTAAGTGTTTCAAACCGGAAGTTCGGAACACGGAAGCCTGATAATCCCCTATTTGTACTTTATGTTACTTTGGACCCTTTTTCAAAGTTTAAAGGTACACTTTAGGCCTCATATTGACCAATGTTGTACTTTTAAGAGAACATAGTAAAAAATGTACCTACAGGTACAGAAATGTGCCTGTTTCGTACCTCTGTTTTGAGAGTATATAGGAGGAGTACTGTTGATGGAAAGTTCCATCACAGGTGGACAATTCCTGATGGTGGCATTTCACTGTAAAGACACCTTGAACTTATTAAATCTGTTTGTCCTGACGAAGGCCAGTGCGTTGTTGGTTTTAAAGGTTATCATGATTAAACCAAAGAAATGCATGGAATCCTGGGTGTTTTGCTTTTGCCTGCTGGCTTTTACTGCCTTTTTAGAAACCATATCATAGCAACAGAAATTGTAATCAGCATTGCCTCTGGGTTTGTTTTTGTTTTGTTTTTTTTTTTCTAAATCTGGAAAAAGTTATTATTATTATTATTTTACATATAGAGAAACCCCCTTTTAAACAAATCTGAGCGCACTCATAATGAGAGCACCAGATACAACACTGTGCAGTCTCAGTGTCATGTTGATCCAGTATTCTGAATAACCTGTGATACTCAAATGTTGCTTACATAGTGCAGCCCTGTTGTCATCTATAGGCTGTGGAAAGCTTTACTATCCTAGTCTATCTTTAGCTGGAAAAACACATCTGCAGATTAACCGGTCAACATATGAGAAGAACCCAGACACCTTCACAGCGATGGAACTTTCCATGATACTCAAGCAGTTTGTTACTGGAGTTGTTGTGTTCATAATAGCACTGACCCAGAAAATAATTTTTCAGGTCACATTAACACTGTTACTATAACAGCATTTGCTGTTTTTTTCTCTGTGGTTTCATTTGGATGGAAACTGTGACGCAATAGAACAGAAGTTTTACTGTCAGAGGTCAAGATGTACACGCTTCACAGGATTGATTGTCATAATTTAAGACTCATTTTCCTGCATCACCACCTCATTACCCACAACCAGAGGCCATGTCATCCTCATTGTCCCAACACCCTGGTGATGTCATCCATGTTCCCAAAGGCAGCATGTAACAGGGTTAAAGGTTGCTGTTGCATTCATCATCACTGCAATGTCCTTGTCAGCACTAGAGTCATGAATTTGCCCTTACAGTGGACGAAAGCTTGGGTGCAGCTGACTGGCCCTTTATGATACTGTACTGTGGGTCAGCAGCTTACAATGGCTACGCTACCAACCAAAGCAAAGACAGGGACATTTGTAAACAAGTCAGGAAGAAAAAAAAAGTGAATTATATCATAACTTTACAGCTGTCCTAGTCAGTTTCTGCATTAATTATTTTGAAAGCGCTGGTATAGGCTATATCTTTTCTTGTTTCTCCCTATTAAACCCTAAACTGTTTTAACAATTCATCACTGCATTTTGCAAGATAATTAATTTATAATTAGGTGGTTGGATTTCTGCACCACTGACAGGTCTTCACAATGGTTTGGATTAATTAAGAAATCTGCTTTTTTCTCTGCTTGACATGTCTGTGTTTTATGAAGATGGGCCAGAGGAAAGAACCATTAGCCAAGTTTCCATATTCACTTTTACTAGAGTTGAATAAAAGATGAACGTAGACCGTAAATGACTGATACTGATGACGACGATGATAAATCCTCAAATGAAAAATGGATTAAAAAAGTGCTCAATTTAGGTGGATTTGCCTGTTTTCAAGAAGAATTGATGCTCATTATGGGGAATGGAAATGCTTTTGTAAACTAGGTACTACCTGGCAAAAATTAAGATGATTTGATTTTCTTGCTGTTTTCTATCAGAATGAGCAAACAATAGATTAAAATGCCTGGCCAACATAGAACATTAATATGCTGCAGAGATAGCGACTCAGATGGGACTTGGTCACGCTTAAATCATATTTCCGGTGACTTCAGACTCAACTTCACAATCAAAAGACTTGAGATGCGACTCAGCTTCACGATTTGATACTCATGAACAATTTTTTTATTTCTTTATGTTTTTTCATGACTTTCTCTCTGTCCAGTCGCCTGTCTGCTGAATGTCCTGTCCACTCTTATTTCCCCTGATGTTACATCACACAAACACAACTGCATACACATGCACAATCAATAAAAGCAATGGCTGCCCCAGCGAGCACTCCAGTCGCTGCAGCACCTCTGGTTATGACTTTTTAGTATTAATAACTTCATACAAAGGACAAATAAAAAGTAGCAAACTGCAACATCACTGGTGTTTGGAGGAGTGGTAGCTTAGTGGTTACAAAGGGGGTCTAAGTGTAAGGAGAATCTGGGTTAAAGTCCCCCAGACCACATAGGCAAAGGCCCTTAAGCCAACTCAGATTGTAAACAACATGGTTTAACTTGTTTTTTTTCTGATAAACAGACCAAGTTACAGATGTTTCTTAGCATAATAACGTGATCAGTGTGATATTTTGTAAATTTTCATAGAAAATTAAGATAAATGCCTTTGCCTGGCCCCGCCCCACCCCCATTGTAGCTAAATAACTAGATCAGCTGTTCTATTTGAGTGTAGTAGCATCACACTGCTTTTTATGGGATGCTTTTGGGATGCTGTTTGTAAATAGGACCATTAAAGTTGGATTTTCATATATGCCTTACACATAATTGAATTTCTATTCACATGGTTTTTGTTTGCAAGGTTTTTTTTTATAATACAACACAGAATAATCAACATTAGGACATACATATTCAGGGAAGAAGCTATGTTTACACTGCAGGCAAATCTGACTTTTTTGTCCACATTTGACCCATATCTAATTCATTTTTCTACCACCTGAGCAACAGCACACATCTGATTTTTTTTTCCTCCCAATTAAACCCAGTCTACTTTCGTATGTGATCCTAAACCATATCCATAAGTTTTTCAAAGTGACTTCAGTGTGAGTGATTATGGCCTGGAGTAAGACAGACATCACAATCTGCACCGGAGGAAGCAGAACACACCAAAATGTAAACAATAGACAAAATAATATTATAAGATGATTTTGCCAGGTCTGACTGTGCATCAACTTCAAAATTAGAACGCGCTCTCTGACGTGTAGCATCCATATTTCCTTCCATAAACTCAGCATGATGAGTGTGACATCATGTCTTCTTCTTCAGGGCCTGTTTACACTGGAGTCTGATGGCAGTCTCATTCAAGTTATAACATGAATAACCATGCACAAGATCAGAACTGAGTACTAAGACTCGCAGTGTGAACATCTACATTTTAATGGTGTGGGGTCGGTAGGGGGCCTGGCTAAAGGAGGGGGGGCGCTGGCTCAGAAAAAGCTAGGAATCACTGCTGTAGATGATCCTCTGCTGAATCAAAGAAATGATCTGCAGTCAGTAATCATCTTGCTTTTGTGTTTTGGAACACACACACAAAGAAAGAAAATCATTTCATGAACAAGTTACAAGGTTAAAAGTAGGGATGCACCGAAAATTCGGCAACCAAAAGTTTTCGGCCAAAAATGACCCAAAAGTGCATTTTCGTTTTTCGGACGACAGACATAAATCACCGAAACAACAGGGCCGAAACTTGTGATGATGCAACAAACAGCGCATCCAGCACGTAACTTATGGACTTTGTGTTTTTATGTGAAAATATATTTAACTTCACTGTCTTTCAGCAGCCAGTCAGTTATAAGCCTGTATATTATTATTTGTTGTAATAGTCCTAAAGAAAAAAAAAATGTAAAAGGCATTATGTAATGTACATGAGTGGAGTCAAACAAAATTTTTTATTTTGAATTTTAATCTATATTGTACATTCTGTAATGTCAGGGGTAAATAAATATTTTTATACTTTTGTATTTGATTAATTGCAATGATTGATTTTAGTGAAGTTAGTACACATGGTAGCTAAAAGTGCTACGGTTCTAATAATTGACATTTCTTTCGGTGTTTGGTTTTCGGCCTTGGTTTGCTCATTTTTTGTTTTCGGTTTCGGTCAGGTATTTTCAATTCGGTGCATCCCTAGTTAAAAGCTTCACATCCTTTGGTGTGGAACTTTGCAGTTTGCAAGTCTGAGATTTATATATCATGACACCTCCACAGCAGCCCCCGCTGGGGCAGTACTGTCAGTATGATTACAAGCTGCTGCTCAAAGACTGAGCTAACTTTATGTTGGAGTCTATCAATCATAAACTTAAGAAGCTGACTCTGAAAACATTACAAACAGGAGATTTGTTATGCTAATGTTACAGTAAGTTCCTCATTCTTGTTCTGAAATGACATCAGTTTGCAACACCACTGTGGTCTGTGGAAAGCAATTTATTTAAGTCTTGCCCACATCCTCCATCTGTAAGACTGCATGAATATTTTTCACTACAGCAAAAGGTCTGGTTTTAGCACATAATTGATGTTGCAAATTTTGGGAAGCATGGTCTTTTTTACACATCAGGATCTATTTTAAAGCATCCAGACATGTCTGAGATGGTATTTGTGAATACAAGACTGTTCTCTTCATAAGGCATTGAATTTATAATTCCTTTTCACAGCACATTTACATTTAAATGTATGATTTCTTTCCCAACAAACCTCCCTCATTTAAACAGCTCTTAAAGTAAGGTATTTGTTGGTATATTTGTCAGACCTTTTCACTGACCTTGATGTGTCAGATCTGTGGAAACTCTTACCTCCTGCTAAGCCCGTAACTGGTTCATTGGCTATTTACAGAGAAAATTGCTGGTTATAATTTACTGAGCTGGTGTCTGCATGTTAGGTTCATGTCTCTCAAGCTGCTATCAATTCTAGAAGGAGGGAGCCACGACTTTTTTCCTGCTCGTCTGCATCTCTATACATATAAACAAGCCTCATATGCACTGAAGCGCAAAAAGTGATGTTGGCTCAGCTAGACCACACAAATCACACAGATAGGGAGGGACAAGTCATTCTTTTTTTTATTTATGCACACAGTTTATATCTGTGCTGAACTTCAAGTCAGCAGCTCTGAGTTAATTTATGAATAAAATGCCATCAAATGAATGAATGCAGATCATTCCAGTGTCTTTCAATGGATCTGGCATTTAATCTGCCCCCCTCTCTTTAATATTCTGTCAACAAACTGGCTTTTCTAAATACAAATCTCTGAAATGTGGAGCTGGTTATTTCAAATGAGATGGAGGACAGAAACAAAGCAGTGTTTGCGTGAGAAAGTGTTTCCAGGCACGTGGATGCACATAAACAAATCAATATATGTCTGCCTTTTTATGCATGTAAGACCAACTTTTTGTGTAAGATTTAAGTTTATGTTCTTCCACATGTCTAAATCTGCACACCCTTCAGGTAAAATCTGCTTTGTTTTACAAATGATTTCAGACTAGCTGAGACAGATTCTGGGGTGTGATGCTTCTTGACCTATAATGTCTTCCTCAATATCAATCTATTGTTTTCTTTTACACATATGATTGATTTCAAGCACTCTCCCCCTTCCTGCAGGGACAGAAATGAGAAAAATGCTGTCATTAACTGTCATGATGTATGGCCTTTTTACTGAATATTAAACAGGGACAAGACACATATGGGACAAGTGGGACATGTCAGACAGGAGCAGAAATCAAGCTCCAAAATGCCATGTTGCTTTATTTATGTGAACCATTTAACAGTGAGAAGTGATTTCAGTCATACAGAGACGGGACACAGTCTATTATTATTTGATTTACGTTCCCACATCAAGGCAAGATAATCTTATCCCAGTGAGGGAGAATTGCTTGGCAGAATCACTTGGCAAACATTGTTCACAGATCAAAAACAAAAGGAAAAAGCTATAAGAGCAGTTAAAAGTCTCAGCTTAGTAAGCTCTGTTAGAGACATTTTATATTTATATTCTTTAAGAAGGAGGCAATGAAATGCATCAGAAAACTTAATAGTGCACTTTAGTCCCATACTTTAATCTTAAAATATATTTAAACATGGTTGCAATACAAGTAGTGCATTATTGCAATTCCAAAAAATGTAATCACAGTCTAAAGCGTATTATTACCGTAGTTGCTATGGGGTTTTGCATCAGTGGTCAGATATACTGTCATACATTAGTCTATTGTCATTACTTACAGTATTTTTCTGTAAGTAATGACAGAAAAAAAGTGGAGTTTAGTGGAGTTTTTTTGTTCATCGGGTCTTTTTTCTCTGTCTCATTTTTTCTAGAATTAACCAAGATTAAACAGATTGATTTTCTTTCCTCAAATGATGCAATCTATTCTTGAAGTTTCCTCCAATCTTTCCATCTCCCCAGACATACCCTAGTCCTGTAACATCAATAATGTAAATGTAATCACTTCTTCATCTTCTCTAAATTTCTCTTCTCTGTATTAAATGAAAGGCTATGTCAGTATAATTACTGAACTATAATCTGTAACCGGGTGATGGATACAGAGATCAGCTTTCTTAAACCTGCAGTTACTTATGAGTCACTAATGCCTGCCTGGAAATCACCAATCTTTTTTTCCCGAACAGACCACAAGCTGGTTTCTCTTCCACCACACACTTTGTGATACATTCAGGAACTCTTTGTATCTTCCCCAAGTACAAGAGCTGTTTTTGAGAGTCTATGTAAGAGAATGTGTGAATGCATACTCACAAGGGGCACTCAATACCTGTAACCATGGTTACCAGGTGGTCTGTCTTCCCATGGGTCCCTATTTGATGGCAATGAAGAATAAGGAGGAGAGAAAAAGAAAAACCAGGGAGATGGAGGAGGGAGAAGGCATGGCACCTTTTTGACCCAGCACCACGATGTGCATTGTATTATCTTTCCTCTTTGTGTTACTAATGTTTAGCCTATTTATTGTTGCCGTACTCTTCATATCTGGTTCTTACAATCAACCTGCAGTAAATGATAGCCACACAAAACAATATTTTACTCTGCAGAGCCATTTTGCCTTTATCGTCCTGCTTCCATGCAACATTCCTCCATCATTTCTGCCGTGCTCTGCTGGTCTCTCCCCCGCTTCCCTGGGGCCAGATCCACCAAGCCTTAAGTAGCTATTTCATCTTAAAGGGAAAGGCCAGTGTTTTCCAGTCCTTAAATGTGTTGCCCCCTCCGCCAGAGGACAGATTAATCTACATTCATAAGTATCCACTGCTGTCTTATGAGAGCCAGAAAGTACAATAAAAATTCTGGTGAGGCTTGTAACCTTCACTGGTGCCCATAAAATCTCGCAGAGCAAGCCTTTGGATTGGATTGATCAATGCTATAAAGTGAAACTGCTTTCTTAGTGCATGCAGTGGAGAACGTTATAGTAAAACATGACATGAATGCAAAAGCTCTCCCGCTGATGCAGCAGCTTTACCTTGGAAATCCAGACTGAAGCATTTCCTTCATCTTTATTTAAGCACATGGTCAAAGAACTGTTGTAACAGAGTGTATCCACTGTGCCACAGATAAACTCTGGTCCAGCAAAGAGTTGGTGTTGCTCTGACACCAACAGTTTGCACGAATTATAGAGAAAAACAATCGAAAAAGGGTTTTAAGTCGGGATGTTCGATATTAGCTTTTTTTTTTTTTTTTTACCGATATCCGATATGCCAATATTGTCCAACTCTTAATTCCTGCTACCCGATATCAGTCGATGCCAATCTATGCAGATAACTGTGAGGCTGTAGCATTTATCAATACAAAAAGCTCCCCTTTTTGTATTTCGGTTGGCCCTGCAATTTAACACATTTTAAAATCTTAATTCATACTGGCTGGCATGAACCAAGGAGTAAGGACAAGTGAGAGTGCCATGCACATCCCAAATAGTAAAGCCTGGGTGCTGGACCAAAAATGTGTATAGAGATGAAAAAGTTAAATTCCCACACCAAAAGTAGTTCCTGAGGGTATTTTTATTAATTAGCGATGTTTCGGGCGTCTGTCCTCCTTCAGACATGAAAGCAGACCTTCATGTCTAAAGAAGGGCAGATGTCTGAAACACCCCTAAATAATAAAATACCCTCAGGGGCTACTTCTGAAATGCGGATTTCACTCCTTCATCTATGAACCAGGGAGTAAACATTATCTTCTAACGCCAAGAGAGGGCGCTCTAGGCCTGTGACAACAGCAGTATATTTCTGCTCTGGGAGCAAATATCCCAAAATAGCCTTATCTTAGCAAGAGGAGTTCATTTTGGGCATGTGGCTATCCTGCCTCTGTGGTGAAACAAATTCTCAAAAAACATGTTAATCCTTCTTATTTATGATGTAATTGATTATTTACAGGCATTAACAACTGACATTGTGTTCTTTATTCATTAGTGATGCTTGGCCGGGAGCTTTTGTTGTGTCATTAGAAAATTAAAAAGTAAAAACCAGTAGTGATATTTTCTGATATTACATTTTATTGCCAATATCGGCCGATAATATTGGACATCTCTAGTTTTTAGTTTTTTAAGTTTGGTTGTGGCCATGAGCCAGTACTGAAACAATTTGGTAGGAGAAAAAAAAAAGAAATTTAATTCGGCAGATTGTTACATCTAGATGATTGTAAAGCTGAAAAAATAACATTTCTTGTAAATCATTTCTTGGTTTGCAAATTGTGTCACCATCACCAATAAATATTAAACTAAATAAACAGACTACACAGATTATGTTTTGATATTTTAGTTTTTGCTTGCCCATTGGCAGCTAGAACTTCATGCTTTTAATTTTTTATGTTATGCACTGGGAGTTGTCATATTCATGAAATATGTGTTAGAAATAAACATACTTTACCTTGCCTTGGGATAGACCTGAAGAACCCCTGAAGAGGTTAGAGAGGGTATAGAGCAGTTGTTTCCAAGCTGATGTCCCTGGATCCCCAAGGAGGTCCTCCAAAGAGCACGGGAGGCCCCAGAGGCTTTGGCTGTTTACAGCTAGTGTGGTTTAGATCAACATGACCACACAGGGAGAGTTAAGGTGTATTCGCTCAAGTTTTTTTTTTTAATCATTTGTGTGTTTCATTCACATGGAACCAGCATGAAAACACTTTGCACAATTTCATTAATAAGACACGTTTGAGAAATGTCACAGTGCAGATACTGTGTGTCCTTTTTTAAAGGTAAAGCTATGTGCTGGTCATTACTAGGGCTGGGACAATATGCTTTTCTCCTGATTCGATTCTTAACGATTTTTTGGGTGTCGATTCAATTTAAATTGCAGTTCTTTGATTTTTCAGATTTTTGTGATTTTTAGTTTGCTTTTTAACACAACACCAGGTTGTTTGACATTCTCTGGCTTTTGTTTTGTTTCTTTTTTGTTTTTTTTTTTTTCTCCCAGAAACAGATATAACATTTTGTTACAACAAAAATCCCAATTTTAAAAATTGTCAAAAAAAAAAAATCCAGATTTGATTTTTTTTTTTTATTATTTGATTTTCCCAGCCCTAGTCATTACCTTAACTTTGGTTTCATCAAAGAAAAGCAGTCAGTGAGAATGCGTTGTTTATGGTGAGAAGGAGCTAATGAAAGCATAAAACCGAGCATGGTTTCAGCTCGGGGCAGGGAGGGGGTCCTCAGGGAAAATGGGTTGGGAACCACTGGCATGGAGTGGATGTATGGATGTAATATATTTAGAAGATCATTAAAGAGTTAAGTTTCTATCCCCGATATTGTATGTCTAGAATTTGTTCATTAACTGCTTTTTTTCTGCTGTCAGCTCTTTGACTTTACATATTTTCTTCTGGCCTCACAGCTTGAAGCACATTACTTTAACTGGGACATGCAAATATACACATAAACACACAGAGACAAAATCAAGAGCATAAGAGTAGAAATAGGGGGGTAACAGTGGGTGCACAGAGAATGAGAATCAATCATAAATGTCATGCTCTCATGCGGCACATGCGTCTCTTTAGCATATGGCTGTGGTTAATAAGCAGTTGAGTTAAATGATAGATCTAGAGAAGGCTAGGCTCATTAAATAATTATACATTCACCTTTCTCTTACTCTTTCATTCAAACAGAATATCGATTGTCTATTTTGCTCAACATGCCCAGAGAGATGAAAGGAGCTTTACATAAGAAGCTGCACATCGCAGAATGCAGCTCCTGCATTCCTTTCTTGTCTATCAACCTGTCTCTTTGTCTTGTTCATGCCTGTCTGTCTCTGTCTGACTCACTGTTTGTCTCCACACCTGAGTGAGTTTGTTCCTGCAGACCTGATTAGACATCATCAGTTTATTAGCTCTCCTCTCTACTGGAAGCTGTTATTTCCTCACTTGACCTTTTCAAAGACGGGTGTTGCCCTTGCTTTGTCTGGCTGTGCCTCCCACAACACCTTCGCTGGCTGGTGTTGATCTAGAGCCTTCAAAGAATCACTCTGTTCCTTCCTTTTATCTACATCCAATCACACAGTCCCTTGTCACATTCAACCTTATGTCTTCCTCTTTTTTTCCCCCCTCTTTAATATTGTTTTCTCCAAGGCTTTATGATTCCACTGGAGGCTATGATTATCCTCAGTGAGTGTGACCTTGGGAAGGCACTGTAAGCATCAACTGCTGTTATCATTTATATGAGAATAGATGCAGGGTGACTGTTACATTTAGTGCTCCTCGTTCTTGCACATTAAATTCAAAACCAATAAGGAAACATCACCAAGTTTTGTCCACAAACATTGAAACAGTTCATGTGCTCATGAAAACATACAGGTCTGAAATAACAAAGCAGACTAAAACAGGGACAGGGAAGACAAGGATCTGACAAGGCACAAAGGAAACCAATGGATATATACTGAGAGAGCTATAGCAGAACAAAGGAGTGACAGATTCTTCAAGACTAAATGGATACTTAACAAGAACTAAATGAAAACCAGAACCAAGTCCTACAGATCATGACCATTTCACCCAAAACAAATTAGATGTTTCAATTCATGTCAGCCTCTTCACTTTTATACATATTTAAAGTGCTTAACTTTCACTTGGACAGTTGGTTCAGTATTAATCCTGGCTTCACCAATGATGACCCCTAGGGCCACAAGTAGATCAGAGTTTTCATTTGGAATATTTAGCATTGATAGATCCCTGTTGATGTGGCCTTTCGTGCTTAACCACTGCAAGACTGCCATTTGTTGATATGACTGAACAATCTTATCAACTATCAGAAGAATTACTTTGAAATTTGGGACTGTGTGATGGAATCTTCTGTGTAAATTTATCCACCTTATAGTTGGTGTCATATGCAATAAACAGAAATATATACTGTCAAGTAAGGTGATGCATATTAGAACATGATAAAAGAAAAAAGGTGAGTACAATGTTAGATTAAAAACAACAACTTTCCAACAACACTAAATAAATAAAAACTGAGAAAAATCAATTTTTTTTCAAAAATACTCTGAGCATGCTGAATGTGCAGTTAAATTGTAGTAAATGCCATGATTATGCACACTTTTGTTCATCATAGTGTCACTTGTTTGTCTTCCCTGTCTGATATCAGTGCACTCGTGTCCTGGTGTTGAGCCTCAAGGAGCCCACCTGAAACATACAGCTTCAAAATTTATCATAAGAAATGTTTATTGTCAGACTGTTTGTTTGGCAGCAATGCGCATTTCCCAAGATAAATAAATTAATTCATCACTTTTTGTCGCTATGTAACTAATAGATGCCCTAAATATTAAAAAGATCAATGTATATTCATGTTGCGCTGTTTCACAACTCCAAACTGTATTTACTTCTTTTTTTACCCATCATGGCTGGACCTATGTGCAATCGCCCATTAAGAAGGGTTGAAAGACTGGGTCAGAGCATTCTTACAGATCCTGTTTTGCTAAGATCTTCTTAACACTAAGCACAAATCCGGGAAACACTTTTTTCTTGAGAAGAAGCCGAAAGAAAGTTCTTACAGTAAGAAAATCTTAGCGCTAAAATCTTCTGAGCTGCATCTGGGAAACCTGGCCAACATCAGTTAGAACAAAGATTTCACTGTAAATCTCAGTAAAAACTCAAACTTTCAACAAGTAAGTAATCTGGCAGAGCAGGCCAGCTTTCGTTGTTGTTGATGTATTTTTTTGTTTGTTTGTTTTTTGTACCAAAATCAATAGTGGGTTATTGAATTGGCATCTGGGAGCAATAACACGTGTGAATCTATAACAAAGAGAATTCATTCAAAAGTGTGAAATTTATATGAAGGTTGCAAAAGGATACTTGAAATCATGCTTTCATGGCTACACAAATACAGTGTGAAATAGTCGTGGATTTAATATTATCCACTATGACATGTAACAGTAGCGAGCGTTCCTTATTCTGTTGCTGCTGTTTTGTTTTGTATTTCCTATCATTAAAATATTTGATTCTGATGAAGACTTGTTGAAGATACAATTTGCAGAAAACTTTCACCATGCTCTTTCTGCTTTGTGTGTGTGTGTACGCACACACACGGGTGTGCATGTGTGTGTGGCATGAATGTGCATTTGTGTGCTTTTCCTCCCCAGGGGAACTGAGGCTGAAGTAATGAAATGCTCATTACTGATTCAGCTGGAAAAGCTCGGGATCCATTTACACGCCTACCCCCCTCCCCTGCACACACACGCACACACCCACACAAACGCGCACAAAATACTATACAGACGCTTTTCAAGGTCACCTCACATCATTTGTTTGTATTTTTGTGTGTGTGTGAATATCTGTTGTATAGCTACACAAACAGAGGAGTATCAGGACTGGGTATAATATGGTTTAAATGAACAGTTTTATGCACCACACCACACCAGACATGATCATTATGCACTCTGTCTTTCATGCTCTTTTTCCTTACATACATACTTCAAACACAGACAAATGTAGATATCAGGACACCCTAACAATCCACATGGTCTTTATCAAGTCTCCAAATGAGGTAAATACAGTCTGAGATAAAAAAAAAAAAAAAAAAAAAAAAATGACATGAAATGCTACATATGTCATTATTTATTGAATAAAGAAGCCTACACACACACACATGAAATTGACAAAAGTAATAATACACTACTCACAAAAAGTTAGGGATGTTCAATTTTCGGTTATAATTTGAGGAAAATGTGAAATGTTCACACCTTATTGATATTATATCATGAATGTTGGGCATTTAACTGGAACTATGATGTGGTAATTCCTCCATCTCAAACAATTTGGATTTTAAGTTCATTCTCACATCATCCAAAAACGCAAATATCCCTAACTTTTTGTGAGTAGTGTATATAAAATTTCTATGAAAATCATGACATTGATTTGGAATTGGGGCTTAAAGGAAATATTTAAAACAAACACAAAAAATAAAATAAAACAAGTAAACAAGCAGGATGGGGCTCCAAAGCTAAAATATTTTTGAGCAACACTTTGGGGCAATCCCTGCAACAGGTGTTTTCTCTCATGTTCAGAAAGACTTCTAGACCTGTTGACAGGTATTTTGGTCTACTGTTCATGGGGAAGGTGCTCTTATGTGTCTGGGACAGTTTTGTTTGTTTGTTTTTGTTGTTGTTGTTATAATTATTATTATTATTATTTCCAACCACAATCCATCAGCAATATTTTATTTCACTAAACTATAATTTTGTAATTTTTTATTTATTATTAGTTTCTTTAGTTTCTTGTTTTTTTAAATTACTGTTGTGAATTTAGCATTTTAATTAATTGAAAGGTATGAATAATTTTGAGGACAACTGTATACGCACACATACCCACGCACACACACATATATACAGATAAAAAGTTAAGGATATTTGGCTTTTTGTTTGATGTCAGAATGATTCTAAAATCCACTTCAACCTTTCCAGGTGAACTGGATTAAACTTTCTCTAAACTTTTCAATGCATATGTACATTGTTCAATGGTTAAATATTTATTCTGCAACATTCTGTTCTCCAAAAACCGAAAGTTAGGTTAATTGGTCGTTCTAAATTGTCCCTAGGTATGAATGTGAGCATGAATGGTTGTCTGTCTCTCTGTGTTGGCCCTACGACAGACTGGTAACCTGTCCAGGGTGTACCCTGCCCCTCGCCTGATAATAGCTGGGATAGGCTCCAGCAACCCCCGTGACCCTGAATTGAATAAGCAGTACAGAAAATGACATAACATGACTATATATATATATATATATATATATATATATAGTATATATATGTATACATATGGAATTAAATGTGAGGGATCAGTTTGAAAACTAAAAACAAAATGGCTGAAATGAAATCCTGCAACAGAACAGTGATCTGAGCGCAGCAAAATTTTCAGAAGTGCAGGCCTCAACCTGACTGAAATATTGTGGTGAGACCTTCAGAAACTGTCCTCAAATAACTGCCTGCAAACTTCCATGAACTGAAGAAACATTGCGAAAAAAGAGAGAGAAATTATTTTTGATGTGAGAGGTGTCATACAGAAAATTTTGTCTCCTACACACTGCTTCAGCATTTTGGGAATTTTTCTTGAAAAGATAATTACATTGTGTGATACTTAATTTGTTCATCTGAGATTGTACTTACCTAATTTGAAGTACAGACTGTGAGGACATGATTTTTTTTCTTTTCTCAAACTATGTCTTGACATGCATAACCTTCAAACTGAAATATGGTGTACTTTCTTTTTCATGACTGTACCTGCTCACCCCTTATCAGTTCACTTTTTAACCTTTGCTCATTAGGTTGCACTTTTTGGAAAGTGTCACTACCCGTACAAACACACACATGATCTACCCCAAGTTACCTTTTGCAGCAAGACAAGATGTATTTCAAAGATTTTCCTCTTTGTCTGACTATCTTATTAGTTCTGCTTTACAGACAAGTCAGCATGATCAAAGCATAACCAACATGTTTATGTGACACGCTGTCTGCAGACAAACATATGCAGCATATACACAGCACTGTCTGCAGTTATTAGGAAGAAGCTGTGTTGTCAGTGGGGTTTTGTTTCAGATATGTGATGCGAAAAATGTGTGAGAGATAATCCAACACAGTTATGCTGATGTTTGGGTATTGTTTTTCTTGGATGGATGCTTAGAAATCAGACAGGAACTCTAAAATCAGAGTATAACAAATAATGGAGATACCACAAAAGCAAATTAAGACTGGTTTCATTTTGAAGTAGATGATTCTAGTCTCCACTTCAAAATAATTGATTATCTGATCATGCAAATTGTTCTTAAGATTATTCAGTTTACTGTGGCCATTGGCTTTTTCATGAATTCTAGCCAAATCTTTTTATCTGATCATTTTCCGAGAAATTTGTCATTTTATTTGGGAAATGACATACTATTCAAGCGTAAAAAGGCACCTAATGCTGGGTTGAAGCATTGTGCATTAAATAATTTTGTTTCTAGCCATCTCTCTTAGAAAAGGGGATTATCACGCTTTTGTGTTCCTGTTTCTGGAACTTGTATCATTTAACCGCTTCCTCTTCCGGGCCAGTTCAACAGTAGCTGAATCCAATGTTATTGCTCTAATCCACTTCGAATATTGAATAAACGCCAACCCTTCATAAATTTTAATGGATTCCTGACTGAAGCAATGCTAAGGAATTAGTGGATCAAAGCGATTCGCTGGGTGAAGGGCCGAACTTTGTAATAAAACACGTTTGTCTGTAGCCAGCACTTCAATGATGCTGACAGCTAGCGTTAGCAGGCTAGCGTTATCCAGCTAGCGTTTGCTGACGTGCCTAACTTTGTGCGTCTGAAAACACACAAGCATCTGAAAATCAGGTCTGCACCCTCCTGTTTCCAGCGCATAAACTGGGGACTTCCAAGAAAGGAGCCGTCTTATAAAAGAGCATTTTCACAGATTTTCTTTACCAGACAAGGACATTGTCTCTTCACATAGTAGCAGCTGCATGTCACCTCTACTGGGTGAACGTCATGGCCTTAGCCAGTTTTTTTTTTTTTTCGAATGTTTTATTGATGATCAGGCCTAAGATCTGATTTCCAGATGCTTGTGTGTTTTCAAACGCACAGTTGAGCACAACAGCTAGCATTAGCCTGCTAACACCAGCTGTAGTGTCTCACCGGCTACAAACAAATGTGCTACCCTGTTTTATCATAAAGTTCTGAGACTTTTATAGGCGGCATCCTTTTCTTTTTTTTATTAGATTTACAAAGTGGAACAGAGCAGTGACATTGGATTCAGCTATTGTTGAACTGGCCCGGAAGAGGGAGCGGCTAAATGTTACAAGTTCCGGAAACAGGAACACAGAAGGTGATAATCCCCCATTAGGGCTGGGCGATATATTGAATATAGTCGAGGTATCGCGGCTAGTCCCCATTGGGATATAGAAAATGACTATCTTTGTCATATTCGAGTATTCAATTGTTTTTAGTTGCAGGTAGGGTTTTCCAAGAGTCCTCGTCTCTCTGCACTGCTCTGCACAGAGAGATAAAAGAAGCGCTCCTCAGTTGCGTACATCATGTGCTACGTGCTACGTCATGTTCCTGACAGTAGCAGCTTCTCTGGCAGAGAGCTTAGGGAGCGGCAGCAGCGCGAGTTATGAAAAATGGAGGAGGAGCAATTTCACCAACTACAGTAACTACTATAATTAACACATGTACACAGCACAATACTTACAAAGACCTAAGTTTTCCCGAGTCTCACTTGTGTAGAACACATTTGGCGCATGCATGAGTTGTTTCCTTACTGGTTTCTCTGATAACTTGCTCGCCTAGCCGGAGAAAAAACAACAAAGATTGTCGTTACCGTGGGAGCACTCATTGCTCGTGTAACTGAGCATACGTTTTAACAAAGAGCTTTTTAAGAAAAAGATTATCACACTAATTAGATCTGAAATCCAAATGTTTTAACATGTTTTAGCATGAAATAACTTACTTTTAGTAACTATCAACTTATTTATTCCCTTTTTTAATGTAAATGTAATTCACACCATGAACTAATTTTCTCTTTCTATTCACCAAAAGGCATAACAGTTGTAGTAGGCACTTTGTTTTTTTTTAAAATTACATTATGTTTATTGCACTGCTTTAACCAGTCAATGATCAATTTTGATCATTATTTTTTTAGTTATGATTTCACTATTTGGCAGTGTGAACAGTAATGTTTAAAATCAGCAGTATGAACAGTAATGTTTAATGCATCAAAGCATTGATTCAAGGCTTAGGTAAAATATGGAGATATGTATCTTGTACGTGACATGCCATAAAAATATCGGGATATTACTAAAAGGCAATATTTCCCAGCCCTACTTAGAATATATCATTTGTTCCCATTTCTTTACATCTGAGAAAAATGCCAGTGAAAACCCAGCATGGTGATTCTGAAAGAGCTATTTGCTGACAGCATTGCAGGACTTGGCATGCTGTACAGTGGGCTTTTAGGAAATTTAAGCTAACTGAACACGTGGAGGAAAAAAAGAAGTGACACCCAAAAATACTTATTAATTAACAGTAGGGTGAGTATGGGTAAACTGGGACACTTTATGAAAATGTAGCCTCAACGTAAATTCTGATTATGAATCAAACATCCACATCATCCACACAGACCTTTTTTTATTTTAATCTCATGCTGCCCTATGATGAGCTCAATGGTGATTTTTAGTAACAGAAGTAAACACATGTAAAGATTAAGCTTAACTGTCCCACTTTACCCACACTCACCCTCTCTGAAACTGTCTTTAAGAAATAGGTTTTTGCTTTTTTATTTATTTTCGTGACACAAGATGCAAGATAAAAAAAATGCATCTGGTCCTCCTGTTGATCCATCTGCTGTTCATCAGAATTTCATCAATAATTATCTCTATGGATGGATGGCTGTCAAGCAGTTATTCTTAATGAAATGAAAAAATATTTTTCCCAGAAGGGAATTTCAATGATGAAAGGAAACAGGGAGAAAATGTTGAGGTGTAAAACCATTACCCTAAGAATCATCCTGAAACACAGTGACAACAGAGGAGATCCTCCCCAAAGTTCATACTTTACCTCATCAGTATTGAAGCAGCTGCACTAAATGTTTTGATAAATTCCTGCATCTGTTGCCCATTTTCATGACATACTGCAAATCAAGGCATACAGTTTTGCAATGCATTTTATGTTATTCAGTAGTCTACAGGAATTAACGTGTTATTTTTTCAGAGTATAGTAACACTTATAACTTCTCAGAATTATACTTTAAGATTTCATGTCATGAATCAATCCCAGTACTCCCTAAAAATTACACTGATCAAACACCTTTCTTATATTAACAGTCAGTGATATGCTTTGGATTTGCAGTTTAGCATAGCATTCATAATAATTTGATTCCTGCAAAGCAGAATTCACCAAGTGATGGATTATTCACCTGCTGGTGAGCTCGGTTTCAACCATCATGAGAGAATTTAGTTTTACACTGATGATGTGTTGCAATAGAAATTAGCAATGATAAGTAATTTTATTCACTTGTCCCTCCTCTCTTCCCTTGCACATGTCTTCTTCAGGGGAAAGTATTCACAGAGCAAAGTTTAGCAAAGCATAAACAGCACAATGTGGAGCCATACAGTCTGTGCACAGCTTATGAGAACTATTCACACGTGTGTGTTACAGAGGCAGCAAAGTCAGCATCAAAACAACAACAAACAACAAAACACACTCAGGTAAAGTAAATTCCCGAAGCTCTGGAAAAAAGCTCCATCCATCAGGCTGACAGATGGGTTTCTTGAGTTTGAAACTGTCTGAATCTAATATGTTGAGACTGTCATTTGAAATCAACAAAGGTGCAAAATGCAGGTAAATTAGATTTGTTTCTCAAATCAGATCTTTATCCCTGCACACTGTTATTTACTACTGATCAGATTAGGTTTTCCTGTCTTGGCCTGCAGTGTACATTGACAGTCAGGTCTCTCCAGCTTTGCCCCAAAAGGCTTGAAGACAGTTACTTTCAGCGGTTTCCTGTGGACTGCGCCTCATCTTGTCCTCCACAACCCTCTGCTAGTTGTAGTTTAATTCCACTCGACACTGGTGTCGTTCTGGATTCGTTTCTGTTATTGCTTTTTTGCATTGCATATTACAAAAGGGTGACTCTAAAATCACTTGTAGCCACTGCAGTGTCAACACTGGTATACTTTGTATAATTATATTAGTTATGAAAAAAGGAATGGTCATCTATTTTTGCTTTTATTTTCTTCTTTTCTTTTTGTTTGTTTTTGAGAAACCAAAGTCTTCAAAAGTGTTATTTACTGTGACAATCATTTTATGAGGATGAGTGTGACACAAATCTCTGTATGCTTGCAATATGCCAAGTTCTTCACAGCCAGTTTGTGTTCATGTGTTTCCAGCGCAGATTGATGACTGTGCTCTACCTGATTGGAACTCCTTGATGGACACATTTTCGTCCAAGTGTTTTGTAAAAGTAGTAACAAAACTACAGAATTGTGGTGAAACGACATGCTTATCTGCTTAGATAAGAGGATGATGGATCACTGTCCTGACGTTTTCACCAGCTCCCAACATCAGTCCTCACAGAACATGGTGACCATTTGTTTCAGTCCTTGTAAAGTGTCAGCTCAGCTCCTGCGGGGATGCAAACTGTGCATGAATGGAACTGTTTGCCTCATGTGCTGGATGAGCAACGCTGAAAGCTGCGTAATATCTGTGATAGCCCTGACCTGGATGCTGTGGTCTACCACTGCAATTCACTGACAGGGTCCTTCAAATGTCACTCCTGAATTCTTATTATCACACACACACACTTACACACACCCTCATGCGTAACTCATTGCAGTAAAGGTTAAAGTACCCCATGAATGGATCCAATGACATTGCTCATTACTCACCTTTAGTGTGTGTGTGCATGTGTGTGCCATATCTGACATGCTGGGGATTGTTGCTAAGAGACAGACAACCCAAAAGTCCATGTAGGAGGAACTGAGTGACAGATGACAAACACTGATGCACAAAAACAAGCACAAAGGTACATACAAACCAGATTGCCACTGATTATAGATAAATTTGTTAAGTGAGTTTTAGTGGAAGAACTTGAGCTTTGGAACTTGTACATCAATGATTCATTGCTACATCATATGTTAAACTCAAGGATAACTTATATTTTGCTTGATGCTTTATATTTATTGCTGGTTGGCTGAAAGTTGGCTGAGGCTGGTAGGTGCCCCATGCAAATGATTTCATATTAAAGACAAAAAAGCACCAAAAACAAAAGATAACAGCTGCATTGGTAAATCGTCATTATTTAAGAGTTATTTTGACAAACAATCATATCTTCACAACTCATTAATTTCATTTTATTTATATAGGACATATTTCTTCATCCAACTGGATTTCCAAAGTGTTTTACATAGCAGGACATCAACACAAGGCTAAAAAAACATTTTTTTTTTTATAACTTGACAGTTTAGATGTTGTTTAATCTTGAAATTACACATAATTAATGTCAATCCTTCTGATATATCCATAGGTATAAACACTAGATGCCGCCTTCGTACCCGTAGCGTACGTTGGCTCTAGGGGCCGCCATCTTGGGCAGGGGTTTCTGTACAAGCAGTTAGGTCATATCTTGGTTAGGTGTCATTTCTTGACTTCATGCTGAAGTTCAGCCTTCTGCAGCTCATTTAGACAGAAGACTTGGACAGAACTGGACAGTCAACTCGTTTGAAAGGAGCGACCATCTAGTTTTACTTTTCCTGACGTTTTTGCAAAGTTTGTTTCATAATAATTTCTCACACGATCAAAATATTTCAGTGCTCATTCAATGATTATAAAAGAAACAGTTAGAAAGTTTTCCTTTCTGAATTCATCCTCATGTAAACATTTAAAACTTGTTTAGTTAGTGTCACATCCTTGATGTTAAAATGCAATATTCTGAGAAGACATTTTTTAAACATCACATGGATGAGTTATTCTTAAGTACCTAAATAATGTAGAATATTATTTATTTATCTAGACCTACCAGAAATACAAACCTGATAAAGGCCCTACAATAAATAAAATTATTACACTAGTAGCTAAAATCAGCTCACCTTTACCTGAAGCAATACTGGATGATGGGATGAAGAGAATGAATAAATTCAATGGATTTTTCTGTTGTTTTGGTACATTCAACCTGATTTTTATGTGTTCAAATTTGTAGTTTTTACTACAACAGAAAATGAATTAATAAAGGTTTTATCTGTTTGGTTTTGGTGTTATTAATTTTTTTATTATGGCAATTTGTGAGTTTTGTTCTGGTTTATGATCTGATATAGCTTATTTCTTTATTCATTATATTTGTGCTCATTATATATATATATAAATGGCTTTGCCGCCTCACACTGGTGTACCAGGCTATAAAATCACTATGTATGCATGTGGGTGTGTGTCCAAGTATGTGTATATGTAAATGAAATTATCTATGCTTTGTCATAAATGTCAGATATTTATAATAAACCAAACGGCTTAAAAATCGGTCGAAAATTTAATCAGGTATGGTGTATTTAATCGGGGGTAGATCTCTGCCTACATTGATTAATGCAATGAGGAGACGCGGCTTCTCCCTGCCTAAGATGGTGGCCGAGCTGACGTATCGCTCCAATGGACAGCAGCATCAGAGGCAGCATCTAGTAATATCTATGATACCTTACCTTTAGCCTGCTGATAAGGGGGCTAATCTTTGTTAGCTTCTGTTAGTTTCACGTTAGCTCGGTTAGCATTTAGCCCAGAGTACATTGCCTGTCAATCATTTTCTCATTACTGTATTTTCCGGGAGTGATGATTCATGCAATCCAGTGACAGTGGCGACAATGGGAACGCCCAACTGGCTTCATTTTTAGCTCTTCAAAAACCAATGAGTGATGTAGCGGAAGGTTCGTAACAGTCCATGGTTCAGACCTTTACACTTATAGAAGTATATGGAGAGTATTTTGTTTCTTTATGGTTTAATCAAATAAAATAGATCTGAAACCAAAAAAGAGATTTGGAGAGCAAAAAAAAACATTATGACTGTGGTAAAAAAATTATGACCATATGTGTAATCACATCCTACGTTGTACATGTTTCCCTATAAATCACTCACTCAGGCTACTGAGCTAGACCGTGACCAGCAGAGACGGCCATGTCGCTGATAATCAGTGTTTGCAGCAGCCGAGCGTTATAATTCATTGTGGTGATGATGTGAATGTCCAGCAGTCTGTAGCCAACGATATTTAGCGCAATTCATTATTTATGGGAAACGTTGCAGAGCTACAGGCTAACAACTTAGCTCCATCAGCACAGCACGCATGAGAAAAGACTGTGATGTGGAAGGCTGGAGCCAGGTCACACCAACCAATAGAAACACGTCTCTCATCCACCAGCGTAGGCCCCGCCCATCAAGTGCACTTGACTTCGCAAGCAAAACTTTAGGATTTGCAACCAAAACTTTAGGATTTGCAACCAAAAGTTTTTCACTTGAAAGCAAAGAAGACTGATTTGCAACCAAATTTTTTTTAAAACTTGAAATAAAAAAGGACTGATTCATAAACAAAATAGTTGTTTTTGATTAAAGTTGAAGAAACATTCTATTTCATATTTGTATTTTTCAATTGCAACCTGTTTTGTTTTGATCTCAAAGAATTTTTTTTTGATTGCCACTTACTTTTTTTTGCTCTCAAATCTCTTTTTTGGTTTCAGATCTATTTTATTTGATTAAACCATAAAGAAACAAAATACTCTCCAGAGAAGTACAGCTACCTCAGTGTTTTTTGGTCTGCTCCATTTTCATGTAAGTATCAAGGAATCATACTAAAGAAAATGGTTTGTATCTGAAAATAGACATTTTAGTTGTGTTTCGTTCTCATTTGTTGTGCAACTTATTTTTAAGAATTTTTGTCTCTGTTTTTTTCTGATATAAAAAAGAAACACTTTAAAGCTAACATCAAGTTAAATGGACATAAGTCCTTCCTCTTTTTCTTTTTATCAAGCACAATGTCAGAGCATTCTAAATTCATACCAAAACTGAAAACTAAGTTAATCCACCTACAGCTGTTCTTTTGAAGAATCAATAAAAATATCACCCAGTTCTGTTTTATAAAAAGCTTCAAGCCAGATGCAACTTTATATCTTCACTTCTGGTTAGAACAGATGGATACAAGCAGACCACACACACAAACACACACACACACACACACACAAAGAGAGAGAAACACAAATTTGCAAGCTATGAACCCAGTGTCACCATATTTCTCCATGATGTTATTTGTCAAGAGAGTGCACAATAAAGGACAGATGCCTAATTGGTAAACATTCTGTTCTGACTAAATCATCTTAAATAATCAGCACACACAGTCAAAAACAAAAACACACCACGCATCTGGTGCACGGAATTGTCAGTGTCTGTGTTATGATTTTTTCATGCTTTTCCTGCTTTCTCTATGTCTGTCATATGAGATATAATATCTGTGTTTCTCAGAGAACATTGATAAACTCATTGCATTCCTCCTCGACTTAAAATGGTTCTTTGTCTATTGTACAGCAGGACAATGTGTATTGTAAGAGACAGAATCAGGTTTCTGCCCAAGCAGGTGTGTGCAGGTCTGTGTGTGTGTTTCTGCCAGGATATAAGAGCGAAAGCACACAGTGTGAGTGTTTTGGCGACAGCCCAGGTGAGTATGAGAATGTCTTGGGCTAATGTGTGTGAGGGTGTGTGTGACTGAGTGCTTTTTGCCAGCAGCACCTTCCTCCTGTCCTAATCCACTCATTTACCTGAGATTGTGCCAGGAGGGACATGGACTCCTGCCGACACACATGCATATGAAAGAATAAAGCAGCTGGTTCATTCCAGCTGTGTGTCAGTTAAATGAAGCAACATTTTGCACATGTGTGTGTGCTTGAGTTTGTTTATATGTGCAAGGTAATAGTCAACTCTGTGCAAAGTTGTGGGTGGGTGGGGTGAAAAGCATAAATCTTTCAGGACTGAACAGCAACAAAACAGCCATAAATAATAAAAAGATTTTGGCGCAGTAATGACACTAAAAACAGAAACAGTTTTTCCTCCAGAAAGGTTTGTGGAATTTGTTAAATCTTTTTTTAAACCAGCTGTTATTATTTCCCTGCAGAGACAAATACGTCTGCTTATATTTCCTTGGTCTTCTCTTTATTCTGGTGGGCTTGATGCTGCAAGCTTTGGGGAGAAATGTGGTGGCACCAGTTGGGATCTTCAACTTGGAAAATCAGACAAAACACTTTGGCAAGTTGGCTTTCCTTGTCTTTACTTTTGACTTTGTAGAATAATTCACCAATACCTATAAAACCCTCCAGTTGCACTACAGGATAAATATAAGAAATTGGTGTAGGACGGAGCAATCCCACGCCTGTCCAGATCAGACGTATTACCCTTTTAGACTCCTTAAACATTAGTGAACAGCCATGAGCCCATGCCAGCCTCTACTCCTATAACAGAGCAGTGCGTCCCTTTTGTGGTAATTATAGGTAAATACCCCACATTTACTACAGGCTTATCCTCACGGACCCGTACAGTGAGGCTCCGCAGTCCACTTTCTGTTTCACAGAGGGAAGCGGGTGGAATTACACCATTTTTGATCTTTCCAGCCACTTACTCGTTTGGAGATCTGGGAAGATCGAGCAGGACACTTCCGAGATTAAGGTCCCAGCCTCGCTCAGGCTCGCCCCGATGCCGTCTGGATCCGCTGAACAGGGTCCCCCAAATAATCCACAAAAATGTGTCTTTCTAGACTCCTATTTCAGAGTCTATTGGCTTTATTTAGATTTTTTGGGGGGGTTAAAAGAAAAGGCTCACACAACCTGACTTTCTCCCTTATCACAAGGACAGGGTACCAGTGTTGAGTTTTGCCAAAAAGGAAAAAAGATACAAAAATGAAGAACAAAGGATGTGAACACTTCGACCTAATACAGAGTTCTCTCAGTTCTTTATGTAACCCTTGTTTTTACACCCCCCCACAGTCAGTTCCTGGCTGAGTCTTCCTCCTCCGGGATGCCCAAATATGGTTTTTGGGGTCCAATACATGAAAGCGGTGCTCGTGTGTTTGTAGCCATCCAGTCCGTTGGTTTCCTGTGTCGGGGTTTGCAAGCCGTTAACCTTTGCTCTCAATTCAGTGGGGTAGAGCATCCGTGCTATCTTTGTTCTGGCGACATCCACGCTCTTCACAACCCCGTTTCCTGCCCAACGGTTTGGTTTCCTGTTGACTGACGCATCTTCTGCACACCTTGGGGCCTCTGAAGAGTCTCTACTTAGGTAGCTGTGAAACCGCAGCCCTTCTTTCACCGTGCAGCTATAGAGTCTCAGCCTCACGAGCGCGGTGACCCTTACTTGCTCCCCACTTCTTCAGCAGAATAAGTGTAGGTGTCAACAACCGCAAGGCAACTTACACTTGTTCATGACCAAAGGTCAAGCTGACCTGGTTGTGACCGGGTCATCACTTTATATCTTTCCAATAAGGTGGCCAGAAACAGACCAGAACACTAACATATGAGAGGTTTCATCAGGGCCACAAGAGAGTACATCATTTAACATACTGAAATACATGAAAGTAACTTGAATGTAATACAAATAAAGGTAATAAAAGAATAAAACATTGGAACACATGCAGGTGTCTTCTGCGTCTCTCTGCAAAGAAAAGGAAGCATTTTACCACCTACATTCTCCATCACATCAAGGTAAATGAACAATGTAACATAACAGTATATGGTTATACATGAAACTTATCTAACTTCTATGTAACTTATAAAAGAACTTATAAAAGAAGCATCTAAGCTACAAAGGCACACACGGTAAAACAAGTGCTAGACATTCCCTTTCTGCAAGGCCTCTCGCATTCACAGCAAGCTGGAGATCCTAAGAAAGGAGCTGAGCACAAAGATTAATCAGAAATGCATTTAGGGGTTCACATTTGTATCTGAGGTAGCCATGTTTTCATTACAGCTCGGTCTCTCAACAACTTAAAAAAAAACAAAACAACAATTTACAAAAACAAGAACAAACAGTGCAATGAAAGAGTGGAAAGGACAAAAATGCAGAGGCTGCGTTTACCACCTGTAACCAGCAGGGACATCGTCTCTCAGATACAGTAGAGAGTAGTGCCCTGCACGGGCCTAATATCTGAGCCCGAGTCCGGCCCTGGCCTGAAGGGGTGGAGCCCCAGCCCAGCCCAGCCCGACAGATTTTCAAAGTTCTCAGGCCCGAACCCAAATAAAGCCTGATTTTTTTAACCTTTTTTTTTTCTCCTTAAACCAGGCTGTCATTAAAACATGTTCATTGGGGATCTTTGCGTGATATTGCGCTATTTTCATTATATATATATATATATTTTTTAATCAAAATAAAGTTATTGAATTGATTTAACTGAATGACTGCATTATTTTATTAATGAGAATTGGTGTGTATAGGTGCAGTTATAGGTAGCCTACACCTCCGATCTTATCTGGGAACTTTTATGGTGTATGGGTATATTCTGTTTCCTTTCAATATTTCAATATTAACATTAGTTTGTAAAGTGTATGAAGCATTTTGGCTGGTGTTTAATTTATGATTTTTTTTTTTTTTTAAATGACTCGACTCGCAACTGCAACAGTGCTCAGAAATTTGACCTACATATGGCAGCCATAAGAAACAATAGCCAATGCACTTAAACCGTATCTCAGTGTCTAGTATTATGATAACGTAGCAAAAGCTTATCAGCAATATTTTCCTCTTTATCTTAATAAAGACAACAACTAGGAGCAGCAGAACTATCAATCTTATAACAAGTCTTACCTGCGCAGCAGGGATATGAGCGACGGGAGGGGGAGAAAGGAAAAGTGGCTGCTGCGTTCAAATGTTGCCATTTAAATTGGTTAAACTCAAACATCGCACACATCTCTCTAATTAGCAGGTTTAAAAAAAGGAGGGCCCGAGCCTGGCCCGGGCCCGAGGTAATGATAGGGTCACTGGGAAGCCCACGGGCTTGGGGCTCCAGTGCAGGGCTCTAGTAGAGAGCTTAGCAGTAAGATGGTCTACTTAATTATTTTAACTTTTATCATATCTTTGCATCTGTTCAGGTGATGAGACATCCAGCGGTCGTAATCCAGAAACAAAGGGCAGGACTCCGCCTCTTCATCACCCAGTCCATCCTCATCAACACCCACCTCCACAGGTAGGAAAAATATGTGAACTAAATAAAATTGTCCTTTTTAAAAAAATCATGTGACAATATTATTATTTAATAATTATTCATTTAATTTATATTTATAAATATATATTTACATAGTATATATTTGTCATTGTTTACTGGTATTTTTATTATTCTTTCAACAACTAAAGGCCCATTTACGCTCCCTAAATGGCGATGTCCACTTCATGCGTCGCCGTGCGTGGCTGCCTTCATTCTTCCATGCGTCTTCTGCGTTTCCTGGTTCGTAAATTAGTTTGTCCGCTAGGCAGCAGTGCTGCCTCCCTGTGCCCTGGCATTATGATGTCATAGATGAGTGTCTTTTCAGACACACTCACACAGCCTCTCCTCAAAAGCTCCAGCCATGTCTACAGATGCTCTCTGTTTGTTTGGTTTGTTTCTTTCTCGGGTGCTTTTATCTGGCTTTTTAGCCCTGGCGGGTTTTATGTCGTTTTTGTTCCATTTCCTGTTCTTCTTCTGTGGTTTGTTCCTTTCGCTGGCTGCATATCAGCTACCAAGCTCAACATTAACCTCACGGTTTCGGGTGGTATTGCTCCATCTTCTGGGTCAAGTGATGGACAAACAAGCCCCTCAAAAACGCACCAAATTACATGCGTACCCGATGCAAGCTACGGATGAAACTGTCCAGCCGGCTGCGTATCCATGTTCTGCATTGAGCATAAATGGGCCTTAAGGTTGATTCCAGTTTGGTTTGTAGGCATTATCATCATTGTTATTCTCATTGTATACACTAGTAAAATAGTCAAATAAGGTAGATGTGTGGAGATGGCTCATAATCACCCCATAGAACAACTTTTGTCATCCAGTATCTATTATGTCCTAAATATCTACCTATGTCATTTAGCTCTGTGCCTATTTTTCTGGTGTGATGACATAGCAGTATAAACTATTTCATGTACAGTAGTTGGTACTGCTGAATATGTCAATTCTCCAAAGAAAAATAACGTCACTCTAAGGGGTTGTTAATTAAAATGGTTGGGTGTAGTAATAATATGATATGCCCGGAGACCAAGTTGACTTCATTTTGATTGGCTACAAAGCTACAACCTTATTTTGAAAACTGGGTCAACCAGCCTATTCCTAAGAAGCTATCTGTTAGCACCTTGGGCACTTCAGACAGTGAATGTACGTTTATCAGACAAGACAGCATTTAGAAAATAAATAAACTTACTGTTAATGACAGCGTTGTGGTCACCGCCTTAGTGTTGCTGCAGAGGTTTTTTTTTCCAAAATCCATTCGTTCGAAAATCCCAGCTTGAATTCACTTATGTTCAGGAATGCATAGTAGCTCCAATCATGCCGGTGTTTTGTTGTTGCATTTTTAATTTTTTATTTCTAATTTTCATTCTTTGAAAGCCCAAGCAAGACACCCAAAATTAATTGCACATGTATGCATTCTCACACATGCATACAAATCTATAAATTACTGTTTTATTGTTCATACAGAAATATAATTTTATACCTTATTGCATATCCTCTGTCAGGTGGCAGTTCACGGCTCAGCCCACTTGGTGACTTTTGAACCTCTGACCCTGGCAATTCTGCTGCTCCTTCTGCTGTCTCCATGGGAACCGCGCTGAATATGAGGACAGAACTGCAGATGGACAGAGACAGAGAAGGTTGAAAGACAGCCAAGTGCTGTCTGTTGCGGGATGACATGAATACTTGGAGTTTGAGGAAGCACAGCTAAGCTGCTGCCTTTGGTTTTGCTTTGGGTGGTCTACCTGGTGGGACAAGCTCCTGATTTACCACAGCTGCTGATTTTTTTGTTTTACCTGTACTGACCTCTACATGTGTTCATTTGTATTTAACTTTGATAGACTAGATTGCACAATACTACTGACTTTTTTTGAAGAGAGGTGTAAATACAAATATATATTATATATTTATATGATGAATTTCAGTAGATAACAATGATGTGTACATCGACATTAATATAGAGCAAACTGAAAAGTCAATAGATATCTGGTTTGGTTTCCCTACGCTACACAGCTAAACCTTGAAGTAAATACAACAGGACAGTAAAAGTACACTTGCAGTGATTTATTTATGTGAAAGAAACAGGATAGAAGGGGATGCTGGGGCACTTCAAATGTGAAACAACCAGTTATACTTTTATTACTGGTAATTCTGAGCACATTTGTCTCACCTTGCATGACCTACCTCCATAGGAATGCATCATTGCAGAAGAATGCTGCACTTATTTTCATCTTTGATATAGCCTAGTAAAAAAAAACTTGGAAAAATGTTTGTACTCTTTTTTTAAACAGTCAATATGTATTTGGCTGAGTTAAGTCCAGAATGCATCGAAGAGCCTTATAAACTAGTCATAAAACTTGTTGGGGTAGATTGCTTATAGAGTGATTGTTGTTTCCAGTAAAATCCTGTCAAATTAGTGCAGAATGTAGCTTTTTCACCATACCCCCCCCCCCCCCCCCCCCCCCCCCCCATCCTCTTTAGATAATGGAAACTGTTTCTCTCTCTGCAGAGAGTATGTAGAGTTTAAGCTGTCTAACAGCCAGTTACAAACTGAATTTATCCAGAAGTGTATTTTCAGTAGCTCAGTTCTCTCCCAGGGGAGAGCGTCTTTGGGTCATTTGCCATATCTGTTTCTACAAGAAAATATATAATCTTGACTGTTGTGATTATAACGTATAAAAAACTAAATCTCCAGTCAATATGTCTGGATATTTAGTCTCAAAAAAGGGAATGACAGTCTTCAATTCAGCTTTAACTGCACTCCCTCAGTTTTAGGTTATGTTTAGAATAATATCCTTAACAATAAAAAAAAAAGCACTGAATACAAGAAAAGGGAACTAAACAGCTCTCTGTCCAAACAAAGATTTCACTGTTTTACCCAGGAGCTGAAGTATTATGTGCTTTAAATGCTTGGCTTGTCTCCAAGTATGAATGCTTCATAATGCTAGAAAGTACAAAGGACATTTTCCCCAAATCTGACATCTGTGTTATTAGCATATAACAAGTGAGTGATCAAGCACAGCTGATTCGAAAATGTGATTTAAATAAAATTCATGTTATTATTATCTATTCTTTCCAACTCTCCGTTGAGTATCAGCCCCCCAAAACGCACACAGCAGTGGGTTCAGACAACTGGAATACTGATGAAATGCATTCAAAAGGGTGCAAATGAAGCAACTGAAGGGATCCATGTGTGAATCTGTAAGTGAGTGCATGGCTTTCTTCTCATATCTATCACACTGTGATGCATATATTAACTTGCTCAGCTATGTGAAAGACCTTTCTTTTGGTTTTGTTAGATTGTAAATTGTATGTTATGTTTTTGTTCTCTCCATTATGTGTTGTAAATGTGCCTGCTTCATCTGACCCATTTTCTCTCAGTAATTGTGACTGACCGATGAGACAATGTAAGAATAACATTACAAGTTTCAGTGTGTGAGGGAGGAAAAATGCAAATGATTTTCACATCATTTTTACTCTTATTTTTAAAAGAAGGGGATCTTTTTGGATCCAAGCCAACGCTTCCACTTTTTACAGCTTCAGCTGTACAACCTTGCATACGACACATAGAAACCATAAAGATGTTGGTGAAACTGTATTTGTACACAGTATTTCTCAGACTGTGGTCTCCTGAGGGTAAGCCTCTAACATGTTTTGAAGCGTGTTAAATGTAAAGATATATATTTTCATACATTTTGTAGGCTCATCGTTTTTGTATGATGAGACTCATGAGCTTACAGCTCTCAAACTAACTTATCTGGGAAGTAATGATATAAAAAATCACCATTTCTGTGGTTTCTAACCTGCCACAAAGCCGAGAAAACTTTAAAGTGATGGATGAGTTATTCTTTTAACTATGTATCTGCACCTGCTGCAGGTTTGAGTAATACTTTTCATATGAGAGTGGTAAATACCAGAGAAGTTGCTTCTTATACCTCTACTGCTGTGCAGCCAGTTGTGAGTGTTTAAAGTGCTGGTGTTCTGGGAGAAAGTTGTACTGTGTCATTGTTAAATAAGACCATTAAAATCACTTTATCCAAGTTTAACACCTTTACTTGTACAGTAACCATAATCTTTTATTATGCAGCAGTTTGCAGGGCGTCAGGATGCAACCAGCAGCATGGTAGCTGCAGCTGTGGTTTCTCTCGTCAAACCCAGAAAACCACGATGTTAAAGTAAACTAAACCAATGACTTTTAATACGATGTGTCCTGCTACTTTGTTTTGTCATTAATCATCAGTGTGATATCCCCGATAATAAACTGTTTTCAAATACATATCGTACTTTTGTCTTATATGTAATGAATGATGGTTTGAGTAGAAGGCATATAACACATCAGTGCAGTAAACAGAAGTATGAAATTAACTGTACAGGCTGTGAAACAATTTCACAGCTTTTAAATTGCATTAAAGAACTTAAAACCATAATGAAAATCAAGAAATTGTACAAATAAATCAAACAACAGTTTGACCCGATACCTTATTAAACATGCTGAAATATTCAGCTTCAGTTCTACAGAAACTGGTGCAACAGAAATGAAGCACAACAATGTTGCATCAATTAAATCAACATCATCAGTCTTCATTGAACATGCAACACTCAGCTGCCTTTGAAAAATAGCAGTAGGTTGCATTTCAATATGTGCAGCCTCCGGGGACCCCCAGGGTTAACAGTTATTGATGACAATTGGAAATGTTAAAATACAAAGACAATGGTATTGGTAGAAAAACACATCCTGAATTGTGAACATGTTCTTATTTGCACTACTTGTTGATTTTAATCTTGGTTTGTAACTCCATCAGAGTAGGTTTTGTAAGGCAAGGCACTTTTCACTCCTGTAAGTGCATTGAGTAGCTGATAAAGGACCACATCATCTCCACTTCACCCCTGTGTTTGACTCTTATCAGTTTGCTTACCAGCCAAACAACTCAACAGAGAATATCATCTCCTCTGCTCTTCAACGGAGGCTGGTAACCTGAAGGACAAAAAACACGCATGTTCGAATGCAGCTGATTGACTTCTGCTCAGCGTTCAAAACAATCATCGCCCAGCAGTGAGTAAGCAAACTGTGCCCCCTCAGCAACCCCCTGCGTAACTGCCTACTGGACTTTCTCCCTAACAAAAGCAGTTTTGTTGTCCGTTTCCAACGCTTTGAAAAATAGGGGTGGGAAAAATATTGATACACTGAAATATCCCGATATTTTCACATGCCGATATCAAATCAATATTTAAAAATGCGGTATTGATCTATTTTACTTAAAAATCTTGCAAGATTTTATTGTTCTGCTATTAATTGTCATGATATTTTGTGAATTCTCGCGAAATTTCGTGACATAACGAAAAACATAACGTAACATAACAAAATCTCACGATATTTTGTTAATAAAATAGATCGATACCGCGTTTTTGAATGTCAATATATCAGCATATGGAAATATTGTGAAATTTTTGTGAATTCTCACTATATTTTGTAACATAACGATGAAATATCGTGAGATTTCGTTAGTGAAATAGATCGATACCCCTTTTTAAAATGTCAATATGACATCAGTATTTGAAAATATTGTGATATTTCAGTGTATTGATATTTTTTCCCACGCCTCATCTTTAGAAGTTTTAAAGTCTGTAAAAAAAAGCTGGTTTTTGAAGAAGAGCAAGTTTTGGGGTTTTTTAGATATTAGAAACAGCGGCCTAATCAGTTAAATATTGTTAAATATTGGTGGGATGGCCGATGTCCAATATTCAGTTTTAAGGCCGATATAGGCCGATACCGATAGGGGGCATCCCTATTGAGAACACCAAAGAAAATGATCATTGACTTCAGGAGAATTCAGGCCAGCCATTCACCACTCATGATAAATGATAAAGCTGCAGAGGTGGTCAGCAGCACCAAATTCCTGGAGTTACAGATAACTGACTGTCTAGCCTGGTTACCACCGACCTCATCTCTGGTCAAACATGATCAGCAGCATTTGCACTTCCTGCAGCAGATGAGAAAAGCACAGCTGTCCCCTCCCATACTGAGACACCATAAAGCCTGCTGACTAGCTGCTTGGTTTGGCTGCTCCAGGGCCTCAGACAGGAAGTCCCTGCAAAGGATGGTGAAGACTGCAGAGATCATTTAGACCTCCATCCATCCGGGACATTGCACATAAGTGACGTCTCAACAGAGCCCACAGCATCACCAGAAACCCTACACACCCGCCACCATGGTCTGTTCTCCCAGCTGCCCTTTAGAAAAGATTATTAGCTTCAAAACGAGGACAGGCAGGTTTTTTAACCCCCCCAAGCCATCAGACTGTTCAACTCTCAGTAAACCCCTCTCCTCCTACCCTAGACTGCCTTATGATCCACTGGAATAACAACCCAATGTTGCTGCCATTTTTCTGTGCAAAACACCTGTGTGCAATACTGTTACTTATTCTGTATTTATAAACATGTAAAAATCCTTTAGTTATTTGATTTTTATACTGTACATATTTTGGGGGGGGGGGGTGGGGGGGGGGGTGGGGTCTATTTTATGTTTTTCCAGCCTGAGACGAGTGAATGCACTAACCAGTGTATGCTGTGAATGACAATAAAGTAAAAATAAGTAAAAATTAAAGCCTATTCTATTCTATTCTATTCTATTCTATTCTATTCTATTCTATTCTATTCTATTCTATCCTTTCTATTCTTTTCTATCCTATTCATGTACAAGACAATTCAAAGTGCTTTACATAAGACACTGAAAGCATTACAGTAAGGTGTTTCTAGTTCTTGTCTCCCCTTGAATTGATTTGTAGTTATTGAAAACCTCTCACAATTTATCATATGAGCGCTTTGTTGATGTTGCATGACATTAATAAAACTTTTCACTATTTCTTTATTGTTGCGTCATTCTACCTGATGGAAATGCTTTTTCTATCAGTTTACAGATATTTACGACAAACTTCTGCTATCTTTTGTGCCTCTTGGACAGAGAAAGACATGTTTTACTTTATTTAGCCGTGTATTTTAAATCCACCAAATCAGTGTTGTTAAAACCTGTCTAAAACATGCAGTAAATTGAAGCCGTCAGGAGTAAGTATATATTATTTGGGAACATGTTGGCAGGTCTTTGGCCTCTGGCCCCGTGAGAGATTACTGTGATTGGATTGGCATGGTCATGAATTTGGCAGAGACTGCTATGGTGGCACACAACGCTGCCAGGGGATGATATGTAATAAAGACATGACTGAATACAAAGGGCCACAGAAAGGAAAACACAGAGGGAGTGTGAGAAAGCTTCAAGGAAAAAGACTGAGGAGGAAGTGTTTCTATCTTTAATTCTTTATTTTGCATTTCAATTCCATATTTTTTTTTTTTTTTAGTCATTATTGGTGATTTGTTTTGTCCCCCTCTTTCTCTATTTTTGCCACCAGATATGGCTTAATTGATGCATTTCAGCCAAAAAGGGCTACAGGCCAGTAAAGTCTGCTCACAAAGGAACATGGTAACAGAAAAGCAGGAGTCAGATCCGATTGGAGCTCAACTGTGAAAATAAAACATACAAGTATACCCATGCAGAAACAGGACACATTTTCAGGCTCTTCTTTCAATGGGCTCATAAAGTTTCTCAGCTGAATAATATCCTACCTCTGAGCCAGCACAGATGAAATTAGAGCTCTGATTATTTTGTTCCTGTGTGATGTTTATGATTTGGGCTTGTCTGTCCAAACCACATTTATTATTGGGATGTTTGCAGCCTTTCAGGCACAAATTAACTTAACTGCAATGCGTTGAAGTGATCCACACAATTTTGTTGTTTAAGCTTGAAGAATATGACAAGAAACTCAAGTTGAGAGAGTCATATGCACAAGTTATGCTTTATAATTACTTACATAATGCTTTTACTGTACTTCTCTGTTTTTAAGAGAAACATCCAATTGTGAAGAAAGCAGTGAGGCAATTCAACATCTGATCCATGTGAATATGAAGTCTATTGTTTGAATGCTTCTAGGTGTATCAATCTTGGATATCAGTTGTTGTCAGATAAACGGTAGGGGTGTGACATTGTAGTCTAAATATGGACCGGGTGTTTAGGACTCATTTAATCCTGAAAGGTGATCGTGCTCATAGTGGTTGGCAGTCTGCTCATCCCAGTATATGATGCCAACATCAGGGCAGTTTTGCTGGAGCAATCAAAGATTAAGTGTCTTGCTTGGGGCTCATTTAACTTCATTTTCCAAATGAAAGGAGAGCCCGAAATAATCAAACACCTCAACAACACCTCTATTTTTCCTTCCCAGAATTAATCAAAATCACTGTTTTTGTTATTAGAAATACCAACAAACCTGAGAGCTTACAGCCATGCGCTCAGTTTTATTAAAAGGTTTTGAAATAATGTACTGAAAGCAAATGTTAGGATCTATTGACAGTTTTAGTCACAGACTAAAGATGGATGATGTGACCAGATGTCATAACTGAAAGAATGTGCAACAATAACACCTCGGAGGTATGACAACAAGATTAAAGGAAACAGATCTGAATTTGAGATTGCTGTGTGAGCTTGTTTTTTTTTTTTTCTTTTTTTTGGGGGGGGGGGGGGGGGGGGGGTGTGCATGGTTTATTTCAACTTTTAAACCTCTGATTAAATTTTGACACTGGAAACCAAGGGGTTTGAATGCATTGCTCCTGGTTTGAACCTCAATTTGGGGCCTTTCTGTACGGAGTTTTACAGGTTCTCCCAGTGCATGCGTGTTTTTTTTTCAGGTACTCTGGTTTCCTACCATCCAAATGAATGCTTGTTAGGTTCTGTGGTGGTCCTGCAATGGACTGGCAACCTGTCCAGTGTGTCTGCCAATTAGCTGCTGGGGGAGAAGGTGAACCCACAACCCTGTTACATTGGAAGTGGATATAGCTGATGGATGGATGGATGGATGGATGGATTCAACTTAGTTTCATGACTACTTTGATAGTGTGTTACAAAGCTGAATTTTCTGCCAGATAATCTAAACGCACTGCTAGTTGTTTTCAGAGAAAGCCATTTATGTTTGTTTAATGGTGTCATTCAAAAATGACTCACGGTGCTGGAACGGTTGGATTGATTGCCACTATATTTTGCATATATTTTGCACATTAGGATAAACCACCGGTGGTATCTGAAGAATGTAAGATCAAATCTATTTAATCACTCAGTCATTTTCACCAGCAGCACACTGAATTCAACCAATGATATTGTGACTTGTACAAAAAAAAAAGGTTTTCGTATATTACAGCAGCTGGCACAGGCTACAAGGAAGAAGGAATTTCACTTGCTGCCAACGCATTTACTTGCTGGTTTTCAGTCCTAACCTCAAAGTGTTTTCAGGTTTCAGCAGGTTCACATTTAACTGGATGCCATTATGTCATTGTTTATTGGTTATGGTTGAAAGATCTTATCTTGAATGACAGATAACTTTGATTGAGAGTGGCAGGTAAGCTATTAAATTTTCATCATCTGTATGATTTATTTTGAGTGGGTATGCAAGTACATGTATCTGCTGTCAGTCTATATTCTTTGCCGTAGATTTCAGATTTTACCTAAAGCCCTGTTCTATAACTGCAGGCACCACCAAGACAGTTTGACATGTAAATCAAGAGTGCCAATGGTTTAAGGTTTGCTAAAAAGAAAACATCTGTTACCCCAAATTATTGTCTTAAGAGGAGATAGAAGAGGGCTGAAAATGCTTCACTGCAGCACACACTCATGAGTCACATTATACAGGTCACAGCAGGCTAAGCTGCCTTGTCTTTCATCATTTTGCTCTCTGACATCTTCACACACCATTGCATCACTGCCCCACACTTAGAAATATAGATACATATGATTCTGTAAAAATGTAAGACTGCGTGTGTGAGAGGTAAAGATTAAGGTACAAAGAAACTCAAAGAGAAATTTCTTTTAATAAAAGATGGCAAAAAGTTCAAATGAGGAGCTCGGATCTAAAAAAAGATGATGAGACTGGTTAATTCAGAAGTGTGTACCTGACTGTGCCGGATTATCCTCAGATCTTGCCTGAGGACAATTTTTGTGTAGAGGCAGAGTTCACGAAGGAATTGATATATTTATTTTCTGACACCTAGAGATGAAATGTGCAGAGTGGTTTCCTGTAGATTCTGAAAACATTTTGACACCAATGCTGTGACCTTGGCCGACACTGAAATCCTGCACCTTTGACGTGCCAAGAAGTAAATCAAGATGATACTTGTGCTCCTTTACAGACAATATCCACATTGTTGAAGGTAATGAGCAACCAGACCAGACATCAGCATTGGTGTTTTCATCTGACAATAAAGTAAGAAAAAAAAAAAAATCTGAAAACTAGCTCCATTAATATATTCCAAGGCAGAAAGGCACCACTCTTTGTTTAAAAGCTACAAAGTGATTTTTTTTGTCTACTGGAATTAAACAATGTGTTTCCTCTCCAGGCTCACTTTGCTGGTACTGTACTTCCCAACCTCTATGAACACATTAATCCTGACAGCATCTAATCTGCCAAGGTAATAAATCACTGACTGGATTATCTCTTACCCTGACATGACACTGAGTGTGTGGAGCAAAGCATTAGTGTGCTTCTGTATGTTGGATTATGCAAAGCTCTGATGTTTTATCTTTGAATCAGTTTTTCGATAATGCTTTGAGTTGTCCTCAACCAGCTGTTACAGTGTTAAATACTAGGAATGCACAATATTGGAATTTCGGCTGATATGCCGATATTTTAAAACTCATGTGGCCGATAATCGATATTGATACAGATATCAAAGCTGAAAAAAGCAGTCATTGCAAAAAGCAGTTTTGTTATCTGTTTCCGACGCTTTGAAAAATAGGGGTGGGAAAAAATATTAATGCACTGAAATATCGCGATATTTTCATATGCCAATATCAAATCAATATTTAAAAATGCAGTATCGATGTATTCTACTAACAAAACCTTTTCATGAATTCTCGCGAGATTTCGTAACACAACATGAAATATCGCGAGATTTCATCAGTAAAATAGATCGATACTGGATTTTTGAATGTCAATATATCAGCATATGAAAATATCGTAAAATTTTCGTGAATTCTTGTGACATTTCATGACAGAATCATGAAATATTGCGAGATTTCATGAGTAAAATAGATCGATACTATGTTTTTAAATGTCAATATGATATCAGCATGAACATATCGCAATATTTCAGTGTATTGATATTTTTTCCCACCCCTAGTCTTTAGAAGTTTCAAAGTCTGGAAAAAAAATACGTGTTTGAAGAGGATTTTTTTTTTTTTTAGACTTTAGAAACAGCGGGCTGATTGGTTTAATATCTGCGTGGCCAATGTCCGATACTCAGTTTTAAGGCCGATATAGGCTGATACCGATAGGGGGCCGATTATATTGTGCATCTCTAGTAAATGCCTCTGTAATAGTAAAAGTTCTCACATTTAACTTACATTTTAATTCATAATCGATGGTTTATTCTCCACAACACTTAATGCTTCAGATGATGCTTATGGTTTAACTTTTATACCTTGCAAAAGATTTATTTTTCTTTATGAAAGTCATATGATTGATAACCTTTTAAATCAAATTTCAGGCAAGTACATTTTGAGCATTTATTAATCCAGACAAGTAGGCTAAGTTGATGAGGTACGTTAAACATACCACAAGGCTTTCTGAGACATTTCTTCTACTACCACAAGTCAAGTTGTCTCATTTAAATAAAAAAAAAAACAAAAGCCTTTGACAAGTCTGCCAGGCATTTTAGTCTTTGTGTTACACACACACACACGCTGTATTGTACCTCAAAATTTCAGAGATAACAGAATAATTTCTCACAAAGGGCTCAGATGAAAATTGAATCGTGGCTGTATGATTGCTAGGATCTGGTCACTGAGCTGCACGAAGAGCTGGAAACAACAGCTTTGATTCTTCCTGTCCGATTTCCAGAGCTGGCCGTAGGGATTAGCTCTTATAATGTGCCAAAAGAGTATTAGTGAGGTCGGCCCATCTTAAAAAGATGGGGCTAAGGTTAGCGCAAAGTGGAGGCCAAGCGAGTTCAAAATCAGATAATCATGTTGTGAATCTGACTTTGTGCACCTTGGCAAGACTTACTGAGAACTCATCTGCTACAGGAACTTTCTAACTGCACACAAGTCTTCACAAGATAGCAACAGAAGTGCAGTGGCTTTTTAAGGTCTTCATAGTGTTACATTACAGCATGTTATTAATTAACTTGCCCAGCTGTGAGTCTGACCTGTAGCATCAATGTTTCTCTTGCACATTTCAGCTTTGCCCTCCTCTGCTACATCCAATTAAAAAGTAATGAGAAGAATCGAAACCCTTTGTTACTTCGAGCGAAGTACCCTTCATTTCAGCTATATTTTTTTCAATGTCAGTCATTTCCCAGTTGCTACTGGCTTCTCCTGGCCAGCCTCCTTATCCAGCCCTGCTGCTGATGAGGATGATGTAGAATGTGAAGATTGGAGCGCATCGGACAGCTCATCAGTCACATCCACCAGCACAGCCAAATTGAGCCAGAGGAAGGCACTGAATCTCCACCTGCCACTGAACTCTCTGCAGATGCTGCGTTTAAGGCTCCTCGGTAAATTGGGATTGTTTGTAGACAGACCAATCGTATCTCCCTAACTTCTTCCTTACATGTTGATTCATGCATTTGCTTGCAGAAAAAAAAGAATCTTAAATCCTGACCCAAGTATAAACTTTTAAGTGACTGCAGTTTGTTTGATGTTCAAAGACTGCAGGGCAACTGAACACTGTCTCAGTGAAGAATAATTCAGCTAAATCCTTTTAGCTTTGAAACTCACTGCCAGAAGATTTGAAGTCTGCAAAGACAGTTTAAATTTAAACCACCCTTTATCAAAGCATTTTATGAATTTTGCACAACACATTTAGTTTTGAAGATCTGAAATAAGTTTTCTCTTAAATGGTTATTTGTCTTGAAATAGTCTCATTTTAAAGGGTAGCTGATCTTTTGAGGCTGACAGGGCTTTGAGGTAAACATAAAACTTCTATTGGATCAAAAACAGTTTTCTCGTCATTTTCTGATCAAGTCTCCATTTGTATTCAGATGTGTGACTGCAGGTAAACAACACAAGTTTCCTTTGATTTTATGTGAAAAAGAAAGAAAAAACTTCAAGTCCTGGACCAAAACAAAAATCTTAGGCAAGGAGAAGGCTTGTGTACACTTCACTTAAACTGTATCAAATTTAGATTGTGAAGAGTTTTGAATTGTTTTGTCATTAACCACATGTATGAGGGACTGCAGAAAACGACACAATCATGCCTAAAAAATTTAATAATCTCGTAAAAATAACTAAATAGAATTAAATCAATGAAAAAATAAACAACGATTAAATAGAAAAATATTACAAATTTGTCATTTAAATGCATAAATGAAATAAGCCGATATAACCAACCAAACAAATAAATGAATAAACAAAGAAATAAACAATCTGTTTGAAAAATACATAATTTTACCTGGAATTCTTACTTTTTGGATCTGCAGGTGGCGTTGTTTAGCCCCTGGTCTTTGCAACAGAAGCCACACATATGCACACACATACACACACAAAGAGAGGGAGAAAGCATCAGCACTCTGCTGCGCACTCCCACCACCACACATTTCATTGTCCCAAAGCCTGGAAAGAGGAGAGTCGCTGAACAGTTCTCCCCTTCTCTGAAACCTCCCTAAAGTAACAGATTGAGTTCTATTGTTGCTTTTAAACCGGCTGATTTTCCCAACCATGGAGCGGTAGTGAGCGCAGATCAGCGCCAGCTTTCACTGAGGGACACCTGCGCTCTCCATTCCTCTCTTTTGTCTCCAACATCTCCGCAGCTCACGACCAGCAGCCCAGAAGAGGAGGAGAGGAGGAGGAGGAGGAGGAGGAGGAAGAAGAAGAGAAGCGGGGTGTACCTGACACCCACATCTGCGTCTCTACAGCCCGAACCTGCCGCCGCGGGCGCTTCCCTCGTCTTGTTTGGCTGTGTAAGTGTGTGTTAACCGGAGCTTTGTGCGGTTTCAAAGGGACACGTTGCTCCTTCTGTCACACCAAAAACTCAGCAGGAAAACACTGAAAGGATCTTTTAAAGAACTCCCGTTCAGGATTTTTTCTGTGACTACACGCCAGCAGACTGAAGATGCGACCTCCGGTGCTCCTCTGTGCGGTGGTGTGTCTGTGTGCGGCACCGGGCCCGGTGGCTGGGGCGGAGAGAAGCTGCTCCGACCTGCGGCAGTTCTACACCGGGAAGGGGTTCACTCTGGCGGGGGTGCCTCAAACTGAGATCTCCGGTGAGTTTTCAGGAGATAACTTCACAGCTTTTAAGTTACAATTATATTTAAATTACCTTGCTTTTATTAATCATGACGGGGTTTTAAAGCTTTTTTGTGGCTTTATGTCATTGTGTGGAAATATTGGCTACAACATTCATTTGATATTTTTAGCTACTTTTAAAACATTGTCTTTATTTAAAGATGTTTATTTCCAAGGCGTATTTATAAAGTGCACTGAATGTTGTGAATGAGGATACTCCACCTAAAGCCAAGTTTTAGGTTACACTTGCCTGTTTTGTTGTTCCAAATAGCAGGTGTTCAGTTCATATGTCTTATTGTGTATTGGTTTATCTCATCTTTACACCCTCATGCTGCACCTTTGCCAGACACAAGTAGCCTACACCGTCTCCCAGTCTATAGGCACTCCTGCATCCCTATCATAGTCTTTTGTATGCTCATTGTTGAGGGCAGAATTGCAGGTGGGTGTACTCTGGAGCTTTTCATCATATTTATGGTAGTTTGCTGATTTCTACACTGCAAGTGTAAACACAGTTTAACAGAAATACAGAAGAGAAGATTTGCTTTTTGCTTGTGGCTGTTATATGTCCTTGGGCATTTTTTCATTGTCTGATTTGTTGTGGACTGCAGGTGTGCTGTGTGTGTGTATGTATGCGTGTGTGTGTGTGACTCAGGAGATGCTGAAATGGCCTTCTGTTTCATTTGCATAAACTAATAATTTAAGCTTGCCTGGGGCAATAACCAGTAACTTCTGGAGCTCAGAAATCTCCCAAGATAAACTGCTGTTGATTTAAACAATGGAGGGAAGGATTTAGAGTCACTTTTGCTTCGTTCCTGGGCGCTGTCTTGTCAATCAGCTACTAGTTGGACAATTATGCATTTAATCAATCAGTCAATTACCCAGCCAGTCAAGTAATCAGTCAGATTGGGATTCAGTTAGTCTCACATCACACATCAAAGTCTATCCATCCTTTTCTTTGGCTGTTACCATCCACAAATACTGATTAAACTGTCTTAGCCATGAGGAAAATGAAATTGAGTTGTTTTCTCCCTTTAAGGCAATCATCTGTCGTTCAGTGTCTCTTCTCATTTTTCACCTAACAATGGACAGAAGGCAGGAGCCTCACAAAAAAAGGAAAAAAAGGAGTAAGGTTTAAGGTGTGTGCTCGCTCTGAACAATCTGAAGGTCATTTCATGTTGTGTCAATGAAAATGCTCTCATACAGGCTTGTGAGTTATTAATATTGGATGTGTGTATGTGTGGGTGGGTGTCTGAAAGAGAGACCTCTGCAAATACTGTAGATAAGAGTGAAGCAAAAGAGGCACAGAGAGAAGGAAAGGAAATAGAGAGTGAGGCAGGTTAACAGAAATGGAGCAGTTGAGTCACTCAAGGTCCCAGTTTAGGCCTCACAAACAACTGTGGAAGACACCCAGCGTGACTCTCTTCCTCTTTTTACTTTTAAACTCATGTTTTATTGACAGATGAAAAACACAAGGCTTCAGGCACTTAGAGCATGATCTGCTCTGAAGTAGAACGCTGAGCCAGAGTTCCCAGAACTCACTGAAACATTCAGTGTCGAACAAAATGATGGAGACAGATGCAGCATTCCTCAGAACAGGGACTCTGTAGTCCTTCTCAGGTACCTCTGTTGGGTCATTTTGGCTTTTAAAGGCTGCAAGAGAGAACTTGCTGCCCTGGTGTGTCAGGGTCACTTTGGAGGGAGGGTAAATTTCCTGATGTAAACAATTTCAGTGCAACTGTGTGCAGTTGGGGAGAACTTGAGCTTATAGAGTTACACTCAATCATATAGATGGATACCTTTTCTGCACAATGTTTGGTAGATACTGCAACTGTTGTCATTCTCCATCTAAGTTTTCAAACTTACCAATTTTTTGTAAGAAAGCATGCAGTAAAATTGTAGAGATAAACACTAGTAATGCACAATTTGAAAAATTTTATCTGATACCAATAACCGATAACTTTCTGCTTCTCATGGCTGATACAGATGCCGATACTGATATTAAATATGAAAATGATGTAATATTAATTCCGTATGCAAAATCTGAAAAATACTTATACTGCATCTGCTGCAGATCCAGTAGTTGCTGGAGACGTCATATTGTTGCACGGTGGGTGGGGCCTTTTGTTGTTCCCATGTCCAAAGGATTAAAAATGAATAAATAAATTTAAAATGCAGCATTCTGTGGGTTCGTCACCAAACCGCACCTGTTATATAATGGTTAATTATACTGATTGCTAGGGATGTCTGATTTTATCGGCCTACCAATATTATCGTCCGATATTGGTATTAAAATGTGATATAGGAAAATATCGGAATCTGTCTTTTGGGTTGATATTTTGAAAATTGAAATCTTGTTCCATTCGCAGCGGGCCAGCATGTATAAAAGTCCCTGTTATCCCGGAAGAACTTCATATCCCAGCATTCCTTTCAGAGTCATGTGACTACAGTGCAGCTGCTGCTGCTACAGACTGACCTGCTTTGAAGCTGTTTATAATATGTCTGGTTTTAAATTGTTGGTTAAGTTACCAAGTTGTAAGAAATATAATAATTAGCCAGATGTTGGCTAATACCCGCTAGTATCTGATATATGGCAGCCAGATGTCCAAAATGAACTCCTCTGGCTGAGTTAAGGATATTTTGGAATCTTTGCTCTCCAAGCAGAATATAGTTGTATCTCTCAGAATATGAAAGATACAACCTCACAGTTTTCTGCATATATCGGTATCGGTTGATATCGGAATTTAAGATTTAGACAATATCGGTATACTGGATATTGTAAAAAAAAAAAAAAAAGCCTGTATCGAACATCCCTACTGATAACTGTTTTATTTACAATTTGACATTTCTAAGTTTCCCCATTTTAGGAAGTCGTTTAAGATCTGGCCAGGGACAACAGTTGAAAACTAGGCTTTTGGCTAAATTTGGCGTATTTAGAGGTTTTCTTTGTTTTTCATATGCTCTGTCCCCATCAAATAAAAAATAGAATGAAATAAGAGATATTGGCCGATATCGGGTCTCTATCCATATTTGGTTTTAAAGCAATATCGGCTGATACCGAGATACCAATATTGGATTGATAGCATCATCACTAAAAAAACACAATAACTTTGATTGTTTACCATTTGCATCTCTGTTTTATGGTTAAATTGAAAATAAAACAATCAGTGATGTTTCTGTCAATTCTCTGAATTCTTGAAAGAACAAGTTGGTCCCATTATGTAAACAGTCTCGGCTTTTTGTCATTACATGTCACGGACTGCAGGCCGTTTAACAGCATAAACAAAACATGTGACAAGCTTAAAATGTAAAAAGATGACACGCAAACTTTTCCAGATGAGGCTTTTTCTAACCATGCAATGCCATGAGATTATGTTGGAATGACAGATTAATACTTGCTGATTCAAAGAGATTTTATGTGCATGATTCTGTTAACATTTCGAAATAAAAACATTTCCCATGACTGTGTCAGACTAATTCGGATTCTTTTAAATGCATGTAAATGAAACAATTTTTATATTTTTGTCCTGAATGTAGCATGAAGAGCTGCTGGAACCTCAGCTCATAGTCATAACAGTTCTATTACAAGAAAACTGAAAACAAATTTCTGCTTCCTGTACTGGAGGAAAACCAGGGTCCAAGCAAAAGATCATTCTTTGAGGCAAAATTAGCAACATCCACCCAGTGTTGCTTTACATCTCATTGTATCAATTACATCTCTGTGCATATGATGGATCAACAGATGTTTTGATCATGCAACCTTCCGGTGTACGCAGCACACTCACATTAAGAAGAGCAAACACTTTCCTCATGACATTGGAGAAAACAGCTGTTGCCATTCAGGATTTGTTCACAGTTAACATGACTGAGCAGAACACAGAGAAGGTTAACAACAGCTTAGTGTGACTTTCCTCCTCCCCAGTATCTCCGGCATGAAAACACTGACTTTAATTAACTTCAGATAAAATGCAACGTCTAGTGGTTGTGTCAGCAACTGCATATAAATTGTAAAAATATGGTGCATGATGTTTAGTGTTTAGCACAAACCATGATTGTTTTCAGCTCTATCTAATTAGTTTTTATGTTTGACCCGAACCAGATGATAATACAATAGAGATGTCCGATATTGACCGATATTGGTATTAAAATGTGATATTGGAAAATATCTGTATAGTTTTGTTTTTGTTTTTTTTTTTACTGATATTTCTACTAACAAAATCTCACAAGATCTCCTTTTTCTGTGATGAAATATCGCAAGATCTTGTTCCATTAGCACCGGTCCAGCATGTAGAAAAGTCCCTGTCATTCAGGAAGAACTTCATATCCCAGCATTCCTTTTAGCGTCATGTTACAACGGTGCAGCTGCTGCTGCTACAGACTGACCTGCTTTGAAGCTGCTTATAACATGACTGTTTTTAAGTTGTTGGTTATGTTACCAAGCTGTCAAAAACATAATTATTAGCCACATGTTGGCTAATATCTGCTAGTCTGCTAGTATCTGATATTTGGCAGCCAGATGTCCAAAATGAACTCCTGTGGCTGAGTTTAAGACACACAACGGATATTAATATCGAACATCCCTAAAATACAACCTTAAGCCAATCAGGAATTAACAGTTGTTTTACTGTCATGTGTTGTATTTACATCTTACCTGATGAAACAAAGTTTGTGAAAGTGAGGGTTGCATTTTAAAAGAATGTATTTTAATTAAAAATATGATTTTTTTTCTTTTTTACTCAAGCAGTGGTTTTGTCCAAACCCAGCCAAGTGATCTAAGGTGCTGTTGCGTGATTAACATTTTTTATGTTGGTCTCGATTCTATGTCACACAAAGTCCCATGCTTGAAAGTACAATACATACCAGCAGCATCCACCACCTCACCCTTCCTTCCTCCTTATGAGGACTTTGTCAGCTGGTAAACAAACAACTTGACAATGATTCATGCTCCATTGTGGAACATCTTATAAGTTTTATTTCCCTCCTGCCTCTTGCAGATGCAATACTTTACATGATGCTGTTATGGGTTGCATAATGGGTTTGAGCAAACAGCCTCTATGACTGTTTCATTTGGAGGTCTTTAATTCACTGAAGTTAAAAACACTTGCAGCACGATCGTTATACAAAACTGGTCTGTCGGTTAGCCGGTCCCTGACTTGGTTAAATATCTAAGCAGAGGCCCTGTGGAGCATCCTGCAAACTTTCCTCTTCCTCACAGGATGATTTTTTAAAAATCTGTGTTTATCCCCTGACCTTGGAGCAATTTACAGGAGCACACGTGAGCACCATAATCAAATACATTTTTTTTGTTAATCTCACACTATGGTTCAAGTCCAAATACCTGTAAAATTAATTGTTACCATGAAAGTTGTTATTGATATAATTAACAGCTGAGACGGGGAGCTGGTGTCTTTAACTTTGTCAAACAGTCATTTTTAACTGACTGGTAGCGATAACTAACATTTTATGCATATGTTCAGATTTAGTTAAAGCATTCAAAGCTGAGCGGATAAGATTAAAATATTATGGGATGTACATCCCACCCCATCGGGACTGAGTGAAGTGCACTGGGTGTGGGAGGGCAAAGAGATAGTCCTCTTCCCACTCCGCATCCCTGTCCTACATTTTTAATTTTGAATCTATTAACAACAGCACATTGTGAATGAACAGATTGCAGCTCGCAAAATAGAGAAAACACTTTCACACAATTTAAAGTGTATCTTTTAATCAAGAAGACTTGACAGGCTTAAACAGGGCAGGTGACTTGTGTCTGTAAGTTGATATGATGAATATGATACTGAAATGTATGCAACACATAAAGCAAATGCTCTGAATTCCTAGATTTTTTTAAAAGCCTATTATCTTCAATCTTAGCTTCCATCTTTTGTCCTATAGCTTTAACACAATGTGGACGCATGAATGGAAGCTGTCTTTTCTGCTGTTTGCCTGTCTATTTTTGTGCCTGCGAGGGTTTTTAACTCGCATATTGCACCCTTTGCCCAGTCAATTGTTAAAGACTAGCTCATCCTACAGCATGCATGTGTGTGTGTGTGTGCTTAAAAGTCAGTGAAAGCCAACACCTTCTTCAGTGAAGATCCTTAGCTTCATTCACACATGCTTTGTCTGTGTAGAGCTGCACACACCCATGTGATCGAGTGACACCTAGAAACAGAAGCAGAAAACCTGCTTCTTCATATTCTCTGTAGGAAGGTTTTGGCACCTGTGAGGGTTTTATGTGAGAGCTACACATGCTACATATCGATTAGCTGTCACGTTGTTTCATGTTTGAATTTCAGAGTTTCTCTCAGCAGACAGTACACATGTGTTAGGTTGAGTTACTATGACATTAGGATGCAGTGTTGGTTTCTGGCCAGTCACGTGCATCCACAAAATCTGTGGAAGCTACATACAGTAGCACCAAGAGTGGAATAACAGTTACTATTTCAGTTCATTTTAAGAAATTAATTGAAAATATTCTAAACGAGTTCCCATCATCGACTGTTATGTTTGTTTGATCAGGATAAATAGCTGATGGTGCTAATTCTCCATGAAAGAACTCCAGATTATAACCCACATTATGCTCATTTTCTATGTTTATAATACTATTTTATATTTTACCTAAACTACCTATGACTATTATGTATTTTGAAGTTTATATTAAATGTGAAAGTACAGCATGCAGCCTCATATCTGCACAGCGGTTTTGAACACTTATGAATGTATGTGAGCAAGGAAACTGATACTGTCCGTCATCTGCCACGCATCACATGCTCACTCAGGCGCTCACAGCACATGCCACCATGCGGAACGCCGAAAACCCAGCGCACACTCGCACAGCGTCTCTTTGCTCCTCTATAACTTTTGCTCTTCTTCCTCCTGCTCTCTCGCTTGGTGTTTGTGTGATTCCTGGTGGTATATCTTCATTGTTTTTCTGGACAGGCTCAGATCTGTGAGGGCAGGGTTGTGTGTGTGTGTGTGTGTGTGAGAGAGAAAGAGAGGACCTTGGTTAGATGTTAAAAGCGGAGCTGTGAATCTTTCATGATGTCTGATGCAGCAACATAAGAGAGAAAGAAGCAGGCAGAGATGTAAAGGTGAGGTGGAAGAGGAGAGGGTGAGAGGAGGAGGAGTAGGAGAGTATTTGGAGGAGACTCTGTTATGGTTGGCTTTTTTGTCATCTCTCCTTCATCCTCACTTCACCGGAGATGAGTACTGCTACGTTTGGTTTGACACAGATAGTGGCTTCTCTGCTCGGTATTTGATCTTTTTGTTGTGCTTCTTATTAAAACCCTTAAAGATATTCCATTATGCAAGAGAGTTTTTATTTTTTGTTGAAATAAAACGAAAGGTATCAGGGCAAAGGTTTAGTTATTCAGCTGCTCTAAAATAGGCTGAAAATGTTCAATTTTTCAGCTAATTGTAACAACTGAACTCTAAGGGCATCATTACTTGAGTAGTTTAATTGAGTTTGTGGGCTTAAAAGTTACATAAAAGCTCTTTTTTTTTTGCCTGAAGCATATGTTTTTTGATGGCAGAAGAGTAGGTGGCCCAGGTGGCTTATTTTCTAGTGTTGCGGTTAATTTTGTTGTGTTGTGGGGAGGCTAATTGTGTTGCGTTGCTCTTAATTTGGTAGTTTTGTGGTTAATTGTGTTGTGGCTTTTGTTTTGTTGTGACCCTTCTGGGCCACTGTAGTTGAACACTTTAGTCACTTCTGTCAGTAGACACAGCTTTAGTAATAAGGCCAAAGATTGACCAAAAAACCAGAAACGTCTCCTCATTTCTTTCCAGGTTTTCTTAAATCAACACAGCAGTAGAGGTCATGAGGTGCATGAAAAAGTTTTACTTTACTTCATGTCTACATGGGTTATTATTATTAATTATTTCTGAAGCACCTAGGTCTCATTAAAACTTGACTTTCTCATCCTTCAGTATTTCCCTTTGTATTGCCTTCCCTTGAAGATGCTGCCCTGCTGAGGCTTTTCATACTCAATGGGCTGTCAGTTATTGTGACCCTTTCCTCCTCATCTAAATGCCTAAGGCTTCAACTGTATCTGGGATTGAAAACTTCCTGCCTGTTACTCTGTGATCCCCTGTGATTTAAAAAAAAAAAAAGAGCTCACTTGCTTCAAATCACAGCACTGTGACAGTGATTGGACATTTTTAATCCCAGATTCTACTGAACACACACTGACCTGCATCCAGAGCAATTTTGTTTTTTAAATGGGAAAGATTTCCCATAAAGATATAGAAATTTCCAAACAGTATTCAACAACATGTTGCCTTATCCACCCATCCATCCACCCACAAATATGTAGCGTCATATCTTTCCTCTGAAAACCATGTTTCTTGTGGAAGCCGGAGATGCATATTCAAACGTTCCATATTTCGACTTTTAAAAAACACTGAGCAGTGGCTCTGATCTAAAAGCACAGAAACTAGTTTCTCTGAAGGGGAGCACAACTTAAGAAAAGAGCATTTGAGTGTGCAGTTTGACTTGAAATGATTAATTCAGACTATGAAACCATTTGGGTAAATTTTTACTCAAGTGAAAAATAAAGTAAGTAATCAAATCATTTTCCTGTAGACTTTTGTTTTGTCTTTTTTAGCATAAAGTTCATGGAAGCTCATGGGCAAATTTCAAGCTCATGAAAGCAAAAGCTTGATTCTTATTTTATCCACAACATCTTGAAACCCTAATGCTGGTATTTCCCTAATTCATGTACCAGGCAGAGCCAACAAATATTTAAAAAGTGGTGGTTTGTATTGGTGGAACTGTTGGTGACATTGCTCCCTCAATAATACGCATCTACATTCTAGGTGTGTACCCTTATTATACAGAATGACTATGAGTAAAGGCTTGGGAAGATTAAATTCCTCTAGTGTTAACATATAATCAAGACAAACTGATGGATGCAAAGGTCACACACACACATCTCCATGATCATCACACATTAAAGGAGTGGTGGGTGAAGGGGAAAAGAAGTAAGGAGGCAAACCAAGCAGCCGTTCGATGCCTTAACATCAATCTTTGCACCTAAAATCAATGCTGTGCAAACCAGAATTGCAGCTCAGTAACCTCTGGCTCTCCCTTCCTCTGAATCCTCCCGCTCTCTCCTCCCCACGCTTCAGTTCACACCTCTTCTCCTTGTTCTCTCCCCTCTCGCTTTAATGTTCACTTCCTCCTCCTTATCAGACGCTATTTTTACTTTCTCTTCCTCCTCCCAGCCCTCCTCTCGTCCTCCCTTTCTCCTCTCGGAGAGTTGAGTGTCCATCTGTTTTCCAAATGAAAAGATGAGTTTTGTGTCTGATGCGATGGACTCTGTGGTTGCTTGGCTGCTTTATGAGTCAAGGCTCTTCATATGCTTCATGGAGCTATGTACACAATATGTGTGTGTGCATATTACAGGGTGTGAATGTTTTTAGAGGGGATAGAGATTTGTTGGTGCTTGTGTCAAATTTACATAAAGTGAAATGAAATGTTGCATAACCAGCTATACCAACACTTCTTGAGATGGATCTTGTTACATTAGGTGATATATGAGCAGTGTTACTACCTGATATTTTCAGTCAGATGCAGAACTTCTGTGCAACACAGATCTAAAACTATTATCATGCTTTTTAGTTTGCATTTTAATTGACCTTAATAAATACAGATAAATAAAATGAAAATACTTAATTTATCCCACAAGTAAATTTCATTATACTGTATATACAAATAAAGTGACGTTACATGAGTTTTCGAGTCTTCGCTGTGCACCTCGGCTACTGGGGAGTTTTAAATAACTTATAACAGTGACTAAAGGAGTGGATAAGCTGTGCCAGGTTAGTGGGTTCATCCTGCGTTTCAGCTTTCACAACTACATTTAGCCGTCATGCATTGTGGCTTGTAATTTTAGGGAACAATATTAGCAAAGTGGCCTCTATGTCTTTTGTTTAAACACAGTGAATGTCAAAGTGTTACAGTATATAGATGTGTATTTCTCTAATATTTGGGATTTAGTGCATCCCTGCAGAACCAAACATCCTTTACTTATTAAGAAGATTGATTGTTGCAATTTCAGTCTTTGCAGCTCAATATAAAGCAAAAAAGCTAATAAGTACTGTGCAACAAAGTCGTTTAACATGTACTGTTTACCCCTTCAGGTAAACATTACCCTCTAGTGCAGGGCTGTCCAATTTGGGGCCTGGAGGCCAAAATTGGCCCCACACCTATTATTTTTGGCCCACCACCTATAGTCTTAAAAAAAAAAACTTCCCCTTTCTGACCACAAATTAACATTGCATCACATTGTGGATGCAGGGATTCTGCTCTTATTAGTGTTCTATTAAGTATTTAGATATTAATCTACTCATTTGTTTTTAACCAGTTCATAGCAACATAGTAGGGTAATAAGGACTGCGACATCTCAAAGGGAAAAACAACTTAGATTTCTCTGGTCCTTTTTTACTTGGAAATTTAAGTTTATAGTGTGTCTGAAACATAAAAGTTATTCAGGATACTAATTTAGGTTTATGTATTCCTATATTATGTAGTAGATATAATATATTCCTTATCACAGTTTTCTGTTTTCTTGGTTGACTGGTCTTTTTTGTAAAAAAAAAAAAAAAAAGAAAAAGAAAAAACCTTTTGTCCTTCAGGGTTGTTATTTGTAAAGGTTATATTTGCTGCCCTATAGTGTCCTGACTGAGAGGTCACAATCACACACACATGTACAACACATGCATGCATGCTACAATGCTGATAGGATCAGCGTGGAGGGTATTATCGAAGGTAGATCTCATTGAGTTTGACTGGGTGTCCGTGGTAAGCATTTCTGTCACGGCTTCACAAGGCAGAACGCAGACTTGGCATCAACTTCCAATAGCAAATAAAGGAGATGATCATGTCTGATGCAAGTTTGTGAAGTGGAACAGGGATTGATTTTAAGGTGGAGGAGTGGATTTAAAAGGTTGAATCAATGAGAGTTAATTCTGCTGGTTCCACCCAACATGGATCCCAGGGTTTAATGAAATGACGAAACTGATAAGTCACAGAGAAGACACAACATGCACATACAGTACATGGCAATCTAAAGGAGCCATCACTGTGTATGTTAGCTATTTCTTTATCCTTTTTTTTATTTATACATTTCAGCAAAAAACCAGACATAGGGCTATAATTAGACCTGTTGCCATGAAAATCCTGTCCCTCTGCACACATGAAGTGTTTGTTATTCTGTTCTCTAGCGTCAGTCTCCCTCATACTTCTCATCATTTTCACCTCTCGTATGTCGGCTCAGAGGTTATTTAACGTTATTTGTTATTGTTTTTTCATGGCAATTCTGCTTTATTACATACTTTGCTGCTGGGAGTAACATAGCTTAAAAGAGGTGATGTAGGGCATAAAAGCTGCTCTTTGTTATTGCAGCATTATGAAAATATGCCATGCGTCACATTTAGATAATACACTCAAGTCTGTACAACTTCTTAACATGTTCCACACTTTATGCGGTAGCTCTAAAGCTGTACATGCTGAGTTTTACCCTTTAGCACTGTGGGAAACAACATAATGATATTCTGTGAATAAACTACCAAGTAAAGGAACTTCTCACTGTGAAGTTAAAATAGCTCCTTTGGATTTTCCTCCCTTTTCATATGAATCCCATCATATTGTGGTTTGGGGGAAAAAAAACAGATTCACTCAGTCTTGCATGTTTTCTGGCTTATTTTCAGTGTTGTAAACAGCACCTTAAACCTTAAACATCACCCAAGACTATAAAAAAAGATAAGAAATACTGCAAAACCGATTGGCACTGTGTGGTTATTTAGCATTTACTGCAAGGGATGGATAAAATGAGGAGCTAACACAAGCCACAACAAACAATGAGCAAATGGCCAACAGCCATCAGGAACTGGCCCACACACCATACCCACCTGCTCAGCAGGAGAATTGGTTGCCAGCAACCACCACCAACCCGAGTCAGCCTCTCTTTGCAGCCTATAGTAACCTCTCACCTCATGGTGAGCAGTGACATGGGTTAAAGCAGCTGGGGGAGCTAACAGTACGTTGTGTTGGTACACTTGTTAACTTAGCGGCTGAAATTATCCATGTTTTTGAGCAGCTGCTTATACAGTCGCTCAGAAACATCCAGCGACTCTCTCAGGCAGCCATAGCATGCATTTACCATCTCCCACGCACTTCACACATTGTGTACAAACACAAGCTATTAGCAACTTAGCCTTTAGGGAGGCTAAGATGGGGAGTGTAAGCATCATTTCCTTTCTAGATATTTCCAGTGGGACGTGTTCTGCCTCAGTCTGACATTTTACCACACTTCCCACATTTGCACCTATCAACATGGGTGCGTACAGAAAATATTAATGGTGATAGATGAAAGACACCATAAGCCGTAATTTTGCATGACTGCAGGTAATGAACATATTTACTAAACAGAAGACTCTTGCTGTAATCTTTGTTTACAGCAAAGATTACAGCAAATCTTTGGTCGTTTGCTGTGCTGCTCATCGTCAAAATCTGACTCACACATGCTGGATTTTAGGTGACATTATACTCAAAAACAGTAATTTTGCCAAAGTTGTCCGTTGCGCTTGTTTGGACGAGTCACCATTATACCTCTGACTCCTCAGAAGACACTTCACTAAATTCCCTCCTGTTCAGGAGGATGCTTTCCCAATGACAAAAGCTCTCATTTGGAAATAATTACAGCTTATTTGGAGTATTGATAGGTGCAAAGCTAACCGAGAGGTATCCAGATTAAGGATTAAATGAGTGGAAATGATCATGCCAGGTTCACTTTAATCTTTTCTGGTTTCGACAAACTACCTTTAAGTGGAAATCTGCTATCATTCATCCTCTTACTGACTGTTAGGATTCATTATCAACAACAGCATGATTTACTTGTAAATATGTTTGGCCACGCCCCCTCACCCCTCACGACGGGAGATAAACCTTGATTTAGATCACTAACTCTAAAGCATGGATGACATGTCTCTACCTCCTCTCACTAAACACCAGCAAGGCCAGATACAGTATCTCTGAATTTTGCTCTAAAAATCTCATTAACAATCAGAGTCTATGATGAAGGGACAAGAGAGAGGATTCATGACATTCATTCATTCAAACTATTTAAATCATGAGGGGACTGAGGGCATGCTCCCGTTATCAGTCATGTTCAGAGGAAAAGAAAACAAACAATAAATTAAGTCTGGCTTTCTTCTAATAATGTACGCACATACTGTATAAAAACAATCATATGCACAGTATTAATTACTTTTTTCAGGATAAATGCATATGAGTGAAAAACTTACTAGAGGGATGTTTTATAGACACTTGATTTTTTTTTTCACAATTTAAAGACTGCTTAGATAAAATGTTCTCTACTTCCTCAGTTCATCCTCATCGAGGTATTCAGTGCATGTGCAATGTGAATCTAGCATGGAGATATTCACACAGATCCTCACAGATGGCAAACTTTATTATTTTTGACACTTGCTTAAGACTGATTAGTTTAATATATTCAATATAATTCAGTAGATATGGGGTGAGGAGAGCTCAGTACATTCTGATAGTCAGAATTTTCTGGCAACCAAAGAGGTGTGTTTAGAGAGACTGGGTAAATATAACACACAAAGGGAAAAGAACAGATGAGAAGTTAGCTGACTGACCCACAGACTTTGCTATGGTGGTGAAGAGGAAAATGTTTATGATTTTTTTTTTCTCTTTTTGAGAAAGGTGCATCAGTGGCTGTGTTTTGTTTTGTCTTTCCACGTAAGTTGACTTGCAGAGGCCCAAATTGGTTGCTTTTTCAATCAGTTTTCCTCAATGAGCATAACTCCTGACTTCTAATAAAATCAATGATGTGGGCAGTGATTTAACTGGGCTGAACGTCCACTAGCTTCACTCTGCAACAGAGATATCCAGCTGATGTCTTTTCTTACTTTATTCAAACGTCCAGCTCCCTCGAGGTTTTGGTGGAAACCCACGTGGCCATTCTCCCTGCAGCTCTAATCAGGCGGTGTCACACTCATTCAGTTTCTGCACTGTTCTGACTCTGAAGACTTGACCTGGAAACGACCGACCTCAGGCTGTGACCTAATGTTCGCCTGATTTCAGAGATTTAATGCCCCTTGCTGAGAAAGAGCAAGAATGGAGGATCTGCCCCTAATGTGCCCCTATGTGCCCCTTTTACACACTCACACGAGCTTTCGTATGTTCTCAGCTGTCATTCACCACCTTACCATCGCTACCACTAGCACTTTGCTGTTGGATTAAAGCTGATGACTAATCTCCTGCTAATCCTGGCCATTTAATCTATGCATTAGAAGTTCTTACCTTACACCAAGCCCTCTAATGTGTTTGCTTGATCACACATTGATATATTTCCATCCGTCTATTACTTTGTCTTATTTTTGCATGTTTGCATTTCCAGAAACTCACTACTGAGGACAAATGAGTCTTATTTTCATTCATCACATAAACAGAGCAGTTTGCAGTTAATAGACAGCTGTAGAAAAAGACTAATCCCTACAGACAGAGAAAGCTGACATGACCTTTGGCTCTACCAGAATTATCCACATACTTGCACAAATATGCACACTCTCAGACAGATGCTGACTCTGTGCAGCATGCATGGCATGCACCAGTTGGCACGTGTGGAGATTTTTCAACAGACTGAGTGAATGGGAGTAAAAGTAGTAGTTAGTTTAATAGCCTTTAACTACTCCCAGAAATTACATAGAATTATAGTATTATACAGTGGAGCTGGTGCCATGTGAACACACGCAATAAACTGGGCAGCAGACAGAGCTGAACCGTGGGTTGGTGGGATATTTTTAGTATAGTGAAAGTTCACCCAAAACATGGCTTGCCTGGTTGCTGCCTTCTTTTTCTGTACATGTATGTCAGCCTTTCTAAATGTTTGGAGTCTTACTTTTCATATTTATCTGTTTTGAACTGACTCAGCTTTAAAGCACATTAGCTCAACAAACACACTGATGCTTCTGACTGTAATTACAGTGTTTTGTGTGTAATATTCATCACTAAAGTGCCGCAGAGTAGTGTTAAAGACATTTAGCAGAAAGGAGGAAGAGTGAAACTGTAAGTGGTGGCTGGAAATGTAAACTGCCAGCAGACCCAACATATTGATTTTTAGCCACAATGATGAAAAAATCTTTTCACCACTGTGATTTAGATAAAACGGATATCTACACAGGAATTGGCATAAACTTAATACAGACATTCACATCCCTTCTTAGGATGGATTTGATCCCTTTCTTTTTATCCAATCTGCTGTCAACAGAGGATTTTCATGACTACCTGTGCTGTATATTTAGTTCAAGCTGCAAGACAAGCAGCATCATTGATTTTCATGCTGTTGAGAACTGCAGCAAAATAGCTTCGCTTGCTGTGGGAAACTTGCATCAAGCTGCTACAAAACTTCAACATAAGCAAGATTTTAAACTAAGTACCAATCAATTACAACCTCTCAGAATCACAGGAAAAAGAAAACAAGCTACAGATTTAATAGGCACTTAGAAGTCAATTATGGCTTTTATATTTACTCTTTTCCCCCCTTATTCTCCTGGCTTCTGCCTCTGCCACCATCAATGTTTTTTTTGTTCCTCTCTTTCTTCTTTCATTTCCATTTTATTGCCTTCTCATCCCTCCATCTCCCTCTCCTCACCCATCATTACAGCTCCTCTCCTCCTCTGCCCTCCCTCACTTTTTGGTGGATAGTAAAAATGTAAAAGTGTACTTTGGGAGGAAGGCCATGTGGGACGTTAAATCACATACAGGTGGTTTTAAATGGTGAAGAGAGTGTGAGATGGAAACACTCACGCACACACACATGCACACAGACGTACCATCAGCCCCTCATTTAGGTAGCAGTAATTCGCCACAGTAAGTGACAGGGTTATTGTAAGACGCTCATTAAGAAAGGGAAGCAGCGAATAAACGTCTGACTGAAGGGAATAAATTCAAACCACTGCACCACTTTTACTGCTCAGCAATAAGCTGCTTTGATGTGGTGTGTGATGGCAGAGTGAGGGCAGGCTCAGGGCGTGTGTGTGTGTGTGTGTGTGCTCAAATGGAGGCCATTATAGCACTGATTTAACTTTTTATTTGTAGAATGATCAGAGAAGTCAGTTTTTGCCCTGCGTGCGCAACATTCGGCTGCACTGTACTGTGTGTTTTCATCTGTCGTTACAACAGCAAGGGTCAGGGGTCAGTTCAGTTACAATGAGATGGGCTGTTGCCACGGTAACACGGTGCAAGGTCACTTCCTGTGACAAACTTTCATCTCAGCAGGAGAGAGGGAAGTAAGGAGAGATGGAGGGATGGGTGAATGAAAGGAATGAGGCCATGACATTGGAGTGAAATAGAGGGACGGAAGAAGTTGAACAAATTTTTTTAGGAGAAGACTTAAAAGGAAGGCAGGATGGATGAAAGGATGAGGAGCTTTCTGAGTGGGAGACAGGGTTTCACAAGACTGGAGAGGGAACTGGGGTGAGACTGAGTGTGATAAAGTGGGTGATTCTCCATTTACTGTGGTCCGTTTCCACTTTGTGGGACAACATGAGGGTTTCTTTTTTAGCACTTTTGCTTAATAAATCATTATAAAGGGTAATATGTGTTTACTGTAGTTTGTTTGTTGTTGGAAAAATGTAAAGAAAACAGCACATAAACATGATTTTTTAATATCATCTCACACTTTAAGATGCTGTCAGATCGGTGAGGATGTCAGCGTAAAGTGACAACAAGGGAGACTTTGATTTCTATTGCTGGATAAACAACATTATTGTTTACTCAAGTGTATTTAAATGTCACCATTAAAGTGAGGGGAGGAGAAAAATCACAGTTTCAAACAAGTAAAAGTAAACTCACCATTTTCATGCATTTCTATAATTTTATTGTCATTCAGTCCAATTATTTTATTAAGTTTTTTTTTTTTTTTTTTAACCTCAGGACAATTTACTCATGTCAGGGCCTTCCAGTGTTAGACACTACTGTGTCAACAGTGATTATCAGAGAGTCCAAGAACCACAGCTGACAAGAGTGATGCCCCGACTTGGCAGTTCTTTTAAACTATATTCCTTTGTCAGCAGCTTAAACAGGTTGAAATACGCTTCAACACCTGGAAACGTGTCATTTAGTTATGCTTTACAGTGTGCTGATTCAGCTTCAGCGTATAATATCCTGACCTCTGAGAAAGATTAGTCTGCAGTGTCGGTGCAGGTTAGATGTGTGATGAAGCACTTCTGCTGCGGCTGAGGGTGTAATTAGATTTTCATGTTTCATTTAACCTGCTAGATGCCTCAACAGTCTCAGATATTGCAAGCATTTTTGGAGTTTCTCAAGTAAAACAAAATTGATCTAGTATTTTCCATGGTGCAGAAACTCTTGAGTAAAATCAAAGAGTGCAACCAAAACACATTTTATTCTAAGCAGCTAACCAAAGTTTGGCTGTTTACCTACTTAATTCTAATTAAAAATGGAATTAAAAAGTATTTATTCCAAACGCTGTGGCACCAAAGCATCAGTTTGTTAAAGCGAAAAACTGAACTGTGGCAGTGTGTGTTGATAAATATGATGCATGTTCCGAAATGTGCTGTGTAGGATGCATTGGTGTTTTAGAAATATGTGGGATAATCCTGTCCTTTCTGTACCGTTCATTCAGTGTAACCTACATCCTAAGGGTACTTTTTTAATGAGTATCATGAAATGTCTATCTGTTTAAGTGTGTGAATGTGTTTCTGTGTTGATTTGACACATAAAAGCTTATACTGCACATTTGACTGTAAAAATGTATGTTGGTCCTACAGTAGTGTGTCTGGTGACCCTGATCCCTGAACAAGGCCACAAGGGGAGGAGTGCGTGTTTATGATTTGCTCTGTTAAGCTCCCAAACAGTAAGGACAATGGGCCTTTTTGCATTTAGCAGAATTAATCTTACCCTACATAGCACTATTGTTACATTATGTGTTGCATATATGGTATAAATTATGGCTGACCAGTCACTCAGACCTAGAAAAACTCAGTTTCAGTTATATTAATAAGATTTGTGACTCTTCAGTAGGGCTGGGTGATATGGACTAAAAAAAATGTTATCACTATCATTTCTGGAATTTGTCTCTATAGCAATGACAATCAATAAATGCCAATTTATTCATTGGCCTTCACCAGCCTTTCCAAACTGGAGGTCCCACTGTAATTTCAGGGGGTTGCCAAATCGTTGAAAAACAAATAAAATAAATAAAATTATACAGGATGTCAAAATAAATTTTATAAACAACTAAATCATTACTCAGACATATTAAAAATCCTTGTTAGGCATTTTCTCATTGAGAAAAACTGATTTTAGATCGTACTGTAAGTGGTTTTATTCAGGTGTGAACAAATCTACTAAAAAACTTTATTCTCCTTATTTTTGAAGTTTGTGATATCCTCAAAGCCTTATGGCCGATTCACAACAGGTCCGTGTGCACCGCAGTTTAGTTCTGACCTCCACGGCAAGTCAACTCACACTGGGAGTGTTTCAGACGTTTACTCGCATCTCTGCATACCCTGTTCACGTGCAGCACAGATGTCTGATAGCAGAGTAGCCTGCAGCTGCTGCCTATCTGAGGATGGTTGTGCACAGTGTGGTCACATGACTCCACCCACACAGCCAAAAGAGACAAAATAACTTTTATTAAAAAATACCAAACACACCGACGTGGGCAAATTGATGTTCAGTAACAGTAAATTTTCAACATATCGCCTGGGCCTACACCTCTGTAATTCAGTATTTGCCATATTTTGAAAAGCTTAATGAACAAAAGAAAGAATGAAGCCCTTGGATTTAGCAAAGTTTGACATTTTGGTTTGCAAAGAGGGTCACTGATTTGAGCCTTGGTTTGGGTGGGGTTCACAGGAGTCTTTCTGTGTGGAGCTTGCATGTTCTTCCCTTCTATCTGTGGATTCTCTTCAGGTACTCCAGCCACAGCCCAAAGACATGCATATAAGGTTAACTGGTCACTCTAAATTTTCCTTGTGAGCGTGAGTCGTTTGCTTCTGTGTTGGCCCTGCAATAGAGTGGCGACCTGTCCAGGGCGTCACCTGCCTCTTGCCCACAACTTCAGCTCCCCCTGTGACCAAAGGTGGACATCCCTGGTCCAGAAAGTAAAAATCCTGTCCAGCCATCATTCCAACCATCACTAAACCAGCTGAATTAAACTAGCACAGCTCCTCTGCAGGTAGGTGAGCCTATTCGTGGAAACACCTGTTCTAAATGTACAGGCAGGTCCAAAAACGTGGAAGGATTTTTCCCGAATCCTGATCCTGAATTGGAATAAGCCATAGAGGAAAATGAGTGGATTTTTGACATTTTTCAGTAAAATATAAACCACATTAACTTTTTCTGACGATAAACACTAAAAGTTTGAAAATGATGTTAGTCTATTTGTTGGGTTGCCTGTTGGGCATTAATCGTGTTTTTCTATTGTACATTTAGCTACTAAACAAATGAGCTAAGCATATGGAGTGACAGTTAGCCTTCCAATGCCTGTGAAGCTTAGCTTATCTCATTTGTCTAATAGGTAAATGTCTAATGCTATTAAACTGTCAGTTTGTGGTTTAAAAGAGATTAAGGTTTGCCGTTCTTCCTGTTTCTAGTCTTTTTTTACTTACTACCAACACTTTGGAAGAAGTGGAGTGGCTCTGTTTCTTGAAAAGTCCAGAATGAACAGACTGAATGTAGAAATACAAATCACAGTTGCATCACCTTGGAGATGTAAGTTAAATAAAGCACACGTCAGATGATTTAAGAATGCCATCAGTAAAACACACTTGGAGAAACAAGATTAAAGCCCAACACCCCACCTGAAGGACCCTAACAAATGCGTTAAAGCTAAAACACTTCCCAAAAGATCAATTCAAGTTTACACAATCAGACTAATTTAGCTGTTTTTAAAAGATTAAATCAACCATGGCAAAACAGAGAGCATCTTCTGGGCCTTAAGGTCATTACTGTGCCTGATGCATACTTAATGGTAAACATTCGTGCTAACCATTTCATGCTTCGTATTGCACCTAAATGTTTTATTCTGTGTGCTCATTACTACAAAGTTATACTGATGTCCAAATTACCATTCCATGATAGAGTAGGGCTGTGCAATTAATCAAAATATAATAGTGATTTCAATTTTTGTGTCAAACAATCTCCAAACTCATATAATCAAGTTGAAACATTTATGTCATTTTTCTTTACACAATTTCTGAAATAAAAGCACAAGCGCAATACATTCCTTTCAACACGCCCTGCTACAACCTAGATTCATGAAGCTGAAGAGTGAAGGCGGTGTGTTGTGTTTTGCGTAAATTATCAATAACAAAGTCAATTCAATATTTCAATATTGACCAAAATAATCATAATGATTTTTTTCCATAAATAGCAGCCCTAAGTTTGAGTGTTGTTAAAATTTGTCTTATCGATTAATCTCTTATTGTTCATAAAGTAAATGTGAGTACATTGCTGACACATAATAAGTAAATGAATGCCTTTATGAAATAGTGATAAAGATTGCATAAAAACATTCAGCTTCCAAGGAAAAATTGACAAGTATAAATATCTTACTGCGGGTTTATTCAGCTTAAAAAACATGATTACGTTCAGCTGATGATGAATACAGAAAATCTGTAAATGATTAAAATATATAAAGCAGGCTGCAAGTTCAACTATTTGATTAGAAACACATCAATTTTTCAGCTTCAACTCAAAGGAAGAGCCATTTTCCCCCATCTCATTCTGGTTTGTGAAAATATTGCAATAATTGTTGGTATGGCAACAAAAGATGCCTTAAACACCGCATGAAAGGAGGGCTTTACTGTACCAGTGTCCTTCCCGAGCAGCTGATCTCACATTCTTCTTCTCCAGGAAAATGTGTGACATTTTTCTCAAACAACCCCTGTTCTCATAATACCCTAAACAAAATGAGCAAGATTACTCTGCAATGAGATGCTGCACTAAGAAACTACTTTTGGGACGAGCTCAATCTTTCCGTCAATACAAAAATACATTTCGCTCGAGGGCATATACCAATTAAGCAACTATAGCCAGAAGTCAAACCAGTAAGTATTCCCATGCCTGACGTTAAAGCCAAAAGCATGCTGACACTTCGCTGAGGAGATTTTAATGAATTCATAATTGAGTGTCAGTAAACAGACAGCTGTTTTAAAGTGTTAATAAATTCATGGATTAGAAATTTGATTAAATCTTGGTGATGACAAAATATTGATTCAGCTTCTTAAAGGTTTGTCTGAGAGACTGCTTTAGTTAATGGTGATAGTTTACTTTTAGATCAGAGTTTCTCACTTCCTGTCACTGCATGACTTTTTGATTAAGACTTCCTGTCAAGCCTGCAGGGTGGTACTTTACCTGTTTGTCTGCTTGGCACGTGTGCTAAGGTTGACTCGCTTGTCAAGACGGGTTCAGGTATGTTGGGGCTGCCATGTAGAATGTGGGGAAAATAACAGGAGGGTGTAACTCCAAGAAGGAACGGTTCACCAGATGCTTTTGATGCAGGAAGGAAATGGCTAAGCGCTGTTGTTTTGATGTGCTCTCCATGGCGACAGGGGTAAGCTGTCATATATCTGTAGGCAAAACCAGAAACGAGTTTTGAATTAAATGGATTCACTAATGATTAAGCAGAAAATTCCCTGCAGCAGAACAAGGTTCTGAGGTTTTCTAATGCCGCTCTTAGCCCCAGGTAGGCAGTGTGTGAAAACTTGGCATAGTGATCACCATTAAATAAGTTTATCCTCATAAATATTACATAAAACTTTTTCACATACTCAGTGAAAGAAAAAAACACCATGCTGGTCTAACGAGGTGAATAAACCCCTTTCAAATAATTCTAGTTTAAATGGATTTTGCCTTGATAACATGTTTGACTTGAAGAATTCGAGTCAGTTTGACTCACAGAGCTGCTCATTCAAGATTACAGGCTGGAATTACTGACTCGAATTTACATGGGCAAAAAACAAAGTGACAATATATCAACTTATAACTTTGCATATCGGCTTCTTTTGAATTGCCATTGTGTTTTTTTCTACTTTGATTTTTCTCATTGCAAGCAAAGATGCTTTGAAAAAGAGGGCACATTTGTGACCCTATTACATATTCCTAAAGAAGATGTAGAAAAAAAGAAACAGCTGTTAGTTACAAAGTTCTATTTCATGTAGCATATTGCTGTTCGGTTGATCGTGGCAGTTAAAGACAACTTTGAACGTGTTTTACTGGTATGTTTGGTGACTGTCAAAGCTAGTTAAACTCAAGCAGGGTTGGCAGATGCGCTCTCAGATATATTTTGATTGTACATATTTGGAGATACGAAATGCCTGTAAAACCGTAATACCCATTAACACTGGTATTATATCATTGATTGTGACCTCCTCTCATTGCAACATTTCCATTTCTCATCTGAAAGATTCCTCAGGCACCAGTGAATAAATTAAACCAATAAGAGTCCTATCTACAGTCGTACAAACCCGTAGATGTGTCTGTTCACCCCCAGGATGGGGACCTAACAGAATGTATGCAGCCCAAGGGCAGACACAGTGTGAGTAACCAAATCACCTACAGAGGCTGTTTTTATTTGACCCAGATCTCCTCTCACCGTGGAGCTAATTTCTCCTCTGCTCTCCTTTCCTTGTTTACACCCTTTTTAACAGCAGCACTTAGCAGCTGTTTTCCTTCAAGGCTTTGCTCAAAAGCAGTTTCCACTATTCCACCACCATAAACACATGGATGCACAAAGCTTCCCCTCTCGCCATCATGAACCTTTTGAGCAAAGCACAACAGCCTCCACTATGCTGAACCCTCTACTGATCAGTGTAGGACTTTTATGCATGTGCTAGCAAGTTTGCAAGCTTGCTTTTTTAAACATGTGTTATTGTGTCATCAGTGTGCTCTCATCTGGCTCCAAAGAAATTAAGGTTTTATAGCAGGATGCCGGTTGCTTCCATTACACAGAAACCCAAGAATGCTATAAAACATGTGTTTGGAGTAAATGTTGTCTGTGTTGGTAAGCACAGCACTGCACATCAGAGATAGTACTAATGTTAGATCTGATGCATGAGCATCCAAAGATAGCCTACGCTATGAGCCATCTGCTGATGTGGTTTTAAATGTTGGTTTTAATTAATGTTTCTCAAGTCTAAGTCCCACAGAATCAAATATGATATCAGCCTTCCCAGCTCTGAGCTTCTCTACTTGCCTCACTTGAGAGTATATGAGCGCATGAGACAGGAACTGAAGTGGGCAATAAAGATTAAAAAAAAGGGGGGGAAAAAAAGAAAAAAACTTGCTTTGTAGCAACTCAGACAGCATCTACCAAAATGCTAATTAGTAACAGCTAAGGAATACGGTTCCACGTCTCTAACTGTGGAACAGTATAACTGCAAGAACAGAGAGCACACAGGCCTTATTGTGGTTCGGATATCATTTTGCTCAAATTCAGAACTTAATTTAACACATATTTTTCTGTATTAAAAATTCTCTCCTTTAGGTATGTTATTGAATCTAAAAATGGATACATTTGAAGAAAAACCTCCAACTATTAAAATTTTTTGTCAGTACTCAACCGCAGCATGCCAAGCACAGAACCTGACCCTCCCATATGCTCCTCATCCTTCTTTTTCTTATTCCCCAGCTAGTCTTCTTCTTTGCTGTTGTTAATCTTTATGTGTAAAAGGTGTTTTAACGTCCTCTTGCTGAAAAATAGGTATCTAGATTTGAGTCCATAATGCTCCGAAACATGAATGTATCTCAGTGTTAATGGTGCCTTTATGGGTGCGCAGGTGTCACAGATATTTGAACCCTGGCTGTAGTATTTAAAATTTCTAAAGGGAAATTTTATTGCTTAATTTGTCAAATTTCAGGCCACTTTTCCACTTTACTTCAGAATATATATTTTTGTTTGTTGTATTCTACAAATATACACTACCGCTCTAAAGTTTGGGATAATTCATTTGTGATTAACCAATTCTCATCACACAAAATATGTGTTCATTTATTACCCCATTCAACTTTTTTTTTTCTTTTTCTTTTTTTTTTGTAGTCTAATTTCAGTTGAGTAGATATCTTGCAATAACAATCAAATATTTGACATGCAGTTCTGTATTATGAGTTTCCCAAATAGAGCATCCAATACAAAGGGAACCTGTACAGTATTGGTGTTGTGGTTGACTTGGAATTGATCTTTTTTTGTTGTTGTTGTTGTCCGGCACTTTGGGCAACTATGATTGTTGGATACAGTATGTGCTTTACAAATAAACTTGAACTTGATTCTTGGAAGCTATATTTAAGGTTAAAAATGTCATTATTTAAGTGTTAGGATGGAAAAATATATTAAAACTCTTTTCAACTTAAAATGATGAAAAGCAACTTTGCAAGCAACAGACAGAAGAAACATATTTTTCTTTCTTTTAAAGGAATAACATGTCTCATCTGAGACACCCTATACTTGAAATTTAAAGGTACAGGGTGTAAAAAATCAAAGGTCAATAACAGAAAAATTTAATATGTAATCCAAAACTGTGTTTCTATTGATGTGTAATCGATGCACTAGAATAGCTGCTACATGTTTATTTTCTTATAATGAGTCATTTATATCTACTTGCTGGGCGGTGCACATATAGAGGCTGTCATATTTGTTTCACCATTTTTAACTACAGTGTCCCTGAATGAACAAAACAATGTGTGTGAGGTGAGAACCCTCTAAACTTTAAAACTACTGTACCAGCTTTGTTTAATGGGAGTTAGAGCACCATTTGGGATAAGTAATGTCTTAAAATACATAAATTGTTACTCATAGTACAGTCATAGCAACACCTGAGACCACTGCATCCACTAACACATGAAAACATCTTTGGTCGTGTCTCAAACCACGTATATGAGCACTTCAAACACTCTTTTTGAGTGTGTAGTGTGTTCATGCTGTCATTTAAGTGACAATTCAGTGCACTGAAAGTACCAGGATGTTGCCCTAATAATGGCCAAAAATGAAGTGCAAAATGAAGCACACTACTCGCACTAAACAGACGCCGTCTTGCTGACGTAGAGGAAGAGGCGGGACTTTCAAACTGCTTTCAGAGCTGAATAACAGTGGTGAACGAAGCAGTGGCAACCCCTTCTGCATTGGTGACGGTATTGTACTGATTTAAGTAACGTTTATAAAATGATTTAGACATAATTACTAATGTATATTGTGGCATGCTACCAAGCTGTTTACTCCCTGATGACAGTTATGATCTGGTCATTTGTTTGAGGCCGCGGTTATACCGGCTCAGTAGAGTTAGCTCACGTTAGCGGGCAATGCTAGTCCGTCACTTCCTGTAAGTGCAGTGCTCTGTTTGGGTCAGCATTTAGCAACAATAGTGTGCACCACAGATGAAGTACACAGTACGCACTATGCACTGAATTCCAGTGCACTCGGGCAAGTGTGCGGTTTGAGACATGGCTTTTATGTCTGGGAGAATTTTGGCCACTAACAGCCACCGTACATTCACAATAGTGCTTGGAATATGAAGTCATTTGAAAGAAAACATCTTTTCTTTCAAATACCCACTAACTCGACTAGATGTCAGTAATTCTTACATACTGTACCTTTAAGAAATACTAAAGAAATTAGAAAAAAAAAAATTAGATGCATAATCCCAGGAATTGAAATTATGCTTGGAGGTTCCAGCTCTGCAGAATTTGAAATCCTACTTCTCCAGGTATTTTGTATAGAAAAAACAACATAATAAAAACAATGAAAAGATACAACAAGATATGAGCAACAAACAAGGTGGGACATTAGCTGCTATTTCCTGTAATACAGCTGCCACTGTTTATCTTTGTCTATGTTATCACACTCCACGCACACACCAGCAAGTGCCAATGAAAGATTCATGGAGCAGTGATGATGAAGGCGTCTCCTCTTCTGCTCCACTTACCATGGTGGACAAATTCTGCCCTGCAACCCATGTACACACCGCACACACACACACATACACACAGCCACAAGCCGACGACCTGTTAAGAAGGAGGAGCGCAGTGAAGCACACAGCTGTGGGGTACTTACTCACCCTTAACCTTCTCAGACGTGGGCACACAGACACGCACACAGAAAAATCCTGAGGCCTCTAATCTGTCAAGAGACTGATGCTGCAGACTGTTCTCTGGCTGTCTGGCAGACACAGTGTGAGTGTGTGTGTTCAAGTATGTATATATGTGTGAAAAAGATCTTCATTTTTACTTTCTCTCATGGGCATAACAATCCCACGCAATAAAGCAAAAAAAAAAAAAAAGAAAAGAAATGCTGAAGGCAAAACGTTATCAAATCTATACTCTAGTAGCACCTCTCTGTGATCCATGCAAGGCATTATCAAGGTCTAGTGATTAGCTAGAGGAAAGAATATTTGCAGAACTTTTTGAGCAGCTTCTGTGCTCCACTAATGAACAAAACATCTTTCAAGATGGAGCATTTTTTGAAAACTGTGGATTTTTATTGGCAAAGATGGGTAGCAGTGGCTGTAGAAATGAAACACAACATCAGAAAACCTCCAAAATCATTAAAAGTTGTTCAAATTAGCCCATGGGTTGATTATGACTAATATTATTTCCATAATTTACCTTTCATTTTATTTTTAGTTTTCTACTAATTTAAAGGAATAGTTCACCCTCAGAATGATTTCACTTTATTTTCCACTTACCCTGATGGTGAGCAAGACTCTGGACCACTTTTTTATTATGTCATGCCGGAGATCAGGACGACTTCTTGTTCCCCCCCAATGGAGTTCGCCAGGGTCCGAGCCAAAAAGGTCTATAAAAGTCCACAAAAAATTGTCAACATTCCTACATACTGCTCGTCCCATGTAGTCCAAGTGTCCTGAGTGGGTAGCGTCCAGAATTTACTTGAAACTACGGCATCTAGTAGATTTTTAGAGTCTAAAAAGGAGTATTGTTTACGTCCATAAAGCGCGCACATGCGCGTTCACGAAACTACGGAAGCCTCGGCGTTCAGAGCCTACTCTGTCGATAATGCAAGCGTAGAAGAAGAAATTCACTGTTTACATTGTGTATTGACAATTTTTTGTGGACTTTTATGGACCTTTTTGGCTTGGACCCTGGCGAACTCCATTGGGGGGGAACGAGAAGTCGTCCTGATCTCCGGCTGCATTTGACATATTAGAAAAGTGGTCCAGAGTCTTGCTCACCATCAAGGACAAGTGGAAAATAAAGTTAAATCATTCTGAGGGTGAACTATTCCTTTAATTTCAAGGTAGTAATTAATTGTATTACTTACAGTAAAGGGAGGCTTGAAATACACACACACCCACACCCACACACACACACGCACACAAAACATCAGTTATTGTTATTAAGTTATGTGATATAGTTTACAGTCTTGTGAGACTTGGAACTTTCAGAGATCCATAAAAAAAGATTTTTGAGTGTGTTTGAGAAAACACACTTTAAAAAATCAAATTAATGAAACTTATAATCTGCCAAAAACCTCAACCGTGAAATAAAAAACCCATCTCCATCTGACAGATGCAATTGTACTGAACAGTGTAAGTGGACAAAAGCCAAAAATGGATAAATGAATTATTTTGGTTGCTATAAATAACCAAAGAGACTATACTGTATTTCCTGTACAGAGTGCTTTTGTTGTCAGTGTTGTGACTTGGGTAAAAGGATTCTGAGAAACCATGAATACTTTACAAAGATGTGAAAAACATGCAGATTCTATAAATAAACAAAAATGACTGTATAAGAAAGAGACACTCCAGCCCCATACAGCAGTCTAGTTACTGTGAAGAGTTTAAGGTTTTTTTTGTTTTGTTTTTTACACACAATATCAGCTCAAATTAGTAAGTAGGTAAGTAAAATTAATTTTAAAGCACTTTTCACAGATGAAATAAAAAAAGTGCTGTACAGTGCATAAAATAAGTATAGTAAAACAACATGGGAAATAATTACATACAGTAAACTTCAAAAGCGACAAATCTGCAATGCAAAGGCTTTCAGTTGCCTTTCAAACTTGATCGCACAGTCGACCATACGGACAGACAGAGGTAAGTCATTAAAGGTAAGTTTTAAAATGCGTCTTTGGGACCTTCAAGAGATTCTGACTGGAATACCAAAGGGTGCGTTGGGAAGAGGGACACAGGAGGTCAGCAATGCACTGTGGGGACTATTTGTGGGGACAGAACTATTTAAATGACTTAAATACTGCAAGACTAACAAATGCCCTTAATCTTGTAAAATCCTCTGATTACCTCATTGTGAAACCCATTTCTAGTTTGATCTGAAGTTCTGCAATTTATTGTTAAGAATATGTACCTTAGAAAGTCATTTGCCGTTTCAATTTTTTTTTTTTCTGCTTTCATGTTTTCTTAACTTGGAAATTATGGCACAAAAAAATGAAAAAAAGAAACTAGAGTTTTCTCTATAAGATATTAGCTTTCTCAGACCTGTGAAAGAAGAGGTTGTAATTGGATGTAGTTTAGCTTTCAAGAAACCTCTTGTGAAATTAGTTGGTTAAAAAAACAATACAAAAAAAAAACAGGAAAACATTTTAAAGGCACAATTCAAGGCTGATGTTTAATACAGTACACCTTTTAACTTTTCATTACTCATATTCACAAGTGAGTAGTTTGGTAGCCTTTTTAGCATGCATCATTGACCCTACTTTTGTCAAAGTATGGCTCTGTCCAAGCCTTTCTGTCTGTACATACATATATTATCTCATCCCGAACTTTACAGTCATTTTAAGGATGATCTACTGTATATTGTGTTAATTGTACAAAACAGTGTTGAAATGAGGTGTGAATGATTTTTACATTTAATCAAACTTAGAATTACAGGCAACGTCAAATTTTTGCATCATGTTGACATTAGAAAAGTAATATTTGAGATTTTTTAGGTGTAGACCAGAGTGATGACCCTGAGGTAGAGAGTGAAACTCCTACATCACTATGCTTTTGTTTGAGCTTTCTGAGGTTTAATCGTAAATGTACTTGTTCAAGAACTGACATGTTAAATAACAAGTTCATATAACTATAATATAATTAAATGAGTGACTCTGTCTCTGTGTGTACCAGGTGAACATCTTAGGATGTGTCCACAAGGGCCGACCTGCTGCACCAGCAACATGGAGGAGAGCCTGGCTGGTTTGAGCGCTAAAGAGACAGAGGGACTGATCAGAGAGGCCGGCAGGTCCCTGCAGGCTGCTTTCAATGCACTCTACAGGAGCTTCGACAGTAAGTAGGGTGTGTGTTTGTGTGTGAATGCATACAAGACACTCATTAGTGCCTGAGCTCAATAGCAAAGCTTCAAAAGTTAGCCCACAGAGCGTGACATTTGTATCTTGTATATTTGTGAGATTGTGTGTATGTGCTCAGCATTCAATATTGTAGCCTCAATAGAGGCAGTAAATTTGTGTGTGATGAATGCGTTGCTGTGTGTGTGCTGTGCAACAAGGGACCCCTGACTGGGTGCTATAATGAGAGCAGAGTCAGCCAGACACAATGAAATGTGATAAGCCGATCCCCTGATCTCGGGGGGAAACACACACACACACTTGCAGTAACACACACGCACAAACAGAGGGGTGTCCCCTGGGGCAGTGGCTAGTTCAGCTAATGAGCGGTTGACCCACTGAGGAGCTGAGTCTGCAGATCACTGCACATCAGAGAGAAAAGGATGGAGAGAGGAAGGAGACTGAAAAGTGACACAGCTAACAACACGGAATCAGACAAACAGCAAGAAATAAGTGTCATCGGTGCTAAGAAGAATCAGGGAGCTTAAATACAAAAGATATTGCCAGAATGGAGGTAGGGGGAGCACTAGTCAGTGGAAGATGACAGTATTTTGAGTATGAAGGCAGCAGGCCACCTCAGTAGCAGTAATGTGGCTGTCCATCTGGTTGTGGTTAGACTGGGCTGGCACTGCTCCACAGCCTTTGAAGCTCAGGAGTAAAGCCCAGACCATTATACTGCAGAGACAGCTCTCTGACTCTCTCATTCTCTTACTTTGACCTCTCTGTCACTTTGTATCTATTTGGCTGCAAAGGAAATTAAAAAAGCAACTAAAAAAATACACAAAAAAACTATGACAACAACAACTGAAAAGAAGGTTGTTGTATTTTGTTTTTAAAAAGAAAATTAGATTGATGCTAACCATATTTTCAAAAATACACTTCAGTAAAGAGTAAATGATCATTACACCATCTAACCCCCCGCAAATAACTGGCTCTAGCCCCCCACAACTCTAATTTGGATAGAGTAGTTTGCTTTCAAGGTAGTAAAGTGCAAATACTAGCAAGCACTTTCTTACTCACATAGCAATCATCCCATCTTCACCGACTGCGTAGCTCGATTGAGAGCGGAGTGGAATCGGAGGTGTGTATTCTTCAGAACTTCTCGATTCAGTTTGATTTTGACTCTTTGGGTTCTGATTCGATTTGATTTAATATTTATTTAAATGCTTTGATATCAATTTAGCAAAAAGTATAAAACTGTTGTCAATTTCTAAATATTTATTTTCATGATCATGTGAACATATGTGGTATGTCAACTAATATTTTTGAGCAAGAAAACATCTAAAAAAAACAAAACAAAACAGTTTCCATTTTGTTGTTGTCTGATCTAACATTCCTCCGTCCATACGATGTAAATGACACACAGCACTCCCCACATCAGGAGGTAAATCAGTTCAGAGAATTTGCCAAATTGATATTGAATTGCACAGGGAAATATTGCAATGCATCGAGTAATCAATATTTTTCTCACCCCTACTGTGGGCCACTATAAACATAATAAATGGCTAATAAAGCTTCTACTATTTAAATGATAAGACTGTGTTAAAAAATTTGATTTTCCAATTCTAAATCGATTCTCATATTAATTTCTAAAGATCGATATATCTTTTTTTTTTTTGTTTGTTTTCTTTTAATGGCCATTTAATTTTAAATTGGGTAAATTTTTAATGTCATATTTTTTTATATTGCACCAGGTTTAGATATCTCTGGCATCCTCTGTGTTCTACCCTGGGTCTGTTAGGGTATTATGTCCGACAGCATGTTTGTGAAAGCAATAGTGTGAACATTAAGGGAGAGGGTTTGGTCCTTACAGCTGCCATTAACTACTATTACTTCATTAATTTGTTGTTGAATGTCAATATGATACTAGCATCAATATATTGCATAACTACAGTCATGTAATTCGGGTAACGGCTACAAAATATTTTCAAGACCAGCAAACCAAATCGAGATCGGATCTGATTGAATAGAATCGATTCTAAACCATGAGAATCAGAATTGAATCGATTCTTGAAATTTGAATGGATACCTAGCCCTAAAATGAGTAAATGACTGATTGTAGCATGAAACTTCCAAAGCTGATATTTGAAAGACACAGACAGACATATGCCACATACTGTAGGTTCCTCAGATACTGGTGAAGACGAAACAGACAGGTGAAGTGAAGTAGGGGTTGAATTGGTGGGCAGAAACCTGACTCCATATCAGAGTTTATGTTGCTGTTCCCACTGTTTAAAGAGGAAACTGCCAACTGTACGTCAGCTTTACAAGGTCATGATTTATCAAGCTTTCCCCCTCTAAACTTCATGGGTGTCTCTCCATCTTCCGTAGCCTATTTCACTGAACTGCATGGGCGTTCTGAGCGATCCCTGCAGGAGGTGTTGTCTCCACTTGGCGCCCTGTACTCCCAGAACACTCGTCTGTACGGAGACCTCTACGCCGACCTGCGCCAGTACTATCGGGGCTCTGCTCTCAACCTGGACGAGAACCTGTCTGATTTCTGGTCCCGCCTTTTGGAGCGAACGTTTAAATCTTCTTCCCCCACAGACGTGAGTCAAGATATTGAAAGATACAACTGAATTCATCTTACAGGTCTTGCAAGTCTTTTCAGATCCTTCTTACTTAGTTCATTAAAACACTCAATGATTGATGAAAAAAATTTCATGTAATTTTAGTTTTATGCTTAATATTGCATAGGAATTTAATCTAATTTTTAGTCATGGACACGGATGAAGAGCATGTTTTGTCTTTTAATAGCATAGCGAGTGACATATTTTTGCTTCATTGTGCCTGCCGCTGTCATCTCTGTCTGACAGGTCACTTTATCAGAAGATTACCTTGAATGTGTTGCCAAGCAACAGGAGACGCTGCGGCCATTTGGAGACGTCCCTCGGGACATGAAGGCGAAGGTGATCCGGGCTTTTGTCACTGCCAGGTCATTTGTCCAAGGGCTGTTAATCAGCGCAGATGTTGTCAAGAAAGTCTCACAGGTCAGTGTGCGTACTTGTGTTCCTCATGTTGTTTGCAGGTCACATTGTTGGGACGCACCTTCAATCTGAGGACAACATTGCTGTCCGTGTAACATGAATAATTAATCCTAGGTTCCTGCGTTCTGCTAAGTCTCCAGGAGCCAAACATAAGTTAGATAATGTCCTGTTAAGTGATGGAACACACAAATTTCTGCTTGTGTGTGAGTTTGTAAGTCTGTTTTATCTTTGTTGGGTTGATTCCCAGTAAAGTACGGTAGATATTATGGTTGTCACACCCCAACTGTCAGAGAAAACATCTCCACCCTACAAATGAGAAACACAAAGATCATCAAAAATGAACCGTTAAACACTGCCATCAGAACAAAGCTCTCATTTGGAGGAATAACAAGACTGACGTCATGTTAAGGGTGCAAAAATGTTTTTTTTTTTTCTTTTGTTTTGACTACGAGTAGATTCTCGTCTCAGTCATAGCTGTGAAATCCAACTTTCTTTCTTTTTAGCTAAACTTTTTTTGAACATTGCTTTGTAATCTTAAGTTAAAAACATTTATATCTTAGTTTATACTCTAAGTAGACTAATTATATTGTAAATTATTCCAGTTCTGCTTAAAACACATAATGGTTGAGCTTTTTTGCACAACTCAAATTTGTAGAGCATTTAACCTTTTCATCATTTATTCAAAATACTCATGTGTTGTTTAGATGTTTAAATGTTTTTTTTTTTCATGTTTCACTTTTGTTACCAATCTATTCTGACACATGAAGAGACCCATACATGTACTTGAAATTTCCTGGAGTGTGTAATACATCATTGTGTACGTCAGATCTCATCACCTTGCAGCAGCAATGTCTACTGTAACACAAATTAATGCAGACCAGCTCTGGATTAAACATTTCAGTCTGTTCATGTGAAAGCTGGTGCGAAAATGCTCTGGGAAATAACTCTTCCAAGCAGCTCTGTTTAAAGTGTCCCCCTATCAGACCTGAGTAGTAATTGTAAAATAACTCCTTTGACAGAAGTTGACAGTCTGTAAATTGTATGAAGTCTTAGAAGATGGGCTGGCATCACGTTCCCAATCAGCCTGTGTCCTCTTAACAGTAATGTAACAATGCTGCCCTCTATTGTCGTACTTTGTTATCTTGGACCAAAACCTCTGATAAATGAAGAACTGAACAGTCACTTCAATCAGAAATAAGCACCACCTCAGCTTTTCTTGTAAATACATAAATGTCCTCGTTTCAATACTCAAACCTTGTGATTCCACCTACACCAGGTTTCTCTGGGCCCAGAGTGCTCCAAGGCCCTGATGAAGCTGGTTTACTGCCCCCACTGTCGAGGCCTGGCCTCCGTCAAACCCTGCTCCAACTACTGCTCAAACGTCATGAAGGGCTGCCTGGCCAACCAAGCTGACCTGGACCCAGAGTGGCAGAACCTAATAGGTGAGACAGATCAAGAATTTATTGTTATTCCTCAGGAAATCTGCTTATTTAGTATAATCCAGTAAGACGACTAAATAATCTTTGTTGTAGTTGTGACAGCTACAGTTGACAACAACTATAGCTTCAACTTTAACAAACACGATTGTTTATATTCATAGATTTACGTTATTGTTTATAAGGACTGCTGTTCAATGCACAGTTAACACAGTTGTAAAGGAAAGGTTCTGTCCTCGTTCCTCTGCTCAGATACAATGATCCAGGTGGCGTCCAGTTTCAGCACAGAGCCCAGTCTGGATGTGGTTCTCACCTCCATCCCTGCTCGGATTTATGAGGCTGTGCACTATCTGCAGGAAAACATGGACTCATTTACAGCAAAGGTAAGATAACTTGGCTTTTTCACCAACTCATCACCTCTTTCTCACATCCTTTGATTTGATTTATTCACAGATTTAATGTTAAGGAATATTTAGAATTCCACTGAGTCAAAATTACAAACCTCATGAGAATAAACTGTTTTTTTTGGTTTTTTTGCTTTTCTGGTTTCTCATACATGCAATTTTTAGCAAATTGATTACCTTCCATTTAAAGCAAAACTCAGTAACTTCACTTTGGGGCTCCCAATTTCCCCTTCACTCCACATCACACAGACGTCTTCTCTACCTGGCTTTCCTCTATTTTAATCACTGAATATACAGTATTTCTAAGCTTTTACAAGCTTGTTACCTCCACCAAGGTGGTACTGATGGTGCTGTCCATCCGTCTGTCTGTCAGCAACTTTACGGAGAACGTTCTGGATAGATTGACCTGAAATCTTCACCAGCTGTGTGCCTCAGCCCAAGGACAAACCCATTAAATTTTGGTGGTGATCCGGATCACCTTCCGGGTCCAGGAATATTTTGAAGGATTCTTTATCATTGTGAGATCGGCCATGTTGGAAAGGCTGTTGATGAGGCTTGAGTGCCTCCTTGTGGCAGACGTGTGCAGCTGCGGAACTGAGCACATGATGTCAGGATGCAGAAATGAAACTTATGAGCAGCAGTGAGCACGAGGAGAGACGACTGTTGGACAGAGTTCTAGCCAGTTGAATATAGTGAACTGTGTGTGTGTGTCTGTGAAGAACTGTAAGTAACTAGTTGTATTTCTGCCTGAACAGGATGTTTATTTAACATCCTAACTGGAAGGGATTTATTAGTAATAATACCTTCAATGTGTTTTTTTGACGAACGAATGTTCCTCATGGCTTTGTATTTCTGTGTTTATATTTTTCTGTGGTGTTGGCAGGTAGCAGGTAAGAATACAAACTTTTATTTACTTTTTGTGGACATGATAAGTGATTTTTGAGCCTATTCGGCCGTGAGGCTCAGTGCTGCTTCACCTGGCGCCCAGGCAGCGCAAGCTACGTGAACCGGATCTTCATCTGGTCCAACAAAGAGTAGGTTTTGAGAGCCAGGAGCCGGTGTTTAGGTGGTGGGAAGCTAAAGAACCGGTCTTTAGTCTGGTTCTGGTTCTAACCAGCAGCAGCTCGGTGGATAGGGTACCTGAGCGCCGTACAGCAGTCTCTGTTGTCACAAGATTCGGGTTGGGTCGGCCACAGAGAAAGTTGCAAGTGCCGCTTACAGGCCAGAGACATGGGGGGGTGCATCAAATCACTCCATAAACACTTTGTTTAGCCCTACGGGGATTCTGAAAAGCATTTATTGAGGTGAAAAAGTTGCTGAGTTCTGCTTTAACATCACATGTACCAAACCTTTTTTGGTACTTTTTTTTTTCTTCATGTACCAAACTTTTGACTGGTACTGAATACTGATGATAATGCAGGTGTCATATAATGATGATTTTCGTATTATAATGAGGCTCCCTCCTCACCGAGGCTTCCTCGGTAGACTAGTGCCACTCAGAAGTTTGTGTGTAGTTGTGTTTCCACTCTGGATGCTGTTCTTAGAAATTTAGAAATTCTTTGAAATTTTAGAATTCTTAGAAATTTTATGTACAATTTTATAGTGAGGTTGGACAATTTTGAAAAATGAAATTATTGGGGCATTAACTGTGCCTAAAAAGAGCAGCACTAGATATCATTCTGGTTTCTGGAGACATTGGCGAGCATGTTTATATGTATTATAGGTGAGTTTTTAATCTGTCTAGTATGCTGTGTGTTGTTTATTATTCTTATTCTTCTATTATTTTTTATTTTATTTTATTTATTTATTTTATATGGACTTTTTTGTGTCTGAAATAAAGATTTAAGTAAGTATCTATCAGTTCAATGGTATCTTATGTAGGACAATCAGGAGATGAAGCGTCCTCTCCGTTTGAAACATTGGTATATGGTGACATCTAGTGGACATTTAAGTTTTCACAGCCAGAAAAGCTTCTGCTGCATCTTTATGTTGATATTTTGTGTTTTTGTATCTGTGTGTGTGTGTAGGTATACCAGACCTGTGGAACTCCAGGTGAACTAGGAACAGGAAGTCCTACCCTCCATGAGCAGAAGAGGAAAAGCGGCTCCCTGACTGCACTACAATACAAACCCTCCCCAACAGCTGGACTCAGACTTGAAATGCAGGTGTGTTCATCTGCACATGAATGTTCTGCATGTTGTTGTTAGCATTTTTATTCTTTACTCTCTTTTTCCCCCTTTGTTAAGGCCATTTATCTAAGAGATTGTGTTTGTGCTCTTCATTCTCCCCCAAAAAAGACTCAAAGGTTTGAAAACAGTTGGACCATCAACTGGTGACAGTTTTTTTGGTCTTTTAGTTTTAGTGCGATTCCTCACAGTCCTTTGTCATCTATAGAGAAAAAGTTAATCATGCTGCACTTAAATGCAGTTGATGTGCAGATTTATGTTCTTGAGTGTTGCATTTTTAGTACCCTATTACAGTAATTGACTGCAAATTGACTGTTTGCCATGAATAATCAGCATCACCCAACGAAGCCTGCTGTATGATTCAGCACTTATCCCTGTGAAATCACTGTCACACACTTTTTAATGAGTCTTAATGAAAGTTCAGGTAGTACAATAATGGAACAGCTGTACAGCTTCTTGACCTTTTGATTAATGACACATACCCATGCTGATGCGTGCACTTATTACCATGGTAACAAAATAGATTACATAGATATTTGCAGATAAGTGGCTTATCTGATGATCAGTATTGCGTTTTTTAATTTCAAGCTAAAACTGCATGCACATTGGTTTATTTACTTTGTCCTGATTTGAAAACATTTACACAAAAGATGAAAGTAACGCTGCTTGACTTGCTTATATAAAAAAAAAAAAAATCTGATATCGGCCCTTATTCTGTTTTCAGGTGTCAGATCTCTCCAGTAAGTTGCGGGAGATGCGTCAGTACTGGGTCCAGCTCCCTATGGCACTTTGCAGCAAACTGGCAACCAGCGGCAACAACCCAGATAAATGTTGGAACGGCATTACCAAAGCCAGGTGAGAAAGAAAACAGGGGAAACTGAGAGCACTGTACATTATTCCTCTGTCATTAGCTCCAAAAATCATCTAAATATCCAGCATGTTTTTTTTGCGTATTCAGATGCAACTCAGACTATTTTAATTTGATTGCATTTTCTTTTTATTAAATCTTTTTTCTTTAAAAATTTACTAATCAAACAACTAGTTCTCATTGCTCAGACAACCCTCTTCCCACCACATCCACCTCTAAAAGTTATACATATAATAGTACATCCATATGAAATTAAAAGATAAATAAAGATTGCTTCCCAGTTTGCAGTTTGGACTCCTTTTCTGAAACTAAATGTTTCTACAACCAAGTTGTTAGAAGATCCTCAACCACATCTTCAAATCAATGACAGATCAATGACTGTCCGATGAATGTTTAATAATTTCTCAAGGTCTGCCGTCTATTCAGTTTTATTCCTGCACAGAAACATGATTCATTCCAAAGAAAACTCATGTTCTTTATTCTTAACACAAAGAAAAATTTCTGAAGTGAAGAGGTCAAAGTGAAAAGGAGGAAAAACATCTATGCTGTGCTAAAGTTGCTTTGGTAAAGGCCTGATTTTTATATTGAAAGTGTTTTTTATCTGCTTTTGTCAAAACAAAGAAACATGGTGTTTCAGTCATGACAAGCCAAAAACTGCAGTGAAAGAAATATTATTCCAAAATGTGGAAGTGACATTTCGAATGCACCATTTCTAAACCTCAATGAAATCCACATTTTGCAGCTCAAGCAAGGCTGTGAAGTCTTGCACCCCTGTGCATTTCTCAGCTCCCCTGAGACTATATTTATATGTTTTTTTGAACAATTTAATGCCATGTTGATGCATGCTTTATCCAGTCATACACCACATCTCCCTGACTTTAAAGTGGTTGGATTACAGCCAAGCGATGAGATTTATCCTGAGCAGAGCACTCAAAAATGTATGGCATCCAAAAGGTATAAAATATAAATGTCACTTCATGTGTCTGAATAATGTGAGAGCAGCCATGAAATATAGATTAATGGCTGACTGTGTGTGACAGATTAAGAATATATGAAATTTGTGTGCCTGTGAGGCAGAGAGGGAATCATTAGTGTGATGAGCTATCTGAAACTTTGCAGACATGTCGTGGATTTCATGACAGCTCCAAAGGACTTACCTGGAATGGATGTGTGGAGTTTTATTCACTTGTATGCTTATTAAAGATTGTAAGTGGTTCAGCATACACAGTATCTATAACAGCTGTGTTTAAGAAGTCCACATGATGCTGTTTCCACCTTAAACTGTTACTTAATCTTGATTTAACACATTTTAGAATGTTTTTCTCATACTGTATGTTTGCTGCTGCAGTTTTCCCCTCTTTCTGTCTGAAATGCAGCATTTTAGCTCTCGTCTCTCTTCTAAACCCCCTCCTTCCAAAAAGAGATCATCTACTCTTATGGTTAGAAATAATGTAGAGTGAGGTAGCAGTTTATTCTTTGCATCAAACTAACCACCAAGGCGCTCCCCCGAGTAGCCTGTTCTGATTCTCTGTTGGTTGTTTTCATAGCTCTTGATCTTCTTTGTTCTTAATTTTTCCCAGTATTTAACTTTGCATTTTTATGATGTTTTACATTGTCTCTTTTTCTGTTACCCCTGCTGTAAAGCACTTTGTGTATCCAATGGGTACTGTAAAGGGCTATATAAACAAATAAACTTAAACTTAACTTAAACTTAATATGCAAAAATATCTCAGAAAAAACTATGCTATAAACAAAGTACTTAGGAGCAGTGTTTTCAGTGGCCAAAAATACCCCTTTGATAGGGACTTTTAGATTTATAAGGAATTTAAAAGCTATTTTGCCTGCACAAAAAGCTCCAAAATACTATTGTAAATAGCTTTAAAGATAAATTTACACTTTGCAGAAATCTAAAAATAGGAATGCCTACGCCTTCACCCCCAGACCAGCATCAGCATGTATTTGCTCATGGGAGAAGGTCTGCTCTATTCTTGTTGTGATGACTTTTACACTCATTATACAGTACTAATCACCTCTGGTGATTTGGTCTGTGACCGGCTGCACTTTTATACTTGACAAAGTTGCCTGAGGGCAGAATTAAGGAACAGATTATAATGTGCTGTATGTTCTATATGGAATTATTGCCTAGTAACATAGAAAATGCTTTCTACCCCAGCTTCAAGAGAAATTAGCTCTGCTTACTAATTCAGTTCTATTGCACATCTACTCTAAGCAGAATTGTATCATGGTTTAATGTGATTTAACTTGTGATTTAGGCTGTAAAAGCTGCAAACTGTAAAGATACGATTTACTGTAAGCATGTATAAAGAGTTATCTGAGGACATTATTGACTTAAAATGCCTCATATTGCTGACCTTTGCAGGAGCATTAGTGCCCTTGAACATGCTAAGATAGAAGGAGACTCAGGCTTAAATACATGTCTTAGTGTTTGTCAATTATTGACCAGTTGTCACAATTAAAGAAGTAACTGCTGACACTGGATGTATGCATCTGTGTTGGCCAACACGGCAACAAGGGAGACCCCCGAAATGAGAACTCAAGGGTCCATTTATTAGACTGCAGAGCTGTCTCTGCAACTACAAAACACTTTCTATTACCTACTTGTTAAACGTGCTGTAGTACTCCCAACAAAAGTGCCTCAAGTGATGTCTTGCTGATTAGGAAAACAAAATAATATAAAGATATGAATGAACTCACCAGACTGTAGCCTGCTACTTATCACTGACCAGACTAGTTAATTATAGGTTAACATTAGTCTACCATAACACACCCATATCTTCAATCAAACTTATTAATAACATTGTGTGTAATGCTGGCACCAGTTTTAGGCATTTACATGTATGATGTTTGATGGATTAATTATGAAAGTATTTCTGTCACATATTTATACCAAAAAACAGGGAACAAGTAGAAACAAATGGTTCACACATCGTTAGGCTTCAGTCTGACTTCATTTACTGCATCAAATATGTAAGATGACAATCTATTACATCAGCCTACATTTGATAATGATGGTCACATGAGTGGAGACTCCAATGTGGAGAGATAAATCTAGTTCACACTTATCTTCACAGCTACATATCTCTGCAAATTTAATCGCAGATATAAAAAAGACATGCTTGTCAGTGAGCATAACACTGCCTCGACAAAGCCTTGAAAAGTGAGGGACGCATCCTCTCTCAGATTTTTACTGAGTGAATATGCATTTAGACTGTTAAATACACAATACACTTACAGTACCTGGTATTATTTTGTGCTATACCAGCACGGTTCTTGCTAAAAGTAATCAGATATATCTAAGCCTTTTTAAGATTCAAATATATCCAATTTGTACTTATCAGAACTCAGATTAAGTGAATATATGTTTGCGATTTACTTAAATCTCACTAATCTAACATTTTAGTCATCTGTGATCAAGCCTTGCTGATCAGTTACTTGATCAGCTCTGACCTAGAGCTTAAGTAGTGATGTTAACACCATTATTGTGCCCTTCTTCTATCAGGTACCTTCCAGAGGTGATGGGTGATGGTTTGGCCAATCAGATCAACAACCCCGAAGTGGAGCTTGACATCACAAAGCCAGACATGACCATCCGGCAGCAGATCATGCAGCTGAAAGTAATGAGCAACAGGCTAAAAAATGCACTGGATGGCAATGATGTGGACTTCCAGGATGCAAGTGGGTCTCCTTTTGGACATGTTTTCTCTAAAACACATATTTCAGTTGTTATAGTTTATATATGAAACATCTCATCTGTTGTACTCCAACAGATGAACTTCAACACTGCATGAAGCTATTAAAAAAAAAAAAAAAAAAATTGTGCTTTTATATTTTTAATGATATTTTCAATGGGTTCATGATGTGAGAGTACAGTCTTTATTACCTTTAAAAAAAATTCAAAAATACAGCTGTTTCCCCATTATTGTTTCCCATGATGCACTCCTACTAAGAATAGTACATTTTATTTATATAGTGCTATTAATGAAACTGCTGCTATACAGGATAAAAGATAACAGAACATTTCAAAAACAAGATAAAATACAGTAGACGGATAGGGAAGCACAAAAAGCTCAATCAAAACACAGAAGTTCAAATAAAAAGTGAAATGATGAAAGCAGATCAAAACAGGTGTGCTTTTAGTACTGATTTTAAAGTGGCAGGATCTGAGGTGTCATGGATGTATCGCGGAAGGGACTTCCAGAGGGTGAGGGCAACGACAGAAAAGGCCCCACCCCCCAAGTTTGGTGTTTGGCCCTGGGAATGATCAGTAGGTTGGCAGTAGCAGAGCGGAGGGCACAGGAAGGGGGGTAAGGGTGGAGCATGTCTTTCAGATGAGAGGGGGCCAGGTGATGGGGTGCTTTATAGGTGAGAGGGAGGATTTCTAAGTTGGTACAATATAAAATAGGGAGTCAGGGAAGGTTTTGGAGGACAGGGGTGATGTGGTGTCGGGAGCGGGTGTAGGCGAGGAAACGAGTGGCAAGGAGATTGGCGGAGATTTTGAGGAGATTGGTGATCCTGCCATAAAGAATGCTGTTGCAGTAGTCTATGCGGGACGTTGTGAAGGCATGAATGAGGGTTTCAGCTGCAGGGAAAAGGAGAGTGGGAAGGAAGCGGGTGATGTTTTTAAGGTGATGGACAGCTGAGGTTCTGGCGGTGGGACGAGGGTGACAGAATGGAGTTGTCTAATGAAAGTTTGAAATCTTTGACTGTGGAGGCGAGGGAATCAGGACCAATTGTGAAAAAGTCGGATTTACTGGAGTTAAGTTTTAGAAAGTTATTTTGCACCTAGAGACTAATATCAGAGAGACAGTTTGAAAGAGCATCATGGGCCTTGGGGTTGACTGTACTACTCCAGTAGCCTTGAGGGAAAAAAACAGGCAGCACTGAAGTGCTTTCCTGCATGTATGAAATGAAAGAATGAGGTGGTTCGTGTAATTTACAGCCTATACCTCTATGTTACTATATCCTGCACACAGCCCCTTTAAACATTCATTTCACTTGTAAAAGTCACAGCATTAAAATGAAAACAGAACCTCCTGCAAAGAGACTGCACTGCAACACTCAACCATGTTTTATGAAATTTGTCCTTGTAGTTTATGTATTTTTTTATGAACAGACCCATAGACAAATGGCTGCAATCTAGTAAAATGGAGGCTTAAAGGTTGAATATGGAACAATTTTATTAAAAGCTGTATTTTAACAAATAATACTCCACAAGGTGTTTGAAGGTGTGCAGAGTGTAAGTACAGCATTTCCTTTAAACAGTATATTTACCCTGAAAATAGATATAAAATTAATTTGATGGGTTAGACAATGGCAATATGTTTACATCTACAAGCCAATACAGGTCTCCATTGCAGGTTGCCATACAGTCTCTATGTTGCAATAGTATGTTTGGCACAGCTAGGCTGGCATTGGGAAAAATGGTGGAGTCGGCAAGTCAAGCAACTGCTTCAGAGCCCCGGAGATGTTGTTAGCTAACTCACTGTGGCTAACGTTAGCTGTCAGTTATAAATCTCTGCATTACTTGTTGCACATGGTGCAGGCTGCTGGTCACTTGACGTATCAGCAATGAGCCTGGCAACCCAATGGCTGGAATTATTTTTTTGCCATTGTAACTACAACCTAGACACACATGATGTCACTACTGTGTCTGTATTCCATATCCAACCTTAAACAAAAGCAGCTTTGAGTTGCATGTTGCCCCCCCAAAAAATCCTCTTCCCATTACATTTGTTTACATAAACTTATGTTTTAAATTTCCTCTTTTTGTTCAGGTGATGACATCAGCGGCTCAGGAAGCGGAATGTGTGTAGGTGGCCAGTGTCCTCGCAGCAGACCGGGATTGTACGCCTACCCGCCAGACAACAACCGAGTCACAGGCACAGCCACGTCTAAAACTGACATCTGTAGCCTCCTACTGCTGCTCCCGTTGACCATCCTGCTGCTTCAGCGATGATAGACTGCCGCTGCCTCCTGTCAGGCTCTGAGGGCCAGAGCTGGACTGAACCATGGGAGAGGGGCTTTAGTTGGTGGAAGACTGGAGCCTAATTTTGCCAAAAAAAAAGAAAAAAGGATATTTTGGGGGAATCAATGGACATTTTCTTTGACAAAGATGAGCAAACACTGAGCATAGTCTTTATTTTGCTGAGTTTCAGTGCGTCTTGTTTGTGATTTAGTTCATTGAGCTGGTTTCAGATGATCGTTGGATGAAGATGATAGAAAGATGTAATTTACAGTAGAAAGCCAGAGAAGGAAATGCCAACAACTCTGATGATGAAGATAATGTCCATTTAGCTCCAGTGTCCAGTCAGCAGGTGCCCTTATCTGTGATGTGTTCGACAAGAGTTTTTTTTTTTTAATTTTACAGTAACTTGAGTAAAGGTTGTCTACCTTAACAAACATTGTGTACACTGTAAATGTCTGTGTACATTACCTTAAAAATTGGCGCCATATTGAGCCATGAATGTACAATATGATACTCTACTGGTAAAAAAAAAACAACAAAAAAAGAAAGAAAGAAAAGCCTCATATTCTGTGTTGTAGTCATCCGGACATGTTGGCATAATCAGATGCATTCAGTAGGAATTGTTTGTGTTGCAGATAAATCATCACAATCCTGAAATGTATGAGATGTAAATGCAAGATTGTACCTCACTTTTACTTCAGAAGATACACAAAAAAGCAAAAGTTCCACCTTTTTTAACAACTCACCACCTTTGTAAAGAAGTCAGTAATCCAATCAGAGCTGTTACAGTACTACATGTACAAGCACAGACAACCAGTTTTCATCAGCTCTGCTTTCTGAAGACAGAAAATTGCACAGTATTCTTACCCATCTGGTTGTTAACCATAAAAAAGATTCAATAAAAAAACTCCACAAAGTGGTGTGGAGAAGACAACTTTTGAAATGGAGATCTGTGTTAAATGATAAATCAACACAGCGGTTGATGAACTGTAACCAAAGCTTAATACACTGTACATATTTTTCCACAGCAGACAATGTATGTATGTTGAACATGACCTCCTCTTCAGTTTTTTTTATTTACAATAATTGCATCTCTGGGAAAAAAACAAAGGTTTTCAGGTCCTGGAATGTTTTAAGTTTTGTACATACAGGATGTTTGCAGACTTTTGTCTACATTTGCCTGGTGAAGTACTGTTTAACAGGGCATGCCTTTCTTTAACTCTGCACTGCTATACTGTTGAATTTGGGACTCCTGATTCATACACATGGCAAATGTGTTGAACGCTTACACATTTACACACTCTGGGACTGTGTATTAAGCTGGTTTTTAGTCATCAGTGTATTTAATCACACATTTGTCCATTAAACTCTGTTTGGTTGTAGCAGAGGACTTTTGCCATCGACAGTTTTATTTGATTATTGCTGTTAAAGTTCCTAAGGAATATTTTGTGTCTTATCACTTCTCATTCTTCTTATACTCCATCTTCCTCGTGTTACTGACAGCTCTGTTTGCAACATCCATAATATCAAAACATCAGTCTTCTCCCTTTAAACCATGACGTGATATCTCTGTTCAACTTCAGGTTTGCTGTTCTGAGCTTCCTTTAGTTATTTATCTTCTTCATACTTACAATAGAAACCTCAAATCCTTACTTGAGTGCAGAAGTGAGCTGTATCCCAGCCCCTTGGTTCTGATTCCAGGTACTGAACTCAGTTTCAGTATTTTGTCATAATCTTTTAAATTGGCACGTTACACCCAAAAAGTACAGGTGTTGGATGAAAGGATTTCTGAAGCTGGCCAATAGGAGGGAAGTGGACTTAAAGACACAGGCACCAGCTTGATCTAGAACAGGGTAACTTAAAGGTGATCCAAGTTTGACTCCCCACCAGTAGGTGGCACACAAACACTCGCTCACTCAATTAGCATCAGCACCGTTACAGAACCAGCTAACCATTAATTAGCATTAGCAAATGTTTAACTTATGTCCAGGAGGAAAGTGGCAACCTTCGGGGGGCTTTTGAGCCCCTTTGCTACCCTCATCCTCATCATGCTTCATTTTTTGTCAGCTTCAATGTGACAAATGTAAGGCAAGATGCTATTTCTACACATAGCAATCAAGCTAGCAACTTTGGAGCTAATGGTAATGGAAAAGAATCCTGATGTTGGCATAGTAATCAGATTTAAATATTTACATTTTAGACTTGTCAAAATTGATAAAAACAAATCTGTATGCTACAAAAAATGTAATGAGACATACTGCTGAACATATTGGATGTTGGATATATTTAATTTGAGTCAGGTGCATTGGACCAGGGATACATTGAAAACCTGCAGGATTGTGGTTCTCATAGGACCAACTTGAGTAACCCTGATCTAGAAAATGAACAGGGTGGCTAAAATAGTAATTGGTATAATAAGAAGAATCAAATTTGTGAATCAAGCAAAGGCACTCCAGTGAAGTAAAAGAGTTGTCAATAAAAAACAACTGTATACCAGTTTGCTACAGTACAAGTGTAGAAACCCAATAATTTTCTAATTCCTCTTGTGCTTGTTTGCATTTGTTTTTATTTTTGCCAGTAAGAGTAAACAGGAAGGTTATGCTATCAACATAGCAGGGCTATTCAACATTCTCCTTTTTCTAGTCTTTGCATTGAGGTGCCTCCCCACTCCTTGAGAGAAAAAGAAAATAAATGATTAAATGACAGGTTTTAATGGTTATATTTTATTTAAAGGCACTGCTGCTGATCAGCATAAGCGCCTCTGATCAAAGCCAGGTTTTCATTCCATTGTCAAAAAATAGGCCACATAACAAAGCTAGTAGAGAATATTTGAATACACTGCAGACTATGTGCACGATGCTCTACTAACTAAATTCAGCCATCTACATGTTCGTCTGTCCTTTCCATGATTTGGTGAGCTAGATCCCTCATCCACTCCAGTCATGTTCATCAAATGTAGGAAGATTTTGTGTTCTTTTAAAAGTCTTGGCTTGCTAGCTGCAGCACAGCTATGAATAAACATAGCTCATCTCAAGTCTCATCTGGCTGTGCTGGGGGAAACGGGGCTGATGACAATCCTGCACCAGTCAGGGATTTGAAGTTAATTAATGATTTATCTTCCTGATGCTGATGTTTTCAAATGTGATACAACAGAATGAAATGGAGTGCAAACAGGCATTAAAAAACACCAAAGTCCCTTAAAAAAAAATGTTGAACGTTACGGTTCACATGCTGTAGCTCACACTTCATTTTTCAGCACCATTGTCACAGGAAACTTTGAGCTGGCTTGATGCAAACATGTCTGAAATGACTAGTATCTTTCTTGAAATGTGTCCAGTAATTGTGATGAATTTGGGAGTTAAAGCAGAATTTGAAATTCATTTTTCTAATATGCTGGAGGACAAGTTGTGGCAACTGCACACCAGTGCAAGTGGATTCTTGCACCGCTGTGTCTAGACATGAAAAAGATTAATCAATGCTCAGCTCTGTGTCTGACCTGTTTGCCCATGATGAAAGTTAAATCACTTCTTTGAGTCTCTCAGGGCAGAGCCACCCTTTAACAAAGGGCTCCACAACTCTTCCCGTTCAACTCCAAAGAGTAACCTTAACTTTGTAGACAGTTTAAACGTTCTTGCTCTGCTCATGTGGCAGCCAGCAGGTCTGCAATCGATTTGTGGGTCTCCACCTGAGGCTGGAAGGACGTTTTAACTGCCTCCAGCAGCCAACCTTTAAAAAAAAGGATCAACTCTCTGTGGCTGCGGTCACAGATCCGTCAATGTGAACAGGATGTAGTAGAAGCTACTGAAGAGAACTGATGCCACGGTGACATGAAAGAAATGTTGACAGCTGAGATTTCATGTCAAGAAAAAACTGGGCCAAGGCCAAAAAATACGTCAGTGTCATGCTGATAGTAAAAAGCACAAGATAAAGGAGACAAGAAACATGAAAGGAACCAAAAGAAGAAATTGATTCACAGGCACAAAAGTAAAGCAAAAAAGCTTTACTTTTCATTTAAATAAACAGTTCTCATTTATACTTTTAAGAGACATATTTGTACACATTTACAAAAAGAGAAACAGGACTCTGTCTGTTATAATCTTTCAATATTAAGTGACTGATTCCCAAGACACAATTACCACACTGTGCCTTTACAAATTGCAAAGAGAGCTTACAGACAAATGCACATTTAATCTGGTTGATTCATAAGACCTTTTAAAGCTCCGTGTCCATCCCACAGAGTAATAAATCCTTATAAACATTATTTTCAAGTTCATATAAAGGACTCATGTTCCACAGAAATGGGTTTGTTTTTATCTGGTGAGAAATAAAGTCCTTCATAGAGCTCAAGACACAGAAGTTTTCACTCTGGCAGATTAGACCTGTGTTCATGTTCAGCCTGTACCAGTGAGAATAATAAAAGTTGTTCTAACCTAAAAGGTGCTCCGAGGATATTTAGGGAAATGTCACCAAACACAGTCCCGAGATGGAGCAAGTACACATGAGTGAAAACACCTGTGTAGGTGTTATTCACTTAATCCCCTTCATCCCCTGCAACACAAGGCCACATACTCTGGTATAGTCTTGGCTTTTTCTCTTAACGCTGCAAAAGCTGTTTTTATGTATCAAATTAACTCGGAGGTCTCTCCTGGCTTGAATGTCCACTCTTGTTTTTATTCATTAATTTTTTTCTTTTAATCTGAAGTCTACTGAAGCAACCAAGCTCACACTTTTCAAATTTGCTGAAAAGCAGAAAAATATTACTTAATTCTTATGAAGCCTTTACTCTGTAAATATACTTGGAGTCACAGCAGCAAACACAATTAAGGAGATGAGGTTGGGTGAAAAATCAACTTGCAGGATTAAATCTTACAGCAGCAAATTTAAAAATCTAGCAGCAGAAAAGTTTGCATGTTGGTCAAAACCCTCGAAAAATAGGGAGAATAAGTGAGTCACTCATTGCCGTGATGTAGACTTATAATAAAATAATTAAGGAAGAATCTACTGAAGGAGGAAGCTCTTTTAGATTTTTTTTCTGGGTATGAGAAGGTTAATGTTCCTCTCTGGGCCCCTCACACCAGTCTGTCTTGATTTTAACTTTGACAGGAAAATAAATCCTTCTGTAGACGTTCAGTTGTGACCATATCCTCCATGACCAGGAGTCTTAAAAGTGAGGGTAAAAAATAAAAAGATGGCAAAGTCTCAAAAATCTACTGAAAGGAATATAGAGATGCTCAGAGATTTTAAGCTGATGTAACTAGAGAAACATTTAACTCATCAGTTTATCTTTACATTAGGTAAAAATGCGTTGTCTTTAATGTTTAAGAAATACATGAGGCAGATTAGTGAATTTCTTTTACAATGATGTCCATTGCAAAAATGGCTAATTAGAAAGCATAAGATCAATATGAAGATGTAATGTCGAGTAATAATGTGACTAACCAACTGACTGTACACTGAATTAAATAACAAGATCCCAAGTAAAGACGGATTGTCATCCAAACCTTGAAAAATACCTTATTTTGATTAACATCCCATAATAATGTGGCTCGATACATTTATTACGTCCCTGAGGGCACCAGTACCAGCAACACTTTGAAGTTTGGTGGCTTCGCTTCCATTTGTGACCACTAGGCGTCGCTGTTCAGTCACAGAGCTGACGCTCCCAGTAAGGAGGGGGGTCCTGACCATTGGGCATGCGGCTTGGGTCAGGTGGAAAAGAATGGGTGATTGGTTTTCGGGCCGGCTTCCTCTCTCCTGATTGGACAGAAAGGTGTTGGGGGAAAAAAAGAGGCTGAGCGGAGAGAGAGCGGAACCTGAGCAGCAGTTTCTCTGCTCAGTCTCAGCTCAGTCTGCCGGTTCCGCGCACACAGTCTGAGCACTGAGATGTGACAGCTCACCGGAGGAATACAGCGTGTTTCTGGGGGATTTTTTTTTTCTGTCGGCTGAATCATGGGAGAGGACAGGCGGGGAGCTGTTATGGTCAAGCCGGCCACTTGGGCTGCATTGCTTTTCTGTGTGATCACTTCAGTGCGCGCAGTGGAAGGTAGGTGGACATTCAATTATAGAACTGATGCAGAGAGAAATCTTCAATTAGTTTGTGCACTACAATTGTGGTTAAAGCAGGAAGCCTGAGAGATTGTCATCTATGTTGATTTACTTAAGTTACAAACTTGATTTAACTTTCTGTAGAACTCTTTTCAGAGGAACGTAGACATTTTTATGGTACTGTTTTAATTATTATTTACTGTAAGTTTGCAGGTTGCGAGGTGTAAATTTGCGGTTCATAAAGGATAACTTCCTTCCAATAGTGCAATTTTTGACCAGCTGGTACCATGATTGAAGATAATATCAGTTACATCTTTACACATATGTGGGGGGGATGAGGTGGACAGATATAATACTAATAATAGTAATAATAATAAAGAAAAAAACAGACTAAATTCCCTGGACTTATGCCCAGTCTCATTTGAAGCCATTGATCAGGTCAAGTTGCTTACACAGTCTTTACTGTCATTGTGATCTGAATATCGTTTCTGATGGATGAAGGATGTGTGGTGTTTAGTTTCACCCGTTTCCACGGTTTCCCTCCTGGGTGCACCGTTGCAGCTTTGTTATCCTACAGGCTGCTGGAGCAGAAAAGTCAATCATAATTATAGCTCACAAGCCCCCAGTAGCCTCATGCTACTGCCTCCACCATTGCCCCTCTTCCTCAACATCACCTCTTGCCCCACCTGCTGTTTCCACAGCAGTGTAATCCCCCCTGCTCCTTTCCAAACATCACCCCTGCCTCCTCTTTTGTCTCACTCTTCCAAGTCCGACCTTCCATCCTCACATGCTGAAGCTGCCCCTGCTGCTCCTGAATCCTTTGCTGCTGCTCCTCACCAGGCTTGTTGCTGTTGCTCCTTGTCCTCAAGCATCCCTTGTTGCGCCTTTTGTTTTTCATCAAGCATCTCCTGCCACTGCTCCTCTGGTGGCATTGTTGGCTTATCCATCCCTCATTTCTCCATTTTCTTCTAAAGTGACCTCCCTTTTCACTTGCTGCACTTCCAGCTTCCTCAAACATCATTTCTTGCTTGTTGGCCTCTCACCTGCTGGCCTGGCCCTTCCTAACCCCTTCACACATTTTGTCATCTTGCTTTTTCCCCTCATGCATGAACTCCGTGTACTTCTATTCCTCTTGCAGCATATGAATTTCAAGAGCTAGAATCGCCCCGGTTTCTAATCAAATACTATCTGTTACTCTCCTGTATGTACCTACCATGACCTCTGGTTCCTTCTTGTTCACTTCTCTAAGCACCTACCAGCATTAATTTTTCTCAGCCAGTTTGTTTATCCTCTAGCATTCTTTTGCTTCCTCTCCTTCTCCTCCTGCTGCATCCCTTGTCAGCCTCCACTTCCATGTTGTCTGCTGCCTCCCCTCCTGCTGCTGCTGTTGCTTATGGAAGCGCTAGATTAGTCTACTGCTGTGTTTTAATGGTGCGTGTAATGACAGGCCCCGTACCGAGTCTCTCCATTATGAGACATGTAAATGTGTTGAAGGGCAACTCTATTTTGATTAAACCAAAAGCTGTTTGAGTCTCTGTGTGTTTGTTTGTGCTTGTGCTTGTTGGGGAGGCAAAGGTAGGTGGCTTAGCTTAAGAGGTGAGACAATTACTGTAGGTAGAGTGTGGGTGGGGGCTTGTTGTGGTCATGGTGGCCTTTTCATGGTAAGTAGGTGCTTAATGAACTGCTGTACGAGCTGATCAGAGTCTGTTGGTGTAAAACAGTCTCTGTGCTGACAATCTCTGTTATTATGCGTGACCTGTGAACACTTCTCATATTTTTTTTACAGCTGGTCAAAGCCTTGTACTTGGTAACTATCTGTCTATAACACTACTATACTATACAGTAACTATATCTATACTATTTTCATTATTGATGGGTTGGTTGGTTGGTTGATCACAAATTTATATGTAACTCATCAAAAAATAGAAAAATTATCAATACATCAAAGCCAGAAAAGGAATGATTTTTTTTTTTTTTTTGCTTTTGGCCAGCTAGAGCAACAACATGGTGTTTGATTTTAAAATTAAACAGAAAATGGTGAATACACAACAGGCAGACATTGGTCCAAACGAACTCCTTTATCTACTCTTAACTCCAGTTAAAACTCAAACATATGCTAAATTATAAGAAAGTATTGGGCAGCAACCAACATATTCCAATCTTCAAAATAAAGAAAAAATGTCCATTTTATTTACTGATGCTGAGGAAAGATCTTCTGTGTTTCTTGTTTCATTATGTGATCCTCCCAAAACACTACACTACACCTAAGTGGTACATAGATCTGTAAATTAAAGAGATTAACCATTACAACAGTATGAAAAAGCAGCCAGTATTTAACAAATAATGTATAAAAAGATGGATGTGGCCTGAAGTAGCCCAAAGTGGTTGCAGTTAACATGAAAATGACTTCTCAGTTGATTTTTTGCCTCAGTAAACATTCCTTTATTGAAATTATGCTTTTGATCAACAATTTAAAATCTTACTTAATGCAGCTAATTTCCATTATGTGAATCAAGATGTTAACAGTAGATTAGAAGATAAAATAGTGTGTGCATTAGGAGAAGGCTATGTTCTGATTCACAAGCCACTATCCAAGATGATGGAAAACAAATCACCGAGCTTTAGGGTTCAAACCCCAAACAAAGCAGTGGATGACAGGGACACTGCATCTGTTTATTATATTAAATCTATGGCAGGGATCACCAACTCCAGTCCTCAGGGACAGGAGCCACTTGGAGATTATGGTTTGGCATCACCCTGTCCTGGCGCCTATGATTCCAGATCAGGGGTGTCCAGCTACGGTCCTTAAGGGTCACAATCCTGCTGGTTTTCCATGCATCCTGGCCCCAACACGCCTTACTCCAATTAATGAGAACTTCATGGCTTTTGGATCAATTTAATATCAGTCAGATGTGTTGAAGCAGAGATACAGTGAAGACCTGCAGGGCAGCGGCCCTTGAGGGCCTACTTTGGACAGCCTTGTAGATGAACAGACCAGGGTGAGCTGCCTGTGTGTCTAATATGAATATTGCAAGTTGTGACTATCCAACAGGATTTTAATCTAGATGTGTCTGTATTTGGTCACACTGACAGAAACACAACTGCTGCTGTAATAATGACAGAAGTCCCCGGCTGCAGCTTTTGGCTTACTGGTAGTTGGATTCAGACACAACAGCCACAGTTACACCTGCACCCAGTCTGTTGTCTTCTTTTCCACGTTGTAGACATTGTTTAGATAAACTTTTATCTATGATCTATATTCACGATTATTAGTAACCATTCAGTAATAATTTAATGATATAATTAACAAATAATAATGATGACTACATACATAACAGTGATGATGAAGCCATGAGAGAAGACACCTCTGTCTGCGACCTGTGGATCCACAGCTGCAAGTGACTCTTTGGGCCTTTTCACAATAGCTGTAAATAACTTTGACTTAAAATAAAGAACCAACTGAGATTTTTGACTAACAGTCTATCCACAACAATTTTAATAATAACAGGTTTCAGCTGTTGTTTTCCTGGAATAATTGCAGTTGAATTTCCACAACATAATGACTCTAAAAGTAGCAATATTATACAGCTGTGTGAAAAAGTGTTTATCCCCTGCATGTTAGTCACACTTAAATGTTTCAGATCATTAAACAAATTTTAATGTGAGACAAAGATAACACAAGTAAACAGAAAATGCAGTTTTTGAATGAAGATTTTTATTAGTAAGAGGGGAAAAAATCAAAACCTCCATGGCCCTGTGTGAAAAAGTGATTGCCTCACCTGTTAAAACATAAATTAAATGTGGTTTATCACATCTTTGTAAAGCTGAGTTCTCTATCCACACCAAGGCCGGATTACTGCCACACCTGTTCTCAATCAAGAAAACACTTAAATAGGACCTGCCTGACGAAGCGAAGGAGACCAAAAGATCCTCAAAAGCTAGACATCATGCTGCAATCCAAAGAAATTCAGGAAAAAATCAGAAACAAAGTAATTTAGATCCGTCAGTCTGGAAAAGGTTCCAAAGCCATTTCTAAAGCTTTGGGACTCCAGCGAACCACAGTGAGAGCCATTACCCACAAATGGTGAAAACATGGAACAGTGGTGAACCTGAGTGGCCGGCTGACCAAAATTACCCCAAGAGCACAGCAACGACTCATCCGAGAGGTCACAAAAGACCCCAGAACAACATCAAAGAACTGCAGGTCTCACTTGCCTCAATTAAGTCAGTGTTCATGACTCCACCATAAGAAAGAGGCTGGGGGGCAAAAATGGCCTGCATGGCAGACTCCAAAACCACTGCTGAGCAAAAAGGACAAAAAGGCTCGTCTCAGTTTTGCCAGAAAGCATCTTGATGATCCCGAAGACTTTTGGGAAAATACTCTGTGGACTGACGAGACAAAAGTTGAACTTTTTGGAAGGTGTAGGTCCCATTACATCTGGTGTAAAAGTAACACAGCATTTCAGAAAAGGAACATCATACCAACAGTAAAAAATGGTAGTTTTAGTGTTTCTGGGGCTGTTTTGCTGCTTCAGGACCTGGAAGACTTGCTGTGGTCAATGGAACCATGAATTCTGCTGTCTACCAAAAATCCTGAAGCAGAATGTCCGGCCATCTGTTGGTGACCTCAAGCTGAAGTGCACTTGGGTTCTGCAGGAGGACAATGATCCAAAACACACCAGCAAGTCCACCTCTGAATGGCTTAAGAAAAACAAAATAAAGACTTTGGAGTGGCCTAGTCAAAGTCCCCACCTAAATCCCATTGAGATGCTGCGGCATGACCTTAAAAAGTCGGTTTATGCTGGAAAACCCTCCAATGTGGCTGAATTACAACAATTCTGCAAAGATGAGTGGAACAAAATTCCTCCACAGCGCTGTAGAAGACTCATTGCCAGTTATTGCAAACACTTGATTGCAGTTGTTGCTGCTAAGGGTGGCCCAACCAGTGATTAGGTTCAGGGGCAATCACTTTTTCACTCAGGGCCATTTAAGTTTGGAATTTCCCCCTTACTAAAATAAAAATCTTCATTTAAAAACTGCATTTTCTGTTTACTTGTGTTAGCTTCGTTTCACATTTAAATTTGTTTGATGATCTGAAACATTTAAGTGTGACTAACATGCAAAAAAAATAAGAAATCAGGAATGGGGCAAACACTTTTTCACACAGCTGTATGTTTAAATCTGTTTCTATTGTCATTAGCTTGGAAATTAACATCTTTTTGCAAGTTTTGTTTTTACTTCAAAACCTAAAAGTAGAAACAAAACTGTGATTCTTGCGAGATACGAGAGCAATTTTTCTACAGTAAGCATTTATCAAAAATTATCAACTGCCTTTTTTTTGTCTGAGCCAGGTGTATTGTGGCAGGGAACCATGGACACCTGCAGAATGGGCCTGGCCCTCTTGAGCCCTTTGCTTCGTGTTGTGCTGGCGAACTGTCCAGGTGTGCTGCCTAGTCTGCAGCCACCTGGGTAATTAGTTCAACCAGTAATGAAAGACAGGAAGCAAAGGTGCTGTCTGAAGTTCAGGAAGTAGGGCAGGCATATAGCCCATTGTAGCCCTCGAGGACCGGAATTGGTGACCTCTGATCTATGATTCCTCACTAACAATGAAAGAAAGTTTTTAGTGTCAGTTTTCAACCTTCTGTGTCAACATGATAAAGCTGCTGCTTTCCAGAGTTTGCTGTATCAATGCTTTTAAAAAAATTACAAATCTGTGAGATTATGAACAAAGTGTGTTTTAGAAGGCAAGATGAGCCCATTAATGTGGTGCCACAGCTTTTATTCAGAATTCAGTAATGAGCAGTTCAAGGGAAAAGGGAAGAGCTGCAGAGGACAAGAAAGGATAAGAAATGGATGAATTCAAAATTTTTCTTTGTGCGAGGTTCAGATTGACTCTATTGTTAGAGTGACTGACAGAAAAGGAGGTCAAACTCAGGGTTGCAGGAAACTCTTCTGGATGTGATTCTGATAGAAAAAGTTACAAGGATTAAGAACCTGAAAAATAGAGACTGATGTGTATTGTGTCTGCAGAAGCGAACAGTCATTTGCCTAAACCTAGACAAACAAGAACCAAGAAAAGAAAAAACATGCTAATATTCATCTAAAACAAACACTGAGCTTTCTGACCGTCTCCTATGTTCATTTTGTGAGTATTTCAGTCTGTTTTCAAAGAGCTTGCAGATGTGGAACTAAATGTAGGAAACAGCAACACCAGTGAAAAACATTGGGGCAGTGTTGCTCTGGTGCAACCAGCTAAAGGAACAAGGAAGAAGATGAAGCTGAAATGTATTTGATGGCCGCACAGAACACTGTGCTGCGTCTTTTTAAATTTCTTTCTGAGGATTTGCATCATTGTGATTTCCTCCAGCATCGCCATGTTTGTTACTGTCCGAAACAGACGTTAGATTTTAAATAAGCCCTTAAATCTCTTAACAAACACTTTATCTTCCCTGAGTAGACTGCCATGCAGTATCATTGGAGCTTTTGACTTTGTCATCTATGGGTCTCTTTACAACATTTAGTTGCTACCTGTTAAAGTAGCATTCATATTTGCCGGGGGTAAAGGTTCCCAGCAGAAATGCTAGTAAGTTCACCTCACAGGTTTCTTGTAGATGTTGACTTAAATTTATGAATAGTTACAGTATTATCTGGCTAAATGTTTTTTTTTTTTTTTTTTTAATTTCTCTTAAATCTTCTTTGTGCCCCACCTCTCAAGATTTCATTGTAGGAAGTCAGTATACTTCAAGATGGAAGCCAGCCTGTGTCTTGATAACCTTTTTTTTTTCTTACAAAAGCAACTCTAAGCTGCTTTTTGAAAATGTGAAGTTAAGCAAATTTTGCAGGTTTGGTTGAACAGAAGAGATGTAGCAAATTAAAGCAGCACAGTTGAAAACTTTGCTAACAAAACAAAATTGTAAGCAGGCTTTAGTTGTTGCCTGTCACTTGCTATTGTTCGGTGACCTTTAAATTCTCTCTAGATTTTCACCTGTTCAGAGAACCTAAAAGCCAGAGCAATAATACACCACTTGACCCTGTTATTTTTAAAGTCAATGCAAAGCCTGACCCAGCGGATATTGTTTTGTATAAGTGCTATATATCCCACAAACAAGCCCTAGGAGAGGTGGCAAAGTCATTTGTGCCTGAATCAAATACCCAGTCAGCAGCAGACCTTGCCACTGAAAACGCTGATTTGTGTAAGTGTTGAGTGTCAAAGCGTGGCAGGGCTAACTTCATGCTTTTTGATGCAAGAGCTGCTAGTTGAGGCCTAATTTAAAAATCATATATTGGTGTAAGGCTTCCATACTCATGTCATTCCTTTTCCTATTCATGAATGGTTTCAGGCCTTTTCACCCATGCATCTTCTTGTGACAAGCTAAAGGTTAGATCTCATAGATCTAAATTTATACGCAGGTGGTGACTTGACAAGCTCATATCTATGACCGTGCGCAGCGTGTGCATTATTATAACAAATAAAGAACTGATATCCACGACCAAGAAATCTTTCTCACTTTAAGAATGGGTCTGTAGATGACACATGGCACGTCCACACACACATATGCCTACACCTTGCTTTGTCAGCTCATGTTTTAAAGATGCTGTTTCCATATTCGTCTGTTGACAGGTTATCAATATGGCAGACACATAGTTGAACTGGAGAGAGGTGTGAGCTTGGAAAAGGATCTTTGCACCAAGCCTCAGGCTTTTGCTCCGGTGTTTCCCACTCTAAGTTTTTCTCAGAGCCAGTCCTCAGTTTGAAATATTTCTGTCTACACAGCAAGAGTTTAGAAAATTGTGTTTTCTTCTTAAGTGAAGTACTTGGAATCTGGGGGAATATTTACATTTTGCCAAAAGGCTCAGAATTACATGCCGTGTTTTCCCATGGAGTATTTGACATAAAGAGGTAATGTTAGATCAGCCAGTATGGTTTTAGACAATGCATTCCATACTTGCAGAAACTACCACAAAACTATTCACTTTTGTGGATATTGAGGAAGAAATCTCTTACAATACAAACTTGATGTGGACTGAAATGTGATGAATAAGTTATATTAGTGTGAAAGTACATCCTTCACACACAAGCTGTGAATTTTCACACAATCACCTCTCTCCCTCTAACATACAGAAGGAAGCTATATCAGCGATGAGTCAGTTACTGAGGGGAAAAAAATAATACAGCATTTTCAAAACAGATGGCTGGGTTACAACCCCTTCTGATCATTGCAGATCCAACCTGTTTTGCATGTTGTGGACTCTGGGGGTGTGCACATCTGGTCTGAAGTCAAATTGCAAATCATGTATGGCTCTACCAAACCTCGTTCTTCATTAGGAAACTGCAACCTTTAGTTAATGAATGAAATGTTTAACAATGTGCAAACTATAAATGTGTAAAAAAATTTAAAAAGTGACTTTTTTTTTTAAGCACGGCCTCTGTATACAAAAGAATGCTGAAGAGCAGGTGCAGGGGGAATCTTTACAAAGTGGCTTATGAACAAATTACCTAAAATTTAGCAAGGCAGATGTCAACTTTATGTTTTCTGCTCACTCTTGTGCACATTTAACATTAAAGGTAATTTAGTGAAAAAAAAATCCATGAATAATCTGGAATAGAAAACTTTGTGTCACTTTGGAGAACTGATATAAAGCTGATGGAAAAATAATACAAAACTCATAAATGCTTTAATTAAAAAAAATGCAACAACAATAATGTTTTTGAGATAAAATGGGAAACAACACAAAAAAATGATATTCTTGAATAAATGTAGCTACAGTATTATAAATCTCCCATGGTGTAAAAGATGCATGACAGAACTTTAGCAGATTTTCCTCATAGATGCCCCTATAGGAAAGTTTCATGGACATTTCCATTTTACTTCCACAGTCTATCAATTTCTGCCAAGCGCTTCCAGTCGATAATATCTGCATTCATTTACACTGAATAGTGATGTCTCTAAAATAGTAACATTCTCATTTATTTCTTATAAAAGCACATGTTTTATTACTTCCTCACCTGCTACGACACTGAACTGGGAGGATATGATGAAATGACCTGATGTTGCAACTAGATATATATTTTTGTACTTTGTTGAGTCCTATGGTGATAAACAGGAACGCCGTATGTCCACAAAGACAAATGTTCAACACCGAGCTAGTGTCTGGATGATTCCTGTCAGAAGGCTTGAGTGCTGGTTACAGTGGATTTTATTGTTTTGTTTTTTTTTTAGTTAAGGAGAATGGAGAGTTTGAGACAGCGGGCTGCACCCGGTGGTCTGTAACGTAGCTGCGTGGCTGCCGTCCTATGATGAGTTCGCTCAGTTTACAAGGTTCATTTAACTGTTTTCACAAGCTGCTGCAGCAACGTACGGCACAAAATGTCCAAGACATTTTTTGGGTTTAACAATATCCACTTTTCAGTCATCGAGTTTGGGAGCTCTTCCCATGAGTGTTATTGGTTTGCGTATGTGTAAAATATCTTGTAATATCTTGTAATGCAGCTTCAGACCTGCATTACGGTCTGAAGCTAAAGTTAATGTATGTTATGCTAGATCTTTAAGGTAAAACTTACAATACTTTTGGGCCAGAGATGTAATGGGCTAGTGGGCTAAATTAGGCCTGCAGGCCCTACTTTGGGCACCCCTGCTGTAGAGTACAAGCAGTAGCTGCTAGTTTATGGCATCTCATGCATAAGACAGCAGTTCTACTGGAGTGTTTGACACACTTATTGAAGCATCCTTTTCTCACTGCAGTGAGCAGAAAAAAGGCCGCAGAATTGTATTTCAAATAAATATTTAAGAGTGTTTTTACTGTATTCTCTTATAAAGATATGTATACAAGTGTAAGGAAGGCCCAGTTCTGCAATGATTCAGATTAACAAGCAGGTTTTTTGTAGAAGCGGTGCTTCCATGTGTTTTTACAGCTCTTATGTTGATGGTTAAAGAAAAGAAAGAAAAAAAATACAAAAGTAAAAATAAATAAATACACCAATGAATAAAGAAAAGCCTATTGAGACAGTTTTCTTGGCATGTCTGGTTGTGCTGCTTTTCTCTGCATCACACACGACAACAGTAACAGTTAACTGTGAATTTAAGATAAGGTGTTACACTGTGGCAATAAATATTTTATTTCCCTCGCCTTGCAGGGACTTGTAATTCTTAGCTGGTGTTTTAACCTCCATATTTTAGTACATGCTTTAGGAGGCATTTATGTTTACTCTACATCAGATTGATGGATAGTTGGATGGCACAAGACTAATATGGATGGTAACATGTCATCCATGATAGTTGGTTAGCGTCCAAACTTCCATTTCAGACATTTACCTGCAATCTCATCTGAATTGAAAACACTTTTGAGAAGCATAAACAGATTTGAGTCTTTAGACACAAAGAATAATTGAACTACCAACTACCCCAATAAGAAATCAGTCTAAATAGATTACAGTCCTCTGATATGAAACTCTAATTGATCTTGCAAGAGAACAGAGTGCTAATGGACATAAAGGCATGAAACAATCCTCTGTTTTCACTTAAATTTCTGCTTTTCCTTTCATGGGGGTCCATTATACTGTCACTTCAACTAATTTGCAGCTCAAAGAGTCGCATCAATACCCGACTGTGTTAGACAGACGGTAATGGCATGCTCCTTGAGTTGTGCTGTCTTCTGTATTGATTCTCCTTTTCCAACATGCGAGGTAAGCTTTAGCATCAATTACCCTTTGTTTCACACAAAGGCTGAATAATTTCTCTACTCTTGTACTAGCCTTCACTTTAAAAAAAGAAGAGTTCACAAAAATTAATTTAATCTCAGTAGAAGATGGGAGGCAAAAAGAAGTATTTTTTAAAATATTTTTCTTTTACTTTTCTTAGTAATAAAATCTAAGGCCACAAATTTAAGCCTTAATTGCCAATTGGTTTGTTTAGAACAGGATTGCATCTAACTATTATGTTTGTTCAATTTTAATCAGTGATTAAATTATCAATTTTAGAAAAATTACCTTTAAATTGGACTATGTGAACAGTTTATGGAAGAGATTAGAAGTATTTTTTACATTGTTCAACAAGCCACAAAGTCTGCATACTCAGAGGAAGAAGCTGTAACTGGATGGAGTAGCACTCTCAAGCATGGGAAGACCTGTGCTTCATCAGTGGCATGACAACATTTTATTAAAACCTTTTTAAAAAAACATTACTAGAATAAGAAAACAATCATGGTTTGAGCTGATATACATCGTTTCTGTAAGCTAGCATCATGAAATCATTTTACAGACTGCTATGGCCCCATGTAAAGACATTTAAAATATAACTTTCTCATATCCCGGTTAGCTTTATTTACTAACATCTCTTGGTTAAAGTCAGAAAAACATGATGGTTAGGAAATTAATCTAAAATGCAACCAGTGTAATTATAAGGTGCATCTGTCTGCATAACTGTTTGCAACATGAGGGGAGGAGGACAATCTTGTGGCACATTTAAACATAATTTAAATAACAGTGGGGCTCTGTTTTATGGAGCAAAATATGTATGATTTAAATCTTTGGCTTTACTGAAGGGTTGCATTTTATTCTGTATTTCTACACTGCATGCTGCATACTACAGCTCTGAGCCTTAGACCTTTATTGCTCAGCATATGATTGAACATAATGGCCCATTATTTATTTGCTGGTTGTGAGTGGGCCCTCTGCCAGCCTCTTCAGGGTTCCTGCCGTGGGCATATGGTCTCACAGATATCCGTGCTTGAAATTAAGGGCTGTGTCACAGTTGGAGCAAAAGGAAAAGACTGAGGACATAACGGGTGAGACAATGCACATCAGTTATCTTGCTTCACCTTGAAAAGGTTGTGGAGAAAAAGTGCCTCATCGAGAATTTAAGTCACTTTCTGCTTTTGATTTTAATGTTGAGTTGAGAAAATGCTGACAGTCAACAGACCAGTAATGCAGGTTTCAAGTGATCCTACTTTCATTATTTATTATTTCAACTTCTTATCATGTTTAAACTTAATGTTTAGTTTGTAAGTTCGCTTTTTTTTTGCTAACTTGCCCATTACATTTTCCCAACACCCAAAGTGATACCTTTAAATACTTAATCTTAAGTAATATTTGATATGATACAAAATAACTTCAGATGAATCCCAGTGCAATGTTGTATGTTTATGTGCCCCACAGGATTAATTGCGATAACCTGATGTCAAATCTTTCCCTGCAAAGTTGAAATAGGTGAAAGAAAAGTGTTTGTCTTCATATCTGCAAAGCACCTTCACACCTGAGCTGCAGCCTTTAGTAATGCAGGGACCATATACAGCACAGTCGCCCCTTTTCAAGTAACTTTTCAAGATGATTTTGTTTTCTCTTCTAACTTCTGTATCATCCACAGTGTTCGTGAATGTGAACATATGGGCTAGACCAGTGGTTACCAACCTGGGGTCCGGAACCCCTCAAGGAGGTCCCCAAAGCTTTGACTCTTTTGAGCCAGTGTGATTAAAATGTGTCCACACAGAGATGACTTGTGATGTATCAGCTTAAATTTTTTTTTTTTTTCAATAATTTTTGTTTGGTTACATCAAGGTTTTATCAAAGGATAGGAAAGGAATCAGCTTGGATGCATCATTTGTGGCAAGAACCTATAATGTAAGCATAAAACCAAGCACGATTTCAGCAAAGGGCAGCAAAGGGGGTCCATGGCTTTTTGTTTTGTTAGTTGCATGGAGCGGTTCCCCGGGAACCACTGGACGAGAGCACCTCCTTTCTGCAGGCTCACAAAGCTCTAAACAGGCTCGCGTAAAAGTTTTAACAATGTTCAGATAGCAGTCAGATTGTATTTGACCCTTAGTGTTAACTAGTAATGGCCCAGTAATGTTCTTATCCAATATTGTGATTAAAAATTTCAAATTAAAAAAAACACAACTATGATGGTCAGCAAAAAGAAGAGTTCAGTGTTTAGATTTAAACAAACTTTCATTTTGCTGATCTGATTATTGGTTTTATTAGCTCTCTTGATTGAAACTGGACCACATGTAATCAAATCTGAGCATGTTGTTGTGAAGAACCTGAGCCTGACCAGTCGACCGTGGTAAGTTAGATTACCATGCTGTTGGATGTCAAGGTCAAGGTCATGTTTATTTATATAGCACATTTAAAATACAGTCAACACTGCCCAAATTGCTGCACAGCTTTGAAACAAATTACAAGTACAATGATACAACAATAAAGAAAGATACAATGATAAAAATGTAAAGCAATAAGAGAGAAAGTAAAAGAGTTTTTCTTAAAAATCCAAAGCAAAGCTGGAGAGGAACACATTTTATTTCTGTAAATTTCATGTTGTGTGTGATGCTAGGAAAGAGCTTTTGAAGCAAATATTTACAATATGTAGTGTCTACAGGACTTTTCAGCTTCATTTGCCTGATTTTAATTTTTATTAGAAAACTAAGCACAAAGTTGCATCTATTATGGAACAAGCATTAAAACACACATTTCCCAGCAAAGATACAACTGAATCATAAATAATACTTTTAGCCCACAAACGACAAGCTTTCAACCACTGTCAAAACCAGCTATCGTCTAGGACCATAAATTTGTTGAAATCCTCTAAATGTGCTTCGATCTTAAAAGCTGTGTCATATCATAGCTTTAGCTCTCTACCTGCACAATCTTCTGTTGCTCTTTTGAGTTCAACCTTATCAGCTCATGCTAGATTGATCAAGCATCTGTGCTCTTTTATAGCAGCTTCACACTCACTCAGTTTGATCCACACTGGCCTTTTACAGTCGCAGGCTTCTGTTCTGTTGGCTGCTAAGCTGCTCTGCTGGAGCAGTGGCGCATTCAGAGCTTCTACACAGGAACAGAAGGAGAGTGACCGCAGGAAAAAGAAAAAAAAAGATGGCTGTTCAGGTCGAACACATGTACTCCAAGTGTCGCCTTTTGTCTGGCAAAATGTCACACACTTCTGCTGTGTATGTATCATGACCCCACAGATCAGGATTTTGGTGGTTTCAGACTTCCTTTATTCTCATTGTGAATTTTAAACACGTGATGAGCAAAGCAAATGCCCTGGCAGACTGGATGAGTAGGTAGGCAGGTCAGTTTTTTACTCTACACAACAGCAGTCATAACAGCAAATATTCTGAAAATGGAGAGAGCAAAAGAGGATGAAAAGAAAATATGTTAGACCGAGAAAGAGACATGAAGACTGAGACACTGGACTCGCTTTTTAGTTCTTTGCATTTTGATATATGGGACAAAAAGCCAATAAGTGTCAGGTCTCTCCCTCTAGGAGCCTTTTTAACTAGCTCTTGGAAAGCTGAGTGGTCATTAGCAGGCTTGTAATCCAACTAGAAATCTTTTTTACTGCAGTGGAATTTGAATTATTAAGCTGATGCATGCATGCATACGCTGGTTGATAGTCCACACACACTACTTTTTGTCATAGAATTGCGGGGGCCTGTTGTCTTACACTCATATTCTTCAAATCCAGAGATGGTTTTCTTCATCATTCCTCAAGACACAGTTTTAATTAATCACAGGAAAAGGAGTGGAGATAAAAGTGTAAGATGCAGTGATTGGCATCCAGCTTCATGGTGGTCAGTGGACAGATTCACTTTGTACCTCATGCTTCAAGGCTATCTGAGCTATTAGTGTCATAGTAGCAATATCTTTTTTTCTTTTTCTTTCTTTTTTTTATGGATCCTGGCCTAAACTCCTGCTGCAGCATTACAAGCATGCACATTATTGATTAATCGATGCATTGTAATATTTCCAAAGAATATTTTCTTTGGAAATATTGTATTTCCAAAGTAATACAACTATTAATACAATAGCTGTAAACAAGCTATGATCTTATGACAATATGTATGTTGCATGATAAGCATGATGATCCTGCCCTGCCTGTTGCATATTTTTCAGACTTCACTACAAACGCTGCAGTTCTTTCCGAGAGAAATGACATTGGAAGGCTGAAGTAAAGAGTAGAAGTCAGCTGTGGACACAATTTATACTTGAACACTGATAAACTGCTTCAAGACCCAGAAAATGAGAGAGTGTGAGATGAGTGGAAGGGAGGCAGATATTCACAGAGGTAGTGGGGATGGATGCAGCTGGTGTGTTGAAGTCCTCAGGGTCTCTGCAGGAGAAGACATGGGGACATCTTTCTGACAGGCGGTCAAACTGTTTGTGTGTTTGACTGTTTGTGTGTGTGTGTGCGTGTGTGTGTGTGTGTGTTTGTAAATGCATTCAAGTGGTGCAATGTAGTTGACTAGACACCAGCACTTGACTTCAGCGACCCTCACGCGCACATACAGTAGTGCACACTTCACACTTCACAAGCAGCATCTTCAAGGCACAGATGATGAGTACGGCAATGATCAAAGTGACATGGATAACTCTGCTGAGCAGTGGCTGGAAAAGAAGATGAAATTTTATTCCTTTGGGGCCATTTTCCATAAAGTTGTGTATTTTGTCTTTGAAAAAGGGGAATTCATTTTAAAACTTTGTCCATTTTCCAGCCGCTTCTATCCTCAGTAACCGATGCTCCGCAGGTTTCTACCTCAAGGAGCAAAGATGCCAACTAGCTAAAAAAAAAAAAAAAACACCAGGTAAGGCTTAATATATCTCTCACATAGCTAAAAATTGTTTAGGAATGCTTGGTTTACCTAACTTGCATGCAGAATATGCATAGTCATCCTCACTGACTCAGAAAATAGCTACACCCAGTCACGGAACAGGTGACCTTTTAGCTAACTGTGGCTGAAGTGACACATCTAATCTCATGCAGCCTGGTCTTTTCATCCCATGACTTCAGGCTGATGATCTCCAGGAAAACAGGCTGGAATACATTTTCCATAGTCATTTAATTCACACAGTTAATTTCACAGCTCTGCTCTGTAAGTGGCCTTTCAGGATTTGATTAAATAATAGTGAACCTGGTACATGTTCAAGCCCTTTATACCACTGTAAAAAAAAAAAAAGTATTCTACCATGTAAAAGGGGAATTATCTTATTTAATTTCAAAGGACATGTTGAGTGAAATTGCTGCTGGTTTAGTATTAATTAGCACTTTAATCCATACCAGTGGTTGATGGATACATCTGAAACGTCGCTTTTCTATATTTTTAAGATCAATAATAAGTTTTATGAGGACTGCCCTCCTTCATGTTTTTCTCGTGAAAATGAGGGATTATTTTTGGCAGCTCAAGAGAAAGTTTATCTTCTGTTGGGTTGTGCACAGCACCACATAACTGTAGGGGCAGTCTGGAGTGTAAAAGGTTGGAAAGTGCTGATACTTAATCTGTTGTATTCCTCTGGAAGGCAGATCATATGGCAAAAATAACTCACTGCTTGGGTATACCATTTGTTTAAGTAATCTGACTGCATGCAGTGCGGACTTATGCACTGTTTAAAGTGATATGGACATGATATAGTCTGAACAAGTAGCATTGCTACTGTTTCAAAGAAAAACAGTGTGCTCATCTAAACTCAACACATTCACATGCTGTCTTAACAGCAAGTATTGCGCGTCTAAAAAAAGTGATGAAAATAGAATAACACGTCATGATTAATATAGATTATAGTGCATTTTCATTTGTCATTTTATTTGGAGCACAGTCCCTAAAGCAGTGGTGTCCAAAGTCGGTCCTCAAGGGATGCTGTCCTGACGGTTTTCTATGCCCTTGCACCAGCACAGCTGACTCAAATTAAATGAATCTAAAAGCCTATGAATTTGAGTAGGTGTGTGTTGGAGAAGGGAGACATGGAAAACCTGCAGGATTGTGGCCCTTGAGGACCGGAGCTGGACACCCCTGCCCTAAAGTCAACTGTATGTTTAGTGCTGAGTATTCTTGTGAGTTATTAACATAAATCACTAGATATGGTTGGAATAGAGGCTATGAACTTCTACATTTTTAGATGCATGCATTTTAGATGCATGTGCTAAATTGTTTTCACATCTTTGAATGAATGCATTATTGAATAAATAGCCTTTAAAGAAAATTAAAATGCATACAAATGCATAGAAAAACTGCAGCTATCATTGGGGCAGGAAGTGTGATGTCTGATCACGGATAAACAGTTTAGGTTTTATAAGCGCCATTAAGAAACAACAGATTTTAATTTTAAAAGTGTATTCTTATTTATGTAAATTAATTTTGTGGTTTTATTACTTTCAATCAAGCAGCAGTTGAAACCAAAAAAGTCAAACAAAGGTTAATAAATCAAAGTCCTGCACAGCACATAAACTGCAACCTCCTTAGTGATAATCCATCTGTTATGGGCTTTCTGTTAAGACTTGCAAATAGATGGAGAGGAGCACTTACTGGCCACGTCTATAAGAGTAATTGCATCTGATAACAGCTATTTAATGAAGTGCAAAATCTAAGTCAAGTGAATCACTTTCATCACAGAGGTTACATTTTTCATGATGTTACTTACAAGGTTTTCTGTTCAGAGAGGATTGGGCTATCCAGCAAGTTTTGTAATTATAAATTAGTTTATCTGTTTTTATTTAATTTGTTCATTTTTTTCTTTGTTAATTTGTTTTGCCTCCTCCATATCGACATCGAGCAAAAAAGAAACCTTTACGAAATAGAACAAAGCAGCATACTGTATTTTTGTGCTTAAGATGTTATCACTTGAGATCTAATTAAAACAAATAAACAAATAAGACTTAATGTGCAACTTGCAGGTTTATAAATGTTGAATTATGAAGTGCATGAACATGTGGAAGAAGCCGTATAGCTGTGTTCTATGTACTCTGTAAAATGCATGAGTTAAAGGGCTACCTTAAAAGTTTGAATTGAACGTAACATTTTTTGTGTGTTTAAGATGTGTTTGATTTAGTATTTGAATTTATAACAACAACATACCAGAAGCTTGTCAATTTGACATAAAATAAAACATTAGGACAGCAAAAATGCCAAAATGCAATTTATAGTGTAGGTGGTTCTCTTCTACAAAGAAATTAGGCTCTCTGATGGATGATATTTGTCCTATTACTGGTCCTCTCTTTTCTTATGTACAGTTAAACTCACTACAGTCGTTTCACATAAGGACACTTTACTATTAAACTGGTATTTATGAAAACGGTTCATTTCCATGAACAACTGCTCCTCCTCAATTGCCCCCCCTGTCGGAGTCCCCCAGGGTTGGGTGCTTGGTCCTCTCCTCTTCATCTTCTATATCCTCCCCCTCGGTCAGATCATCCACTGTCACGATCTCCGGTTTCAGTGTTAAGCTGATGACATTCAACTTTACATATCCACTAAATCCGTCAACCCCCAGACCCGGACAACTCTTTCAATCTGTCTCACCGACATTAGTATCTGGATGCAACATAACTTCCTGATTCCCTCACCTCCTCAATCAATCAAAGACATTAGGCAGCTCCATTCTGTCACCTTCACCCCACTGAGGTAACTTTGGTATTATTTTTGCCTCCAAACTCACCTTCACCCAACACATTAAACATATCACGAAAACAGCTTTCCACCATCTTAAAAACATTGCCCACCTCCGCCCCTCTCTCGCTTTCCCATCAGCCGAAACCCTGATCCACGCTTTTATAACATCCCACATCGACTACTGCAATAGCATTCTTTTCGGCACTTCCTCCAATCTCCTCAATCAATTCCAGTATATTCAAAACTCTGCCGCTCATCTCCTCACCCACACCCGTTCTCGAGAACACATCACCCTGTCCTCTAAAATCTTCATTGGCTCTCTGTCCATTACCGCATCAAATTCAAAATCCTTCTCGCCCACAAAGCACTCCATAACCAGGCCCTCACCTACATAAAAGACATGCTTCACCCCTACACTCTGTCCTGCTCCCTCTGCTCATCAATTGCAAACCTAATTTTCCCCAGGACCAAGTATCAAACCTGGGGTGACAGGGCCTTTTGAGTTGTTGCCCCCACCCTCTGGAACTCCCTCCCACAGCACATCCGTGACTGCATTGACCCTGGCACTTTCAAATCACAGCTAAAAACCTACCTGTTTCAATCTGCCTTTAGTGTTGTGTTTATATCTTGTTCTAATTGTTTTTATCTGACCTGTACAGCTGCTTTGAGGTCTTTGAAAGTGCTTTATAAATAAAATGTATTATTATTATTATTATTATTATTATTATATTTAAACAACTCCAAATCTCATAGAATTGAGTTTTTGTTTAAGAAAATGTTCAACAACATAATTTTGTACTTTAAGTGACTAAACTTGTTACAGTTTTTCTCAATTGCTAAATCTCATTCTCAAAGCCAATTTTTCAGAAGCCTAAACCAAGGTATCAAATCAGTCCCCTTGTGATCAAAATCTAAAGGATGTTTCACATCACTAGACACTGTTTGCAAATACAGTTGCATTGTGATGCACTTACTGTGCAAAATGGTAAACACATACTGCACACTTTGATCACAACTAAGACAGATGTCAACAGGTAAACACAGTGACTCAAAACTGATTTCACCTTTGGCTGATGATGAGGGAACCAATATAAACCAGTCGAAGAAGCTGTGGGAGGTCAAGATTTTGCAATGGATAGAGGAAATCAGAGAGGAAGAGTACACATAAGAGTTGGTCGCAGAGGTGGTCAAGTATGGGGACGTGGAAGGGGGCAAAATCAGGTCCGACGCAGAGGCTTCAGCCTTCATTTCAGGTGAAATCCGTGCAGCTATGATCAACCATGTTACAGTATTACCTCCACCAAGGACATAATGTTTTTGGTAGCGTTGGCTTGTTTATCTGTCTGTCTGTCAGTAACTTTAAGGGAAATTTCTGGACAGATTGGCCTGAAATTATCACCAGTCATGGGTCTCAGCCCTAGGATGAACCCATTACATTTTGGTGGTGATCTGGATCACCTTCTGGATCCAGGAATTTTTTAAAGAATTCTTTATCATTGCAAGATCTGCTTGCGGAGGTCTGTGGTCTGCGAGCGCTTTTCTTGTACTTTATGTTATGAGTTCTCTGTGTTGTGACATGATGCATTTGGCCTGATGTAAATAAAAAAAGAAATGATTTTGACAGCATGATGTTCTGAGAACTATGTTTTCCTTTTTCCTTCTAGTGTTTCCTGATCGCGCTGTAGTGTTCTACATTTTGCTGTGCTTGGGGCATGATTTGATAGTAGTGGTACTTTTTGAGGCCAGGCGATGCTGTTTTGAGTCAATAACTTCCTTTTGCAGCTGGAAGCAGAGGTTTTGGAAAAGTAGTTTGAGTTATGAGATAAGTGAAAGAGCTAGAGCGGGGGGGGGAGAAAAAGGTAAGGAAAAAAGCAGGTTTGGTTATTAAAAAAAAAGGGAAAAAAAAAGAGAAAACGGGAAAAAGAAAGGTGCAAAAAGAGAGAAATAGGAGAGAGAGAAATTATAACCAAAAGATAAAGACTGTTTAAAAAAAAATCCATCAACCAGGAGGAAAGGGAAAGAAGAGACGGACAAAGACAAAGAAAAAACAAGAGTGCTGTTCAAAGATGTGAAAAAGTGAGGGGACATTTCAAAAATAGTGTTTTAGCAATTGAGGAAAAACTGTAACTTACTCATCTACTTGAAAATTCTGTTGAATTCAATGCTTAATCCCTTAAAGGCGTTATAGAAGATGTTTCTTTCAACAATTTTTGCAATATTCAGTACAATTAAGTTTACTATACGCCATGATTAATTAAAAGCTTTGAATATATAAATATTATTATACATCAGCTGTGAAAGTAATGGGGCTGAAAAAACATCTGCCCATCATCTCTGCATTCCCAAACTTTCTCATTTGTGTACTCGCTCATCAATCACTTTTACTCCCACGGTAAGAATGGGTAATAGGCGAGACTGATCATTGAGAGTGATTGATTGGCTGTGACCCGGAAGCTGCGTGCACTCCTCTGACGTTTACAGCAGGTAGCTAACAATTATTCTGCTAGCAGTTAGCAACATTCAGACAACGACATTCTGTTTCTTGTGTTTGTGACATGATGGGGGAATCTGTACCTGCTGTCTGCTAGACACCAGAGTGGCTTGTGCACGTTATTCTGTGGCTGGAGGAGGGAGCTGTGAATCTAGCAGGTTGGTCTTGCACATGTGCATTATTCAAAAACTCGCTATCAGTCTCAGCTTTCTGAAATACCGAGACATCTTCTATAGCGCCTTTAAGTCTGATACACGTTCTTTTATTATATGTACCATGCAATGTAGACAACATGAACACAGAGCTGCCTCTGAGAAGGGTCCTGCTCACTCAGTGTAGGGCCATCAGCTGTTACACCATCACATTGGGGTCTACAGTATATGTGTGTGTGTGGCTCCACATGGTGTAGCTTCACACTGTGTAAGCATGTGCTCTTAGCCACTGCACATTCTAAGTTAGCATAAGGTGTCTCACTGAGCTAGCGGATGTCTTTCTGTGGAATATCTGTCAACAGATTGACCTGCTGATAGATTCAGACAGTCAGGGGAGATACAGCGGAGGCCGGTGGCATGTGGTCAGCTGATATCTCTTTGTCTCTTTGTACATTTTGTCTTCCTCTAGCTGTCTCCAGGGATACCAGAGGAGACGCATGCTGATATGTGATAAACAGATCTTCAGTGGTTTGCTTTAATAGAATACAAATTAGATGATTAAACAACCTCTTCTTTTTGCCAAGGATGGAAAGTGTACTGGAAAAAGTACAGCTGGATGGGGCTGCTTGTATAGTGGAGTGAAGTTTTAGAACTGGTACATCAATTTTTTTTTTCAATTCAAAAGATGAGCAATGCCTTCGAAATATGTAAATTATAAAGGTGAAAGCCGCAACTTTTTTAAAAATCAAAACTTAAAAAAAAAAAAAAAAAACACATCCACGGAATATCTAGAGGGATGCAGAATAAAACTACTTAAAAGTATATATTTTTTTCATAACATTGAATACAGTAATTATTTTCTTAACTTTGGCGGGTCTGAAAAGTAAATATTTACATTTCACCACCATGCCATCTTCATGAAAAAGCCCAGCGGAGGTTGCCACTTTCCTCCTGGACATGTAAGTTAAACATTTGCTAATGTTTATTGAGTAAACAAGTGTTAGTTTAATTCCTCCCCACCAGCAGGTGGCGCACTATCACCTTTAAAGTGCTGATGAGACGTTTTTGACATTTTTTTGTCATGTTTTATAGACCAAAACGTTCTTTATGATGATCTATGTGACAGGAACAAGTGCACCTGCATAAATGAGTTATGACATCACTGCGTTTCAGCACATCTGACCAGACTGTGGCGCTGTTCGCCGAAACAGGATGTGACATCAGTCAAAGAACGTTTACAGTTCATTTAACATTGAATTCATTGTGTTCATAGCAGTTTTAAGTTCCTTTTCCAGGTCTAGAGATGAACAGCGATGGTTCAGCCCTCAAGTTGTATTGCCAGTTTAAAAGCTTTAAAGGATGGTGTTCGTCTATTCAAGTCTCCTGCAGTTCGCGAATTGCATTGAAAGGGATAAAGAAGCAGGTCAGACTTACCAGGTACCAGTGGTAACCCTCCTGCACATCTCTGCCGGTTAAGTTCTCCTGTCTGCAGCTTCTGTTAACTGGAGCTTCAGTCAACGTGTTGAGACTTCTAACACATGGATCTCCTCCGGCTGCTTCCAAAGATGCATCCTTCCCTCCATCCTCATCTTAATAAACAGGAACTATTTAAAGCGTGGCTGGAACCATCTAAGTTGTTTTCTTCTCATATTTTTAAAGGCCAGTAATTTACCACAGGTTAGTTCACGGCTAAAAGTTTGCTGCAAACTAATGCAGGGAATGACGGCCTCTCCAATGACTGCCTTATGTTGGTGCTGGTCTTGGCCTGCTCGTTGCAGGTCTAAGCCACCCCTTTACAGATGTGGGTCTTCTTGGTGCTGTTCTGGGTTTGCTCCTTGCAGTTCTAGTCCATTTATGTGTAGGTTAGAGCTGAACCGAGTGGTCTCAGGGCTGGGAGAATGACTTGGAGCTGTAGACAGCTGACTACAGTTCTAGTCCGGTTCTATCCTGCTCTGAGGTCCCCTGCTCTAAGGTCTGATCCCCCCATATTCCTCAGCATCACCACACTTTTCTGAACAGGCTGATGATCCCACCAACCAGTTCCAATCTAGCTGTTCTGGGGTGGTGTGCATGCGTGCTGCCTTTGCTACTATCCGTGGCGCTTCGCCCCTGTACTTCCGCGGCATATAGTTCCCTATTGAATGCCGCCTACTCAGTCTTTTGATGTGAAATCGGCTTCTCGTTTGTACTCGATCAGAATGTGCGGGTCACGAAACATAACTGGAAAAAAATTTGAGTTTATTAGTTCATTTTTCGCCAAGTGATGCTATTGAAACACCCGATTACAGCAACTATGTTAAGCTAAGCTAAAGTCAGTGCTGCCAGATTCAGAGAATGATTGGGTCAGCTAGAAAACGCTTCTGCCCACTTGTCCAACTCAGGGGACTGGGGGGGGGGGCTCAGTTTCACCCAGAGGTGGCATATGCCTTTAACATAACTTTAAAAAAAAAAAACCCCACTGTAACACAAAAAGTAATGATGCATCAAAAAACATTTTTATACCTTTTTTAAATATTCCAGGGCTCTGACAATCCTGCACAAAATTTTGTTTTTGCATTAATCACATTTATTTGAACCCCATTTTCAGTTTTTGGAAGTTGGAACACCATGTATGCAAAGTGGAATTAAAAGGGTTAAAATTGTAAAACTCATTGATTTTTTGCTATTGATGGTTAGGCCAGAAGTCTGTGATGACAGCCATGAAAGAAAATGGCAACTTTTCATTTTTAGATAATATTTAAGGTAACTGAGATTGGCCAGTCTGTGCCCTTAGAAGCTTAACGTAACTTTTTCTTAGGGAGGTATGAGGGTTAAATGGCTTTTTCCTTCATACAAAAGCTACAGGAGGTTGTTAAGTGCACTCGTTTCAACCTTAAACTGGCTGTAACTTTACATTCCAAGTCGGACATAATGTTACACCCTGGCGTACACCCAGCTGGTGTGCGCAGTTCTAAGTGTTTTTTATTTGAACCGGTCCACCATTAAATCAAATCACCTATGTAGAGATGTAACGATATGAAAATTTCATATCACGGTTATTGTGACCAAAATGATCACGGTTATCATTTTTATCGCGGTATTATAGAAATAACCCCCAGCATATTTAAAAATATCCAAAATGGGTCTAAATGTACTTTCTAAAGGGGTGAAAATCTGAAGAGAAATGTCTATGTGGGTGCCTTTGTTGCCTTTCACCATGTTTTCATAAATTAAACACTGCAAACTGTGACTACTACTGCTCTCCCAGCCAATGAACAGCATCACTAGGAGTTTTTCCAAGTGCTATAATCAGTGAAGGTTTTAACGATAATTTCAATTTGAAACGGTATTACTAATCGTTGGGAATTTTATCACGGTTAACCATTATACCGGTTATCGTTACATCCCTACACCTATGCCCAAAATCAGCTTCTCTCGACAAGATAATTCATTAATAAAGTAATTATTTCCAGCTTTAGTGTTTGAAAAAACTTTTGTTTTCATCATCTTAAGAGAAATAGGTGCTATGGTCAGTGCAGTGCTATGTTTTAATGGGCCAGATGACTAGCCTGTGTAAAGACAGTTACATTTTGTGGTTTATTTCTGTGAAGGAGCTCTGTCAGAACAGCAGTTCTGATTGAACCATCACTTACCTTGGCTTTGGCTTGCAGATTACAAGTTAATACCAGAAAGCCTGCATTATCAGTTGGATTATGGGTAAGTGTGTGAAACATGACTCTCCCAGGAGACTACAAGTCAGAATATCTCAGGGACTTAAATTTGACCTTTGGAAATAAAAAGGAGTTTGTTTGTCATGATTACAGTGAAATCTGAGGTTCAGGCATGAAGTGTTATTCTTCAGATAAACTGTTGTTTACTCAAACAGAGAAAAAGCTGCATTTGGAAGTCACTCAGTAGGACTGTAGCAGCACACAACCCAATACAATAATAGAAGTAAAGTATGGTGAATCCGCTTCCATTGAATTATACCTGTATTGTCGTTTACGACAATAATATGCTAGTAATACATTTTTAACTTCTCATGCCTACAAAAATGTATAGGCACACATTAGGCAGATCTAAACAGTCAGTATGTTTATCAGTGAATTTACAAATTCCTTGAAACATCAGCACATTTTATCTTATAGTTATATGGTGGCACACCTTAATCTTCTTAGATGAAAAACAATAATATATGTTTTTAACATGTAAAAAAGACTGGCTCTTTACTCTGACATTTAGCAGAGATACTGTCGATGAACATCTGTGTCCATGAAGACAACTGCAACATGTCAGTTTTTTAGTCATTTGACATTTAACACAGACTAAGTCTGAAAAAGATATCATCCTACAATAAACCATGGGATAAAACCAGGCCTGCCAGGGGGGGGGGGGTCTGTTGTCCCGGGCCCAGGGTAGGAGGGGTTAGTTAGGAGGGGTTGGGGGATTTGGATTAGCCTTTCAATCCCTCTAATAATGTTACCCACATTTAAAGCGGGCCACGATAACCTCCACCAGTCAAGGGACAATGCAAGAGCGAGTCACATTAATGTCTTATTTTGAAGGAGTGGGCCCCGTCTGTCAAACTTGTTGCAGATAATGACGATTGGATTATATTTAAGAACGGTCGGTGGTGACTGTGTAATGGTCTTAAAAGATGCAAGTTTTCAGCAATCTTGTTATTCTGTTGAGTCAGTAAGATTATTGACAGTACTCACCACATCTCTCTGATGAAGCGTCACCAGGAGAATATCAAAGACTCAAATACACTGAGTTCACAGCTCACAATGACACAAGGAGAGCCACAAAGCATGATGGGAGATATTTGAACAAAGCCCCGCCCACTACAACTGAACTGCTGCTACAACAGGCTAATTACAAGCAGGAGCTACTGAAAGCTGAAAAACAGTAAACAATGTTGAAAAAGGGGTTAAATACTGGATCTGAGAATTACTTCCTCATTTATTTTTTCCTCTTTAAAGAATAATTCAAGGTTATTATAGTTAACTAAAGCTAACAAAAAAACTAAAACTAAAATCAAAGAACATTTTTGTTTACTGAAATAGAAATACAAATGACAACTAACTGAAACTGTATTGTGTCTTTACAAACTAAAAATTATTGCAAAAACATTCTTCATTTTAGTATTGTAAATTTATTTGATACATAAGCCTTTTGGGTTCATATGAAATCTATTTCTATTTAATCTATTTACCTTGTTCTACTGGTTTTACTCTGGTGGCTTCCTGATGATTAAGAATGTCACACCAGACAAATACCTATAATTTATATGAAAAAAAAAATCCCCCAAAACACTAACACTTAAACTAAGACTAAGCATTTTACAAAAAATAAAAAATAGCAAACCTGCTCAATAAAACTAACTAAAAACTGAAACTAGTTAGAACTAACTATTATAACCTTGTTCTGAATGAGACAATCAGGGATTATCCTCACATAAAATGTTGATTTTAATTTATTTCCTGATAAGGAGTGGACTTACAGCTGATGTTCAGTTTTTTAATGTTTACTATAATTTTTAATGCCTATCACCGGAGAAAGATATGAGGAAAGGAAAGGAAAGGAAAGGAAAGGAAAGGAAAGGAAAGGAAAGGAAAGGAAAGATCTGGGCGTGTGGGGGGGAGGGCATCTTCTCTCATCTTGTCCCGGGCCCGAGCGAGACTTTCAGCAGGCCTGGATAAAACCATGGGATAAAGTCAGATCCTCGCGACCCTGAGTTAGACGAAGCTTTATTAGAAAATGAATGAATGAATGAATGAATGCTAGATAACCAAAGTCTCATCATTTATAGAATGCTGGTTACCAAAACACACACAGGATGAGCTCATGTTCTGTTATTCCCCTTTAAATTTCTGTTAACTTCATATTTAATGCTTCCCCACATTCTGAATATTCAAGTGCAGCAGATCTCCACCAGTGTGGATCAAGCTTGATAGCAGTAATTATGCATGTTTACAAAGTGCAGAACCATTCCCCACAAACCAAGTCATGCGGAGTATTTCTCTCTCATTCATTCAACATTCAAATGCTCCTCAGTGAGTAGACGGCATTTAATTTGTGGCTACAGAAGCTATATTATCTGCACGCTCATGGAAACCTCTGAGTTATCCTCCCTGATCAATCCACCGAACGTCACCTTAACAAACGATATGCCATTTTGCAGTGTCTAATGTGGGATCTACATTCACCCTCCATCTAAACCCAGCTTGTCATTTAGAGGCCTGTTCCCCTTGTGTTAGACACAAAGGCACAATGGATGCTGCCACAGTGACAGACTGGATGCTTCAAACAACACGTGTCTCTGAGCAAGCGTGTGCATGCGTGCACAATTCTTTTTTGTGGTGGCAGTTTCATTTTAAGTTTTCTTCCAGAAAAAGAGAGAAAGACAAGCTTCACTGGGGCGCAGTTCTAAAAATAAGTATGCTCCCATTTTATTGTTGTGCTTCTCCTAGTTTTAAAAGACAATAACTTTTTCATTTATTTATTTATTTATTAGAAATGAATTGCACCTCCTGATCAAAAAACTGTTGTGTGTGTTGTATTGCAGTCATATTTTTAGTGACATGTCTCTTCTGTGACAGGCAATCATATTTCCAAGAACCACAATACATCTTTCGATTTAAAGGTCCTGTTTTACTCTGTTGTATTGAATTATCCAACACATAATAAGTCTTAGTGACAAGTCATCAAAGTATGAGATCTCAAGATTATAGAAGCTGTGACAGCAACATTTCTCAGCTTTCTCTCTCAGCAACGCAAATAATGGAGAAAGCTGTAAATTGTAAAGGTGTGCAGGTGTAAGGAGGGACATAACAGGACTTTATTTGGTTTCTAAAAGGCTGAGATGGTGAAATGGTGACCAGCATCCCCTCTTTCATCATGTGAAATTGTGGCACCACGCTGGCCGAGATGGGATCCAAGATGGGATTAAAAGGAGAATTGATGTAGAAGAGATTGAAGGAAAAGCCAGAGAAAGAAACAAGTGTGAGACCGAATGCGTGTGTGTTGTGTCTGGGATTTTTTTTTTTTCTCCAGTTAGAAACTGTGACACAGATAAGTGCTCATGTGTGACAGCTCAGTTGTTCTTTTTAACACAACCTTCCTGTGGTTCTATTCACAAGAACACCAACGTGTCGGCAATGAGAAAACAGCCTGATACCTAAAGACGTCGGTTACTCTGGTGCACTTGTCTTATCCAAATGATCTGTTGCTGTGAGACCACACTGCTTTGTGGGTATACTTGGCCTGAAAACGTCAACCATGTGTTTCCTTCTGATGGATAGATGGACCGGTTCTGTGTGCATGCATTTCTGAATTACTGGTTTACCACCTGTTGTTTGGGCAGTTTCTTGTTTCTATCAGCTGATGTCCAGTTTTAAAGGACAACCTTCACATTCTTCATCTTTCTAAAGAAGCTATAGAGGGCGTTTTTGTTGTTGTTGTTGTTGTTGTTGTTTTCTTTTTGTGCATGTCCAAAATAATTCTGTTATGAAGACAACCTACTGTAGAGCTGTTTTGGGATTTAGAAATATCTGGTGGTGTAGCTGCAGTGAGGAAAATTATTGCGAGCTGTAAGGACCCAGGCAGATTAAATTGACTCATGCAAGGAAATCTCAGGAGACCTGCTGAATGTATTAGAGAAGTGTTTACTGATGAAAGCTTGCTTGAGGAGAACAGGTAAAAATGAAAAAGTGAGCAGCATCTCTTTCATTCAGTGGAGCAGCTTGTATAGAGCCATATTACAGCTCCCAGAGCTCATCACATGCTCCAACAAGGCCATATCTTAATCACAACATGGATGATAAAGCTTCCTTGTGTCTCTGGCAAAGATTTGTTTACTTCTCTGAGACCTTTTAACACAGCTCTGACAACATATCTTAAAGCAAGGTATAGATGGGGCCACAGTGACTCCCGGTTTACATGTTTGACTCATGACCCTCTATCCACCCCAGTAAAAGCATATACTCATGGAATATTTTCTGGTAAGCAGTTGTTTTGTAGTCTGTGATAGGGATGGGCAATATGTTATTGTGTGCAATATCATCAAAGAAATTCCCCACGGTAATAATTTGTCATGATAAAAACAATAAATTAAATTTATCAGGTTGTATTTCCAGTTATTTATAGTTATTTTTGCTGTTTGCATTGTTTGAATAAAGGTCAAATTATTCCCATATTTCAGACTTACAGTTTTGGAATACAACTGTACTACAGTACTTGAACTTAATTGATGTGGCTTCTAGTATTATTTAAGGGCTCTAGACCAAATGTAGTGAAAGATTTATGATTTAAAAGATCAGACTGATATATTTTATCATCAGTAATCGTTATTGTAATAAAAATCTGAAATGATTGTGATTCATAATTTAGTCCATATTGTTCATCCCTAGTCTGTGGGAGTGATGTCTTTGTTTTGTTTTGGTAAATATTCTATAGCAGTACATCTCCCTCAGAACTATACGACCCCCATTAAAGTTTTTTAAACTAAGAATAAAGAGTATAGACTTTCCAAACTAAATATGTTATCACAATAATCAATGATCACTATGAATCATCACTATCTTGACCAAAACAATCACAGGCAAAACAAAGGCAGCAAGCATGCGCAGCATCCGGTGGCAACCCTGTTTACGGAAGTTGGAGATGCTGCGCATACGTGCTGTCTTTGCTACTACCCATGGTGCTTTGCCTGTGATTGGCCTGTAGTTTAGTTGCATATAGTTCCCCTTTTGAATGCCATCTAGTAGGGATGGGCGATATGCACTAAAAATATATATCATGATAACTTCTAGTTTTTAATCGAGGTAACGATAAGTGACGATAAAGAAAAGCTTTATTGTTATTATTATACATTCTGTCTTGAGAGACCGAAAATAAAACTAGCCATTAAACTACATCAATTAAGTTCAAGTAGTACACCTGTACTGCTAAACTGACACCAAACAAACAAGTCTGAAGTATGAGAACAAACAGTGAAAAAATAACTATATATAAATAACTGTAAAATACAACCTGATGAATTGAATTTATGGTTTTTATTGTAATATGAGGAATAATTACCGTGGGGCATTTCTTTGACGATATATCGCACACGATAACATATCGCCCATCCCTGCCACCTAGTCAGTCCTTTGATGTAAAATCGGCTTCTCGTTTGTACTCGGTCAGAATGTGCGGGTCACAAAATGTAACTGGAAAAAATCTTGAGTTAATTGGTTCACTTTCGCCAAGTGGTGCTAGCTGGATGCGCCAGATTACAGCAACTACGCTAAGCTAAGCTAAAGTCATTGCTGCCAGATTCAGAGAATGACTGGGTCGCTTAGAAAATGCTTCTGCCCACTTGTTCAACTCAGGGGACTGCGGGGGCAGGGTCTAGGCTGTGTTTATCTTGTCTGATGAAGCGCAACAAAAATATGCTAACTAATGAGCTGCATGGCCAAGCCACACAGCTAAATAACTTTTGAGCTAGCTCTACTTAGTAACATGCAACATAGTCCAGTATCTGCCATAATAAGCGCATCTAATTTTCAGCTACAAGCCAACTGTCAGCCATTTTGCACATACTGTATAATGAGATTCCCAAATTAATGCTTACAGTAAATACATCTACAATGTATTTGTAGATTAATTTAATTGCCAGTGTTATTGTATCAACAAATTCAGATATTTCCATTGTAAAAAGCTTAAGCTTATGAGAGAAAAATTCTAGCTTGTAACCACGCATTTAGATAAGTTGTGTTGAGAGGACACCTGGATTAGTTTTTTGAGAGGAAGAAGTTTAAATATGCACAGATATGACTAGATCTGATAGCTGTTGGCAAAAATACTTTCACAGGTGTGTTACCTCATTAAGCAACTGGAGGGCAGAAGCTGAAATCTATAGGGAGTGATTTTGTAACTATGTGGAACCTTTGCCACAGCAATACCTGGACTCTAGAAATATGTGCTCATTAACAGACTCTTGATGAGCCCAGTAATCCAACTGCTATATTTTTCATTCAAACTAATTTACTGGTGGGAGCTTTTTCCTCGAATGTACCGTACATGGTAGCATGTTCAGATGCCTATAGGTGTCTGAACTGTATCCAGTGATGTATTGTAATATGTTTTTCTATAAAATGTTTTCAGTGGAGGCCTGAAGTCATGACTTATGGTCATGAACACCTGATGATTCCAGTATCATAAAAAATATAATAAGGGATGCAAAAATGTAAAGAGCCAACATCTAATGTTAATATAACTGAACGAAATGCTTTTTTTTTTTAACATAATGGTTGAAAAATCAATATTGAGGAAAATCACTGGAAATTCAAAGAGAGCATGCTGCTCACAATACAGTACCTTCAAATAAGACCCCCCCCCCCCCCCCAACAAACCTACTCTTTAGTAAAATGCATGACTTGGTGATGCTTTTCTAGCACTATTGTTTGTTTTTTCTGCATCTGCAGATTCTCATGTAACTCTACAGCTGTTGCATAGTTAAGTCTATTTGTGCTGATACAATGAGTTTCTGAACTGCTGAGCAGACTCTTTGAAGACAACAGGCTCCTCCAATTAGGCAGCGCTTCAGAGTGATGTTGAAAAAGGGAATTATTGGATGAGGCTTTACGAGCTGTTTGTGGAAACCTGAATTTGGAAGAAAGGGACTTTGTTCATGTAAGAACAGTTTTGAGGCATCAGAATGGGATGCTGAGTTTGAAGATATTTAGTTCTTTTTTTTTATTATTGAATTCAATCCAGTTTTTGTTTGATTATTCATCAGTTTCCTGGGTACATTTGGGCTAAGCTGTTTTTGGCCACAAGTTATTTAGATTTTAAGAGCAGTGTTCCCTGGCCTGTAACTGTTTTTGTAATTGATTTTGGGAGGCATGTGCATAAAATGAGTTTGTGTGTGTGTGAGTGAGAAAAATGGAGAAAGAGGGTATATATTTAAGTGCTCATCTGCTTCTGAATGTGTGCGCTCTTGACTGAATTGTCCTTCCGTGATGCTGTCATTCCGCCTGAATGCCTGATTGGTCAACAACTGTCTCTGCGGGTGGCATGACGTCTCTCTCCCTGGGAGGGCTTTTAGCGTGTTTGGTTTGTGTGCATGTGCTCATCTGTGTTATTTTGGCGTGCTTCCATAACCAGGGGTGTGATGCTTTCAGACATACATTTAGCCTGTTAGTCAGAGGCATATGTGCATAAAGTTTACACGTCATGCTCATGCTGTCTCTGTGTGTGTGTCTTTCTGTCTTTATGAGGACACAGATTTACATGAACCCTTCTCTAAAACCAGAGGACCTTAACTGGCATGAACTTATTGAGTAATTCTCTGTCAATATTAATTTAAACTTTAATACTCTTGGTCATGAAGAAATCATTTACAATTTGCAATCATATGAAAAAGAATAAGCTTTTTAGATACCAGAACATAATGAAAAAAAAGTGAAAAAAAAAAATCTGCTCTTAAATGACAGCCTCGGATGAACAGAAACATATGACATACAGTAGCATAGCATGACTTATTTTATTTGACAAAAAATTAGGCTGAAATGCAGAAGCAGTGTGTGAAACACTAATTTCATGGTTACTGCTTCCAAAGAAAATTAGAGGTTACATGTCAGCTGGATCCTGCTTGGTGCGATCTTCACTTGGTCTGAGCGCTTCCATAAAAACAGATGTTTTATGCAGTTTACTGGTTAGAAAGTTTCAGATATGTGTTAACACAAGTAGGAATGGCATCAGCAATGATGTTAGAGAAGTGACCTTGCAGCCCATCAACCTGGTAAAGGTTAGAGGTGTGAGAAAATACCAATATGGCAAGACATCGCAATATTTTGTGCTGCGATATCACATCGATATTAGATAGCCATGTATCGATATTTTTACAAACAAAATCTCGCGAGAACTTATCCTTGAAAATTCTCGCAAGATCTCGTTGTCCCATTACGAAAACCCACAAGATTATGTTCCATTAGCACCAGTCCAGCATGTAGAAAAGTCCCTGTTATTCTGGAAGAACTTCATATCCCAGCATTCCTTTTAGAGTCATGTGACTGCGGTGCAGCTGCTGCTACAGACTGACTTGCTTTGAAGCTGCTTATAATATGTCTGGTTTTAAGATGTTGACTAAATTACCAGGTTGTCAGAAGCATTATGATTAGCCACATGTTGGCTAATACCTGCTAGTATCTGATATATGGTGGCAATACTGATATTTAACGTACCTTTGAAACCTGATTACTTTGATGAAGTGAAGCATAACTCCATGTTATTTAGGGGAATGAACCACACCATACGCACACCATCTTTACACATAGCATTAAGTAGTATGCTGTAAACACAATATCTCAATATATCGTCTTACTTATAGTATTGCAATATATCGCAATATATTGCTCTCCTGTATCGTCATACATATCGTTATGCCAGATTCTTGCCAATACACACTCCTTGTAAAGGTGCCATTCAAGACAGTATGGACAAGTCAAGACCAGACTGTGCTCCCAGAGGACTTGCAAAAAATCCGAGAGCTACATCCTAAACTCTGCAGATCCTAACTGATACATGTTAAATGGTAATGTTTACAACCTTAAAATCAAAAAAGTTGTGGCTTTTTTGGAAGAGCTGCTGACAATCTTTTGTCTCAAAAGTTAGAAGTACAGCTTAAATTTACAAGGTTAATCCAAACAAAGCACAAGACCTGCTGAACTATGTCCTCCAGAAAAGGTTGGCCATAATGCACAGCACCATGTTTGGAGAAAGCCAGATACAAGCACTTCATACCACCATCAAGGGTGGAGTGTTAAGGTGCATTCAGAAAGCATAGTCTGCAAGTCTCGGTCCGTTTGGGGACTCGGTTCGGTTGGGGGTGGGGGTGGTCTTCTGGACCGAGATTGTGTTCACGTTACACTATTGCCAAACGGGCCAAGAATGAGAATCTCAGGTGGTGCTGCTTTCGGATTCACTGTAGGCGAGGACAAGACGCACGTACAAGAAGGTTCTCACAACTTCTGCTCCCTCCACAAAGCGACATTATTTTTGTACGAGGAGCTGGATATGCTTTCATCAGATCAAATATCGATTAAAGCTTTTACTTCCTCGTAACTCCACGTCTGACCACGAGCCATCTTTATAAGTACTGCAGTGCCACACGTGTGTTTGTTGTCGTAGCGTTTACCCACGTTGTCCAACATTTGACCCACAATACCAATACAGTTTGTAGTCCACTTCTTGTCTTTGGTTCACTTGAATTGGGTTGAGACCTGCGTTTGCAGGCGGACCGAGTCCGGTTGTTTGTTCTGGATCAGAGTTTGTTTGCACATTCACAACTCCCCTAAGCGAAGCGGACTTTCCGAGCAAACGGACTCTGATTCGAATCAAAAAAGCTTTGTGAATTTCCCCTTAATGATTTGGGCTTGCTTTGCAGCTGTGGCACCTGAACAACTTGCAAGCATTGAACTGACCACAAACTCCTCTGTATACTAGTGTTTGAAACTCAAATGTGAGATATCTGCCCAACAGTCTCATGCAGAAAAACATTGATCTAAACCCATTAGTAGCTCACCTGGTTAGGACTAGATGATTACTGTATTTATCTATACATTTGTATAGGATTGCAGAGGCTAGCACCATCACCTCAAAGCAAGTGATCACTAGCTCAATCCTCTACCAGGGCCTTTCTGTGGGGATTGCATGTTTTCTCTGTGAATGTGTGTGTTCATTTGGAACAGTCAAGCAGTAGTCAGTAGTCAAGCTTCCTCCCGCAGTCCAGAAGACACACATGCTAAGTTCATTAGTGATTCTAGGAGTAAGTGTGAGTGTGAATGGTTGTTTGGCTCATTTGTCTCTGTTGGCCCTGTGATGGAGTGGCGACATCTGCAGGGTGTACCCCACCTCCAGCCTGACAGCCGCTGGGAAAAGGTCCAGCTCCCCCTCCCTGCAACCATGAATTGGATTTAGTGGGTATGGGCAATGGATGGATTTATTTATTTACTGATTATTCATGTCCTGATCAGAAAAAACTTAGAAGTGAGAAAGAATTCATTTGATTTTCCACTCAAGTTTTGCTTTTACAGATAGTAAATGACAGTTATACACCATAACGTAACCACTCCTCAAGAAAAGCTCTTACTTCTGTTATATTTTCTTCACAAACCCTGAAATCAGAAATTGGTGCTAGCACATACACACACACCCACACCCACACCCACCCCCCCCCCCCCCCCCCCCACACACACACACACACACACACACACACACACCTCACACATACACAGGCATATAAATCAGGACTAATTGCAGCCTTTGAGCAGCAGACTAATCTGGTTAGAACACACTTCTCTAATTAGCATAAGATGAACTGACCTCACTTGTCATTTGACCTCTAGTGCTTAAACATCACAGACATATAAAGAGAATTATAAAGAAAAAAAGAGAGACGGAGATCAAGACAAAACTATGAAATTGCGCCTGCTCCAACATCTGTTATGGAAATATTTCCTTTCTCCCTTGTGAGGAACAGCAGTGATTTCACAGGATCTTTGACTGCTATAGATTTACCTGCTGTTTATTCTGCCATAAAATAGCTTTTGGCTTTGTTCAGTGGTGTAGTGCGAGTAAGAGGGGGTGCACCACTGCGGGGAGGTAGGCACACTGCGATCACATCCTCCAATGTGTCAAAAGTAATTAGGATGATCGGAGAGCATTCCCTATTATGTGCAGAGGTGTGTGCTGTGTGCTGTTAATTAGAATGATGAGTAGACTCTAATAAGCCCAGCACAGACCATCAAATACCATACTTGTCTCTTTTTGTTCTGATTAGACTATTTTCCTCATTTAAGATGAGAAATTACGAGGCATGTTTGCAGATTTACTCCACTGTAGTCAATAACTTGTTCCAATCTGTAATAACTGTAAAGACTAAAAGGTTACTAAAGAGATTAAAACTTGAATTCTTGCTTCAGTAGTTTATCCCTCAAATGTCAAGTACTGTACAGTATTTGCCTTTGACCAGCTTTTATCAATACATAAAGTTTGTTTTGGTTTTGGAACTCTGGGTCAACCAAACGAGAAATTGCAGATTCATTAAGATTTATTGACACTCTAATGAACACAGAAGGGTTTTATTGCGTAAATATAATTTTGAAAATTAAGTTTTGTTTTTTTTTCATCTGTTTGATTTGATTTTGGGTGTCGGTGTTCATGTAATAACATCAAAAAATGAATAACATGGGCCTCCAAAGGAATCTGGGTGAGGTGGTGCAATCAGTTTTCAATAAAAGCTTTATAAACACAGTATGCGGTGAGTTTTGCCTAAAGGTGTGCCTTGAATGCCCAGATTTGAAGCCGGAAGATGGTAAGTAGGTAGCATCATTGTTCTATTTCCCAAAGCAAAGCACTGAATCAAACCCTTTCTTTTGAGACTTTGCTGGAAGATGTATCTTTTCAACATTATTTCTGCCAGCATTGTGGATTTATCTCTTTATTGCCACTTTTCTCTGTTTCGGCTATTTAAAACTCAAAACTTCAAAGGCCTCTTTACAGGCAAAATATGCATGCTGTGGAAATAAAGTGTCTCTATTCTGCTGCGCATCGACATGTGAAAATCTTTGTTGACAATGTGCCTCTAAACGCAGTGAAGCTACAAATTAGACAGCGAAACTTGTGACAGTTTGAATAAGCTTTGGTCCAGGAGTTTGATAGTTGACTACATTTTTTTTTCTTTTTGCGTGACAAGCATTTCATTATCCAAAACGACCTTCTCTCTCCAGGGAGAGCTGAGAAAGTAGGTTCTGCTGTAATTAGGGAAGCTTGCTGACAAGAAAAAAAAGGAGAAGCACCCAAGGTGGAGAAGGGATGAAAGATAGTGAGGTAGAATGAAGAAGGGGATGAATGTGAGAAGAGTGGAAGGAGGAGGGGAGCAGATAATGAGAGGCAAGGTGACGGAATGAAAGAGTGCACAAGGAGGAGTGCATGTCGAGAATGGAGCGGGGAGGGGGTTGTTTGCCTGCGGCCGCCTCATGGTGACATGTCGTTGGACCTTCTCACCATGTTTTATTAGAAAGAGTTCTGTGTTAGGGTCTGTGTTTGCAGCCTGCCGGCTAACTTATGCTGGCTGGAGCATCTCAGCATGTCCTCTTGCTGCGTCATGTCACTATTCATTTTGCCCACATTTGTTTAATTCAGCCACAAGCAAGGAAAGAGGTGTTGTGGTTTCTGTGGTTTTCTTCTACTCGGTGCACCATGCCAAAATGAATATGCATGTGCTCATGTATTTTTTAATCAATATGCAAATGTTAATGTAAACGAATCATCTCTTGATTAAATTAATCAAATTTTCCAATTTTGCACCCTCTTGACTTTGCAAAGCCCCACAGTAAAATTTTAAAAAATATTTCTTCTAGCTGGTCAGACAGTAATGTTTCCCCTATAGAAATCTGGATGAATGTCGTGATTTGGTGTTTTTTGCTTTTGTAAAGATTTGTTGAATTATCATATAGGATATTTCGCGGGTTACACTTTTGTTGTAGTCTTAGGGGGAATCAGTAAGTTTGACAAGTACTTTGGAAATTTATTTGTCTTATATGTGATGTTACTGAACCAGTTGCTCAGTTGGAATTTGATTCATGTGTTTTTGTGTATTTATGTGCGATATGACTTCATTTAAATAAAACTTAGCTGAGCTGAGGAATTCAGTTGATTGTTAGTTAGATCTGGGGGTGTCAGTTTAGATACAGCAAGAAGTCATTAGTGGTGCTCAAATCAGCTTAGTGCAACCCACAAACATTCCTAAAGAGTAATGTCTTCATTTAGCACAGCTGTTGACTAATTTCACATGTATGGAATAGTAAGCTGTTTAAGCCATGCTAATTCTAAGTGTCGTGAAGCATCATGAAATGTTAATGAGATTACTTACACTGATCAGCTGTAATTTTAAGATCCCCTGTCTGAAATTATGTAGGACCTTCTCATGCAACCAGAACACTTCTGACCAGCTTGGAGATGGTGTGTCATGCAGTGACACAGGGACAGTGGCAACGCTTTGTATTTGGTCACTGAGGCTTCAGTGATCAGACTTGTTACAGTGAATCCCACAGATGCACAGATAGTTATATGTTTAATCTGGTATTACCATTGCCTTTGAATAGTTTTGAAAGTATTTTTATTTATTTATTTATTCATTTTTGCATGGAACCGGGTTCTTTTTTTGGCCTTCAACTGTTTGTAGAACCATGTAAATGATAATCACACTTTTTCTTTGTTCCACCTCAGCAGAGCTTCCTAGTACTATGATGTGACCACAGACAGAGTGGTCAGTTAAAATCACAACTGGTGGTGCAAACAATGTCTCTGTTGTAGTACCACACACATGGACACTAGGGATGGATGATATGGCAATTCTTTTTTTTTTTTTTTTTTACCACCTATTTTATAGCATCCGTAGTAAAAACTGTACAGATGCTCTGTATTGTAAATAACTATAGACATTAGTTAGGACGGAGTGGGCAATATCAACAAAAGAAGACATCACAATATTTAAATATCGAAAGAAATATTGCAATAACGATATTACACATATTGATGACCACACAAGAAGTCAGTAAAATCGCTCCTCCGTTTGCCTGACTTGACATAAGACGCACAGCAAAAAAGGGCCTCTGCAAATTCTATTTTAATTTCAATTGCTTTTCTAGTTTTTTTTAAATTTTTTATTTTAATAAATGCTGGTTTTTGAAGTTCCATTGTTCACTGTTTCAGTGAAGCTCTACTGTGATGCACAGGTCTTTGTCAAGAATAATCCATAACTATCGCTTACAGTGTTTGAATTTACCGCGACCGGCTTCGTCCTTTATCAAAACAGCGGATGTAGCGTCATGTGACGTCACGTCCGCATGACAGAGCTGGAAAACTATAATGTTATTTACTAAGCTTTTTCTTCGTAGTTACAATTTTTAATGGTCTTTCAGTTTATCTAGATCGTATTCTGACGGCAGAATAATCCATAACTATCGCTTACGGTGTTTTTATTTAACGTGACCGTCTTTTCCTGCATCAAAACTACGGATGTAGCGTCATTTGACGTCACGTCCGCAGGGCAGCAGCGGGGGTCGGACACCGAATTGCAGCGCATTTTGCAGCACACAGCCTGTTCAAGGCAACGGAGAGAAACATGGGTGGAAACGTTATTTTTGGTATTTAGCGCTTCATCACCCATTAGTATGAAAAAAAGGGACATTCATGTTTGGTTTTTTTCAAATTCCTGCCTCAAGTCCCTTTAAACTCTACTGTTCAGTCATAATCACTTTAAAAATATAAGCAAACTCTTAAAGATACGGCACACTCACACACTGCAATAATCACAGACTCCCCACTTCTGAGTCATTATTGATTTAAAAAAAAAAGAATAAAAAAATAAAAGAATATGCTAAATCTGTGCAATATACACACAGTGAAGCTGTCTCTGCTTCAGTTCATCTACAAACACATTACTGGTTGTTATCTGTTGTGGAAAATGAAGCATGGAAGAGCCAAGCTGGGTTTGACTGCACTGTACAGTACCATGCTATGAGATAGTAAAAACATCACTGTTTTGGCTGGTATAGCCCTTAAAGTGTCATTAGGGGTGTTTTAAGAGGGACTGGTAGGATGCTGCCTGCAGGTAACCACAGATGCCTCACTGTTATTATAACCTGAAATATAATAGTTTAGACTGTCTCGATTATAGGTCTGGTGGGATTTGTGTAAACTGGTATCTACAGCCCCGACAACGACTCTTAAATATTAAAGGCTAAATCAATTTATCAACACATGATGCAGAAGTAAGAAAAGACAAGCGTATCCATCAGACCTGAGATGTGAAGCCAATTGTGATCAGCCTTTAAGTGCACTACTTCAAATGGCCACCTGGGGCAGATTCAAAGCATGTCTGACACAGTCTCATTCAAAAAGTTAATATTCTATACATCTTTTCCACAAGTTGTCGTTTCCTGGGCTAAACACCATCAGTGGTGTTGGTTGTCATTTTATAAACTAACTAACCCAATTTTTGCAAACTTCAGACCTTTGTAGTGCAGGGGTGGCCAAGTTCAGTCCTCAAGAGCCACAATCCTGCAAGTTTTAGATCCATCCCTTCTCCAGCACACCTGAATTAGCTGTTGTACAGGTCATTCAGCTCTGCAGAGGCTGGGTAATGAGCCATTCATTTGATTCAGGTGTGTTGGAAAAGGGATGCATCTAATAGTTGCAGGATTGTATTTCTCAAGGACTGGACTTGGCTATCCCTGGTAGTGCTTTCTACACGAATGGTGCCCAATCAATTTTTTTTACATCAACTCCACTCCCATGTCCAGACACAGACACTTCAAGATGACAACAACCAAATACCAGTGTTGTGGGGTCAACTTGCCATATTTAACATTTATAATCTTTTTTATCTAGTTTCTAAACAAATTCTCTCAACTACATATACTTAACCTGTGGTAGGTTGAAAATCTTTATATGTTTTTATTTTTTGCAATATTTATTGAGTTTATTTTAGTGGATTAAGATCTTAAAACATTCTAAGCGATCATATAACTACCTCCTGCTTCTCATATAAATTGTTAAACCATAAGACAGTGCAGAACATACCCTCCTAGTTTCCTCTGATCTCCTCTGATTGGCTGGCTCCAGTGGCCTGATCATCATACAAAAATAGGATTAAAATTTGACAAAGTTACACCCCTGAGAGCACCCCTGACCGTCTTTCTCTTCTTACTACTTTTGTAGCTGCTAAATGGCTTTGGTTTCTGCTGCTGTTGAACTGTTGTGTTTACCAAGTGCTCCATGTTTTCCAACCCCTGCTGCTGCTAACTTCTGGTGCTTTTTAATCATAGAAGACCATTACTGTATTCCTAAAATATTTAACAATCTACTATTGCAACAAGATTTCAACATGCTGTTTAATTATATAGAGAAGTCAGCCATGATAACGAGCGAGTGTTAGGCTACTCTTCTGCACCTAATACAGTCGGGTAACGACCCTTGTCTGTTTTTTATCACGTTGTGAACAGAAGAGCGGGAACTGCTTTGCAGAAATTATGCAAAGAGGGGTATTATACATACACACAGGGCACATCACGAAGCCGTACTGAATTTGGCCAATGAGCTGACTATTATTTAAACTCATACCTGTTCTCCTGCTGCAGCTCATTCTTTTCACCTCTTTCTCCTTGTCGTCTCTCTTTTTGTCTGACAGAGACAGTGATGGATACAAGAACAGCGACAGCTGAGCTTGGCTGGATATCTTTTCCTGCCAATGGGGTAAGAACAATGTAAAATGGTGCGCTGTATTTATGTGTGTGTTTGTGTGTCTGTGTATGTGCGGGCAACAATGGGGAAAGCAGTTTGACTAGACTTTACAATAGTCCATTAATGACTTACTCAAACTCCTAATTACTGTGACAAGGTGACTTCAATTAACCACTAACGATGCAGAAAAGAATGTGTTCCAAAGACCCACAGAAATACAGCGCACAAGAGTCTGCAAGAGACAAATGGGAAATATTTAATTAAAGTAGACGAAAATGGGTTCCTCCATCCCCTTCTTTGAGCTCAGCTGGTTTCTTTAAATTCCAGCTTGGCAACTAGCCGGTCACAGTGGTCTGCTGTGCGAATGTGTTTGAGGTGAGTGGCTCTAATTGTGATGAATGGTTGTCCCTGTGCAGCACAGAGCAAGGTAGAGGAAAGAAAAAAGAAAATGAGGGAGGCAGGGAAAAGGAGTGAGACAGAAAGGAGGGAGGGAGGGAGGGATAAAAAAGGTTTAATTTGTGTCATGTCTTAGTAAACCCATTAATCATTTTACCCCTTCGTCTCGCCTCTCCCTGTGCTTTGTCCCCTCGCGTACCCCCTTGCCCCTTCTTGCCACAAACATTCCCTAGTGGGAGGAGGTGAGTGGCTATGATGAGAACCTCAACACCATCAGGACATACCAGGTGTGCAATGTGTTTGAACCCAGCCAGAACAACTGGCTCCTCACGACTTACATCGACCGGCGGGCAGCACAACGCATCTATGTGGAGATCCGCTTCACTGTCCGGGATTGTGCCTCCATACCTAGTGTCCTGGGTTCCTGCAAGGAGACCTTCAACCTCTACTACCTTGAAACTGATAGGACTGTGTCAGAAGGCATCAAAGGGGTGGAGTACTGGGCCAATGCCCCCTTTCTAAAGGTAACTGTCCCAAAACAAGTATGAATACCGGTAATAAATTTATAGTAAGCTTAATGTTATGATGGCGATAGAAAAATGAATCTATAAGTGTGATTTAAATGGTTTTATTAACCCCTTAAAGGTACAGTATGAAAGAATTACTGACATCTAGTGGTAAAGATGGGTATTTGAAGGAAAAGATGTTTTCTTTCAAATGACTTCATATTCCAAGCACTGTTGTGAATGTACAGTAGCCGTGAGTGGCCAAAATTCTCCCAGACATAAAGATGTTTTCATCTGTGAGTGGATCCAGTGGTCTCAGGTTCAATTCAATTCAGCTTTATTTGTATAGCGTCCATTCATAACAATGTCACCTCAGGGCGCTTAAACAGACAGAAAAGTTCAGGTCAGATTCATAATAGCCTAGTTAAGGAAACTGACAGATTGGATCGAATCTTGGCTTGACCCGGTCCAATCCCCCATCCTGAGCAAGCACGGAGGGGTGGCGACAGTGGGAAGGAAAACACCCTTTTAACAGGGAGGGAAAACCTCTGGCAGAACCCGGCTCAGGTAGGGCGGCCATCTGCCTCGACTGGCTGGGGTGGAGAAGACAGAAAGAGAGACAAACAAACACTGCAGCTTCATCCAGCCAGAGCTGCTGAGAGAGGAGAACACAGTTAATGATGTAATACTGCCACAGGTTTCTACATGGAGAAGCAGAGATAAGTGGGAGAGGAAGAGCCCAGTGCATCATGAACGTCCCGCAGCAGTCTAAACCTATGGCAGCTTAACTAAGGGATGGCTAACCATCCCTAACTATAAGACTTATCAAAAAGGAAGGTTTTAAGCCTGATCTTAAAGGTAGAGAGGGTGTCTGCCTCCCGAACCTGAGTTGGTAACTGAATCCATAATAAGGGGGCTTGATAGCCAAACGCTCTGCCTCCAGTTCTACTCTTTAGAGACCCTTGGAACTACCAAAAGGCCTGCAGTCTGAGAGCGAAGTGCTCTGCTTGGAATATATGGAACTATGAGATCTCTAATATATAATGGAGCTTGGTCACGGAGAGCTTTATATGTGAGAAGAAGAATTTTAAATTCTATCCTGGATTTAACAGGGAGCCAATGAAGAGAAGCTAGAACTGGAGAAATATGATCTCTCCTGCTGGTTCTAGTCAGAACCTTAGCTGCAGCATTCTGGATCCTAGGTGTAGCTATGACTGTACTGAGTAACTATTTTTAATGTCTTTTAAGGTATTCCTTATCCCAAACAGTGCTCTATCTCCCATTACACAAAGCTGGTACATCAGTTTTAAAGTTCAGCGGGTTCTCATTTCCCTCACATTGTTTTGTCTATTTAGGGACACTGTAGTAAAAATGGCGGCACATTCATGGCAACCTCCATGTATGTGCACCCCCACCAAGTACATATAAATGACTCGTTCTAAGAAAATAAACATAACAGCTATTCTAGTGAAGCAATTACACATTAATAGAAACAGTTTTGGATTGTATATGAATTTCTTATGCCATTGACCTTTGTTTTTTTTTTACACACTTTAAAAAAAAAACAAAAACAAAAACCTCCATTAGCTGGTGTGTTTTGACTGATGCTAACTTCATTAAAAATCTAAATTCATTATTGAGGTTTATTCAGGTTGCAACAATTTAAGGTTGATAATGTTGTTTTATGTAGTCATAATCATCTCCACTCAACATTTTGCATTTACTTACAGTTAGAAAAAGTGAGTTTTTATGAAAGGCATAGTGCAGCACATACAAAAATCTTAGCTCAAAAGTTTACCTTCCTTTTTCCATGAACCTTCTGCTTATTTCTTTCATCTCTCAGGTGGATACCATCGCAGCAGATGAGAGTTTCTCCCAGGTGGATTTTGGGGGAAGGCTCATGAAGGTGAACACAGAAGTGAGGAGTTTTGGGCCATTGTCCAAAGGCAGGGGATTCCACTTGGCCTTCCAGGATCTGGGTGCCTGCATGTCCCTCCTGGCCGTTAGGGTGTTCTACAAAAAATGCCCCAGCATTGTGCAGAATTTTGCTTTTTTCCCTGAGGTAAAATCCAGGACATTAAATTTGTGGTAATTTAATCATACCATTGCAACTGTTGGATGGTCAAGCTTTTCTTTTTTTTGTAATAGACCCTGACAGGAGCAGAGTCCACCTCTTTGGTTATCGCTCGTGGAAGCTGCATCCCAAACGCAGAAGAAGTTGATGTACCCATAAAGCTCTACTGTAATGGAGATGGGGAGTGGATGGTTCCCATTGGGAGCTGCAGCTGCAAGGCAGGCTACGAGCCAGACAATGGCAACGTGTGTCGAGGTAAATCTTTACATGAAGGAAGTTGTGCTTTTGATTCAAGTCTGTTCACAAGACTTTGTAATGACTAACAATCTTGCATGCTGTGTATGGATTCAGTGTTGTTTTGAAGTAAAAGCTAACAAGCTACAGTGGCAGCAAATCAATATCAAACAAACCAATATGTAGCTGCAGTCAGCATCCTGTGGCAGCTAACATGTCAAAATATGCAAAGCTGAATGTAAGCAAAGTATCTCTGCTTTCACTTAAGTATCAGCTTCAGTTTAATTTACATGTATTGAATATCATAAAAACATTTTCTAGCATAATAGATTCTTTATTAAAGTCTTGATGTGATTACAAACAATACCATAACTGTACATATACAGTTTATTTTAATCTCAGTAAATTCTGTTGAAAATGTAAATATTCTGCTCAGTCAAGGAGGACAAAGTGTTGCATTTGTTGCTGTCTTAGCTGAGTAATTTCATACAAGTGCTTCGTACTTCTGATGCTTTATGATGTATTTTTGCCCAAGGGGGCAGCGCACGATGCTCCATATGTTAATATTTGTCGAGGCATACTTGGATGAATGTGGTCCAGAAATAGCTCCTCTTCCCTCAATGTTCCAAATATCTCCACCTCTTTTCCTCCCTTTTTATAGCTGGCCTCCTTCCCCATTTCCTCTCCGAAGTGGTACCCATCATTTCTTATTCTCTCTGGAGAGTCTCATCCATTTTTTTTGTGCACGTACGTGTGAGTGTGTGCGTGGGGGCGTGTGATGTATGTACATATGGTAAAATGATAAGTGAGGCCGCTTCATCCCATGTTAATTAGTTTAGCATGTTCAAGCCAGATTAGTCTGCCGCATATTAGTCCCCAACTGTCAGAGAGTATTAGGGAGAAAGAAGGAAAGAAAGAGGGAGAAAGAAAGAAATTGCTGGATGGAGAGAGAGGTCGAAAGCTGATAGATAAAATAGAAAAAGCACAGACTGATGAATAATTTTCTCTCTGCCTCGAGTTAAATAGATTAAGTTCATCGACTGAAACCTGACAAACTTTTGGTGTCAGTTGGTGTTTTTCACAAACCAAATTTCTCATTTTGATATTTGAGTGTCTGGTGAATGTAAAGCAGTCCTTACTGAAAGTCATTAGATATCATGAAGCCTCACATTACATTATTCCTTTTTTTTTGAGGGGGGGTTGGGGTGCTATTAAAAAGCTAAATTATTGCTGTGTTCCATTTGAACTCTGATGTCGGAAATTCCCAGTTCCAAGTAGGAAGTTTCAACTGGAACGGCCCCCCGAAGTCGGATTTCCCACTCGGAAAGTCGGACAGTCCTCGCAGCTCCGAGTTCAGATTTGAAGATGGCCGCGCCCAGTGTTAACAGTTTTAAAAACTCCTGTAATGTTACATTTATTTACGCTTCTTACCAATATTTTGTTGCTTTAAATCAGTCATACACGTAGTGTTGGTTTATATAGATGTAAGTGGAAGCTGCTGTAGTATAATTCACATTTTTCATGTGATATATGTGAAGTACAACGCCAGCTGTGCTAATAACGGCTAATAACAATAGCCTTAGCAAACACATCGTTTTGCTAGGCTGCTAACTGGTTTTTCCGACCAGTGAACTGGAATGCAAGTTGATCGGGTGTGACGTCACTTCCCAGTTCAGAGGTAAATGGAACGCAGCATATGTGCTATAATTCATGTAAGAAGCAGTAATAGGACTCTTTTAATTTATATCAAGCAGTAATGTTCATTGTGGTGATATTTCATGCATTGTGTTCGTGCGTATTGTCTGGACTATAAGTCGCTCCGGAGTATAAGTAGCATCAGTCAAAAATTGCATGATGAAGAGAGGAAAAAAAGCACGGGACTATAAATTGCATTTGTTTATTTAAAATGGAGTGCTTTTCAAATTTTTCATATCCTACTTGCAACTGATAAAAATTCCCCCATCACTCCAATTCTAAAGTTAATGCCTGTACAGTGAACGATCATAAACATCATTATCAAGAAGGATAAACATTTTTCTTTTTTTTTTTTTTGAGGATTTGTTCCACCACACAGACAGTACAGCCAGATGCCCAAAATGAACTCCCCTTGCTGAGATACGGTTGTTTTGGGATCTCTTCTTTAAGAGCAGAATATAGTTGTCACAAGCCTAGAGCGCCCTCATGTGACATTAGACGGTAATGTTTACTCCTTGCCTCATGTCAGTCAGCATGAATTAACAATTAAAAATATGTTAACTTGTTTATATTTTAATATTTTGAGGTTGCTCTGGACCATAAGGGCGCATTCAGAAAGCATAGTCCGCGAGTCTCAGTCCATTTGGGGGCTCGGCTGGGGGTGGGGTGGTCTTCCGGACCGAGATTGCATTCACATTGGCTGCAGGAAGCACCAGACACAGCAGAAGATATTCAGCTCTGCTCCATGAACCAGACTGAAAATAAAACTCAAAGCAGCCACTGATAATCAGATATTAATGCCTCTTAGTGAAGAATGTGGACAAACATTTAATTTAAAGGAGAACTCAGTAACTTTTTTACCTCAATAAATGCTTTTTGGAATCCCCGTGGGGCTAAACAAAGTGTTTACGGAGCGATTCAATGTGCCCCCCCCTCCCGCCGGGGGCTCTGGCCTGCCAGCAGCTAAAAACAACTTTGCCTGCGCCGACCCGAGCAGAACTTGCGACAACAGAAACCGCTGTACGGTACTCAGGTCCCCTATCTACCGAGCTGCTTCCAGCGCTGATTTGAACCAGACTACCAGCGCTAATTCGAAGAAAACATTTCTTTAGCTTCCACCACCTAAACACGGCTCCTGGCTCTCATAACCAACTCTTTGCTGGACCAGAGTGATTCACGTAGCTTGTGCTGCCTGGGTGCCGGGTGAAGCATCACTCCTTCAGGCTTAATAATCACTTGTCACGTCCGCAAAAAGTAAATAAAAGTTCGTATTCTTACCTGCTACTCGCCAACACCAGAGAAAAATATAATCCACGGCATATTTACCCGCAAATCGCGGGTAAAGCGTCCCGTTTTAGAAGATACAGGTCTTTGCTTTGAGCAGAGGGAGATGCTGTGCTGCTACCAACGCAGCAAAGTAGCATCAACAAACTAGTAAAAGCTTAGAAATATATCCAGGAATCAAAATAGAGGAAAGACAGGTAGAGAAGCCGTCTGTGTGCTGTGGGGGTGTAAGGGGGGTTGAACACGACAGTGAAAGGACGCCACTAGGGGGAGCCCCGAGCTGAAGTTACTGAGTTCTGCTAGTCCGGAGTTCCTCCCCGTTTCTGTTTACAAACAGAAATGGGGAGCTCTCTCCTTCAGAGCTGGGTGAAAGCCAAACCAACATTAACCCTGGTTTTAAGCGTGCACTATCCTGAAGCTCTTTCTGCGGATCATGAGCTTATCCCCACACAGCTTCATGCTCTTAGCTCTGTCATTGGCTGGCGATATATACAAAAATTTCCACGCAGAAATGTCCCGAACAGACAATAGCAAAGGGGAAACGCAAATTACAGACAGGGGGAGAGGGAGTTGCATTCAAACTCACCACCCCACAAGAGTAGAGGCCCAAAGGCGCGGATTGAGACAGATTTAATTTGCACAAGTCTAACATTTATTTTCAGGGGGGAAACTTTGGACTCTTCCTTTTTACAGTACTGTAACTGACATGTAGTAGACTCTTAATTAGAAAACAGCCCATTTAACAGTTAAAGTTATTAAAATGATTATCTTTAACCAGGTTTATTCAAATTTGGCCGTAGATAATGTTTATTACTTTCTACTTTTAAAAAAAAATTGTATTTTTTATTTTTTTCAAATGCAATTGAATGCCTTTGGTCAGAACATAAATAGAGCTGGAGTTTACTGTATTAATGTCCATGTCTGTGTTTAGTTTAGTTGTCAACAAAAAAGAAAAACTAAACTTTTTGTTGACCCTGCCCCTTAAAAGAATCGGAATCGAGAATCGTTAGGAGCAGGAATTGTTAAAATTCAAACGATATCCAACCTTACTCTTATTGCCTTGTTAACTATACGAACTGTTGTCTTCAGTCTTGTGTAGAAATCATTTTTGTTCCTGTCCACCTGCCCAGCATTCATTTGAAAACAGCAGCATATGGTGATTTAAACCTGTTTTCCCAACCCCTGCTGTGACGACTTGTAAAAGCGGGCTGTCTTTTTCCATAATATCCTAGTATTCCTAATTTCCTTGTAAATGAAATCATTCATGTCATCAGCATATCATCGCAGTCACAATCAGGAATCAGAATATTTATTTTGAGTCAATCCTCTTTCAGAGGCTCAACCTATTTGGATATTCTTAGATTGTTTAACATGCAAACAACAGACAGACTTGGTGGACATCTTTTGACGTTTCTGTGATAGTATGTCTGTACACACCTGCTTTTTGTTGAAACACTCATTTCAGATGTCATGGGACAGAGCATGTCCTGTCTGTCTCCTCCAAGCAGGCATCTTTTTAGTGTGCTTTTCTGCCAATCAGCTGATAACAACTTGGCAGGAAGCTGGACTCACTATTGGAACAGATGGTCGTCTTTTTGTGTGTTAGTGTGAGGGTTTGAGTGTGTCAAGCCACAGAGATGGTGTTTATTTTGCACCAAATCAGCATATTGTGCAAACCATACGGCAAAACTGGCTCACGATCAAAGTACTGTGTCTGTTTGAAGGAGCAAGAGAGAAGGTGTGTGTGTGTTAATATTCAAACCCTTTCTTAAAATGCATCACACTACAAATGCAAGCACTGATGCTGAATGCAGATTTTTTTCCCCCCACTGTGTTCTCTCAACAGTGCTTCTTTTACTATTCAAACCTACAGGCTTTGGACATGCACACACTTGTGCAAGTTTTTATAATTGATTAGTTTGTCTCTGTGCCAACTTTAGACAATTGTCATCCACATGGTCACTGCATGACTCACACAGCTTGCAGAGAGCACAGGGGGAACCTGAGGTATAATATGTGTCTTTGTTCCCTCTTAATTTTTAGAATAATTCAATGATTTTACTCTTTGTGCTTATTTCACTGTCTCCTCTATATTTGACCTTTTTTCGTTTGCATGTTCAGAAACTAAAGGACCAAGGATCTTTACTGTACATACACAAAATGTTCCTTCGGTGTTGTTCTGAGAGGGCTTACTGTATAAATAATGGGACAATATTAAAATTCAGTGGAAGAATGATAATACCATCAAAAATGGATTATTTGTCATGCTTAATATATATATATTTTTTTTTGCAAGACGATTATTTTGGTCAACTCTTCCTTTGCAAGTTGTGTAAAAACTTAGCAATATAAAACCCACAGACATTTGCACACACACATACACAAATACAAATATGACTATACAGAGAGGTATCTAGAGGTAATGGAGAGATGGAGCAAGACTTGTTGCCATGGTGACACGCCCCATGTGTATGAGCAAGGTTGTTGAATAAATGACCTTGACAAACCAGATGTCTGTCTACCTATTCAAGACTGAAAGACACACACACACGCACACACACGCACACACACACACAACCACACACAAAGAGAATGCCTGATACTTTGCAGAGATGGCTTCACAGAAATTTTGATGGCTTGATACAGAAACTAACAGAAAAGTAGACTAACACAAAGATGATAAATGAATTTAAAAGGGGAATTATTATTATATTATTATTATTATCATCGTTCATACTTTGCAGAACTTTAAAGGACATGGGACACAACATGGTCTGTTTCGTCGGCTCCCCACTTTAAAAAGCAAAAAACAAAACAAACTGTAATATTTATTATAGAGTGGCACTAAAGTAACACAAAAGAAACAAAGCAGGTGTTTGTTTTAAGTGCATTTTTGTTGATCCAAGCACAATTCTAAGTATGCTTCAGCTAAGTGCTTGTTATATAAGAGTTTTCTAAACAGAGATCACTCTAAAATATTTGTCTTTAGAAAAAAAAACGCCTTAATTGATTCAAATGGATTTATTTCCTTCTCTTATAGTCAGACAAGACCTTGCACTGTTGTTCATATGAAGCAAACTGCACCCTGCATGGGGTTTATTGTAAATCTGCTTTTACTGCTGATGGCAAATAACCTCACAAACTAACTGGCTTAGTTGCAGATAAACTCAAAAGATTTCAAAGTGGGTATACAAAAGTGGTAAACAACAGATGGTTACAGTAAGGTTTAGCTAGGTTGTGGAAGGAAAGGCAGAAGCTCAGTCCATCAACCTGATGCTTGTCTTTATTTCCTCCCCAGTAAAGTGTCAAATGCAGTTGTGCAAAAGTACAGAATTATGCAGAAAAATTATTAAAAACTTGAAAAAATAACAAACAGCAAAAATATCCTGTAAGAGTTAAAACAAAGGCACTAGCCCCTTATATATCGGCCTGGAGTTCTTGCTGCAAAATGAATCTCTGACACCTGGAGCTTCCACTCCAGCTTTATACTGGAAGCCCCTCATATATGAGACAAAGCATTGTTAAATGACAATACCCAGACACAAAACATGGATGCGCACATTAACCCACCAATAAAATTAATCAAGACTACAAAAATGTTCTAAATGGCTCTATGGCTCATACAGTCTATGGCTTGTTGCCTCCACCCTCTGGAACTCCCTCCCAAAACACATTTGTGATACTGGTGACCGAGCCAGCTAAAAACTTCAATCTGCCTTCAGTACACCCACTCAAACTTCTTAACTTTTTATATTGAATTGTGTCTTACTTGAAATTGTGCGTTTTCTAATTGTTGTATTTTTATTCTGTTTTTATTTGACCTGTAGAGCTTCTTTGAGACCTTTTTAAAAGCGCCATATAAGTAAAATGTATTGTTATTATTTATAAACTTTAATGGTGCATGCAAACTGCGTACAACCTATTTATTAGAGTGGGGAACCTTGGTCCCCGAGGGCTGCAGTCCTGCAGGATTTCAATGCCTCTCAGCTCTAACACACCTGATTCACATCAAATGGATCCATCAGCCTATCAAGACCTATCAAAACGTGCAGGACGAGGGCCCGAGTTTCCCCACCACTGGGCTACACCATGACCATGACATGGGCAGTTCACTTGGCAGATTGTCAGCTTGACAGTTTTTCAAAATATCAACTCAGTACCTGAAGTTCAGTGTGCTGGAAAATACACCACATGTAGCAAATCATTTGAGAACCCAGGTTACTTGAGATTTTTGTGTCAACAGTTACTAACTTGATAATCAAAATAAATTCTTAAAAACTGTTAGCAGACAAAGTATGAATCTGAATGCTGTTTAGTTGTTCCCGATGAGTTCATCCCTGGATTAACATCAAGCACAAGCTACTCAATCCCTTGATATATTTTGGCTGATTTTAGTAAGTGGCATAAGAAGCAAATTGAATGCTAGTCCTAAGAGAAACTGAGATCATGTAATGATTTCTGACATGGATCCTAAAAGTGCCATAGCCAAATCATTCATACAATGTGCTAACAATAAATGGCAATTTTTTTTTTTCTTTTTTGATAAAAAAAAACTGCAATAAAATTGTTCTTACAATATTTTGCAATCTTTTTGCATGCACGACTCTTCAGACCTTGTGAACTGCTCTCCCTCTGTAGTGATCTCCCCTTGTTAAAGGTTTAATGAATCGCTTTCCATCTCTCTGGTCTTTAGTTCCCTGCCGTGAATCTGGATGGGATTCAAGTCATGACTTTTGCATTCCAAAATATTTCTGCTTTTTAGTGTCTTGGCCAGTTTAGATGCATATTTTAGATCTCCGTCTTGTTGGCATGTCCAATGCAGCACAAGTTCTAGTTATTCTCCAGGCTGAATGTTCCTTAAAAAAACTTGGATGTCATCTAAATATGGCTCTACAGTTAGATGCAAGAAAAAGGCCATGAATAATTCAGAACTCTAACAGAGCGGTTCACAGTCATTTGTCACTTACTTATGTCATTTACAGCCTAGACCAGAGCTACTCAACTTGGTCCTACGAGGGCCGCCATCCAGCAGGTTTTCCATGTCTCCCTGATCCAACACAAGTTGATGAGTCATTGTTCAGAGCTTGATTAGCCATTGAAAAAATTTAATTTGAGTCAGGTGTGTTAGAGCAGGGAGAAACAGAAAACCTGCTGGATTGAACCGAATTGAGTAGCCCTAGCCTAGATGAATCCAAAGGAACCTTTTCGTAATTTATGCTTACGCCACTTGTGCATGCTCACAATGTCCTCGAAGGTCGAAGCTTTGGAAGTCCTATGTGTGGCTATGTGATGGCTCCGTCTTCAACAGCTTTATTCAAAACCAACTGTGCTCATGCACTGGATGATACAGGAAATGTATTCTTCGGATTATATGAAAGGCAGCTGATGATGAGCTGGTGAAATTTTTGAGTGACTCTATATGAGTGTTTGATTCGGAACTGTTAAAAGACAAGGACTTTGATTGTAGTTCAACTTCAGAATGAAATCTTCTGAAACTTGCGGAAGAGCTCATTTATAAATGTAAATCCAACAGCTTTGATCTGAGCCAACCACTCCATCAAAGGTGTTTTACCTCAACAGGTAATCAGCTGTGTTATGGTTTGTGTTGAAGCTACGTCACAGGCTAATGTTTATGCTGATGCTAATATGGAAAGCTGCTTTGATCATTAATAAAATAAGCTGGTTTCAGCTGTGTCTGTAGATCAGTGCAGTTTAAGATGAATAAAAACTGGACAAAAAATGTCCCTACAGACTTCAGGTCACTGGAATAAATAAGTTTCAGGTGAATGTTTTTATAAATATGCAAGAATCTCAACATGATTATTATTTTTTATTCTTTTTTTTTTTTTTTTAAGAAACCTTTTCCACCCCATTTTTGCTACAGAAACATTCAGTCCACACTGATTCTTACATCCATGACCAGGTTTGTCTTTTCCCCAGGGGAATGCATTACATATAGTAAAATGGGAGGTTGAATAGAATTATTAAGCTCTGCACAGACCCCTGGGTAAATGGAAAGCTGGATAAGTTATTCATCTGTATAAGTCGTGTTTTTTACCTTAATTTTGTGAGGAAGTTCTTCCCAGTGTGCCTGGGTTTTCAGGCTTCCTCTCTCACTTTCAGGATGTGCATGTTATGGAGAGTGCTGAATCTAAATTAGCCAAAGGTGTGAGTCGAAGCGTCTTTGGTTGCTTGTTTCTGATGACCTGTGCACTGTCAGCTGGATAAGGGTCCAGCCCCGTGTGATCCCTAACAATCAGCCTGATCTCTGAAAAATACTTAAGTGAAGAAAATGAAAAGTACAACCATACAACTATTTAATGCATTATTTAGCACTAGAATGTTGAATGCTAATTGCGAATCAGGTTGTAGATTTTTCATAGTATAGACACAAATGTGACTTTCCCTGGCTTTACACTGGGTCCGTGAGCGCAGCGCTATGAGCGCAACGGCTTTGCTGCGACCTGCACAGTGCGAGCATTTACACCGTTCACTGTGCACCCGCTGTTGTTCGATTCGTGACATCACGGAATCACGGGAGGATTGCAAGATCGCCTGTGATTCTCATCCAAATGGCTAATTTTGCCCACATGTTTGTGTGTCATGGTTTCTTTTTTCACTGGAACCCCGTGGACACGGAGATGATGTGAGATGTCATGATGTTCAGGTAGTTCAGCAGTTTAAACTCTGCACAGTGGCTTTTGTTTTGGGAAGTTACCGGATGTTTTACACTGAATCTGTGTCTGATTTCCTGTCTGGTCTGATCTGAACTACTAAAATTGATGCGGTGTCGGTCCATGCTCCGTTAAAAATAGAGCTGACGCGTATTTTTAGCGCATTGGCGTGACATGCTGGAGCGACGATGGACCACTCACGTGCCGCGGCGTGCTCGATATATTTCAAACCATTGACTACATGGGCGCGGTCCGGTGCGCATGGTACGCCGCTGTGCTGTGCTCACGGACCAGGTGTAAAGCCTGGGTTAGTCTACACAGATAACTTTCTTTTGGTTTAAAGAAACAAGAAGAAAAAGAAAAGAATCCTCTGCTTAGCTTAGGGTTTTTGGGTGATTGAGAGGAACAAATGTAAGATTTAACCAAAAGACCTTGGATCATTTTTTCAGAGCAAACATGGTGTTTCCCCATACTGTTGTTTCACTGGCTTGGTTTGAACATTCTTCTTTAACTTTCAGTCGAATTTGATAGATTTAATTTGATCAAGAAAAAGAAGAAAAACAACTACTTAAGTTATTTTTGACACCCACAATTTGGTTTGTGTAGTTCCACACTACCCAGAAGGCAACGGTTCTACCCAATAGACCCTTTACGTAATGTATCCATACTTCACTCGCGCATTCTCGCAACTGCCGCTGAAGGTCAGAAAGCTTTGGAGGCCCATTGAAATAGAATAGAGACTGGTCTTTATGGGGTTAACCCCATAAAGACCAGAGCGGGTGTTGTGGTGAAAGCGGTGACAACGATGCCTTCAGCGGCAGTTGCGAGCATGCGCAAGTGACGTATGCAAAAAACACGAAAAGGGTCTATTTCCTGCTCTCATTTGAATGAATATATGAATGATTTGACAAACCTTTTACAGGAGGCCAGAACTTGTCACCATGGTAACCATGCAAGCTGACATGAAAGGCAAACATAAGATGAGCATGGCTTCTTTACATTATGTGTCATTGCTAGTATTTTTACCTCGCTGATTTATAATTCCAGGATGATGAATGCAGTTTTTTGAAGTCATTCTTACTTGATTATTTGACTGTTAAATGAGTCTGTCAACATAATAAAAAGTGGATAAAAGTAGTAGAAAGCCATGACCCAGTTAAAAGAGTCAGAGAAACAATATCTTATCCCCACTGCAGAAAAACATCGTACCCAGATTTTCGTCATCCACAGAATGTTTTTGTGTGTCTTGTCAGAACAAGACATCGTGCTGCTATTCCTAGATGATCCCCCTCTGAGCTGTCAACCTTACAGCACTGATAACAACTCTGCTCACACATTGTTTTTCTAAAATAAAGTTTACCAAATGTCTTTTAATCAAGGCCAACAAAAAGCACAGGGACATACTTCAAGAACATTAGAATTTGCCTTCTTTCTGACAGCTGAGATGCCAGAGTAATGTGTTGTTTTATGAATTTTCCATCTTTCTTCTCAGCTTGTCCTCAGGGCACCTTTAAGTCATCCCAGGGGCCAGGATTGTGTCAGCAGTGTCCACTCAACAGTCGCTCTACCATCGAAGCTGCCACCCTCTGTGGTTGTCGGAATGGATATTACCGCGGAGACATGGACAAACCCGAGGACATGTGCACCAGTGAGTCAGTCCTTTTCTCTCCATCAGACACACAAAAGAACATTGTCTGTATATATTTCAACAGTGTTTCTGGGCATCAATGACCAATGCACGCTTAAGATCCCAGCAGCGGGCACACAACATACGAGAGGCTGATCCCACTGACAGTCTAATATTTCATAATTAAATGAAAAGCCAACATCTGCTTTGATTTATCATACAGCCCCCAAATTTATGCGTCTGCTTCAGAGAGCTGCAACACTCCCCTCCTTGTTCGGGGATTTGGGGAGCGGTAAGTAATAATGCTGCCATATTCCTGCGGCTTTCCATTGAAGTGAATATGTGTTTAGTGTGTTGAAGAGGCTATATTGCTATGCAAGACGAATCACGGAGTGTGAAAAACGCAGCTTCTTGGTTCCTCTGAGAGCTGGAGTAAGTAGGTTGAAACATGAATCATTTTGAACTCAAACTCCACGTCTGTGTACACACTTTTATTCTGTACTGACTGTGTTATCACACGCGTGTTTGTGCATGTCCTGGTAACCTGAATATAACTTTGTGTTTTGACAGACTAAAAACAGTCATGGTTCACTCAGGTTCTCACTCTTATTTACTGTTATACAATAACTACATTATTAGTTACTGAGTCCTACTTTTCATGTTATTTTCTCCATCTTCCTTTTTTTTTATATTCCTTTCACATATGTGGTTTGGTTAAGTCTGTTCAAGTCTAAGAAAATCATGATGTTGCCATTTATTTCTGCTCTCTTTCATGTTCACAGTGACTCTCAGACAAAACAGTCACTGTAAGCAGTCAAATGGACTGTCGGGTAACTCACCGGCTGCTCTGTTCTGCAGCTGTGGCCCTGTCATCATCAGAGCTACAGCCAGCTACATGGGGAAATTCAATTCCAATGAGTGACAGCGAGTTCCACAGCTATTTAATGCACCTGACATGTTCTATTATGCTTTCTGTTATCTCAAAGACTTAACCAAGAAAATCAATTTTATTAGTAGAAACTGCAACTGGGCCTAGTTTGTCATAAATTATGACAAAAGGAAGTTACATGGTGCAAAAATAGACACAAATCGCTTTCACTTCCATTTTTTTCTTGAATTTTGTTTGATGTTTTTCCCCTTTTATGTAGTATTCATTTCAAATGTCATTTCTCCTGACACGTTTGCTCTGGTTGGAAACACCCAACATTGTTTCCATTGCTGCCCTATTCACTGATTTAAATCCTTTTTTTTTCTTTTACCAAACAACCTCATTTAGTCTCATCCAGCATTTCACTGGTACTTTCTCCAGTCTTGAGTCATCCATGGTGAACATTCTTGAAGGCCAACCTGTTTCTGTCTCCTCTCTGCTGATACGAGAGGTGTTCAGATTAATGAGGATGGCCTTAGTGTTGGAACATAGACGATGCAAGTCAGGACTAAAACTTAAGGTGAGGGCTTGTTGCATCACTAAGGCCCTCGACTGTGGGACAGCCTGACAGAAAATCTCAGGGCTGACCACGTACCGTTTTAGCTTATCTTTTAACTAAATCTTGATTTTGGTTATTTATTTTTGTTTTAGTCTTTTATTTATTTAGTTTTAGATTTATTTAGTGATTCTGTTGTTCATTTGTCTTTTTTCTCTTTAGTCTTTTATTTAATTTTGCATTATTTTAGGACATTTTTAATGAACTCCTTTTTGTTTTACTTTTCTTTGTTTACTTGTTGCTCTTATCTGTTTTTTGTTGTTTTTTTTTTTTTTTTAGGTATGATTGATGTCTGTTTTACTTTTTTAACACTTTTTCTTTTAGTATTTCCTCATGAGGACCCTACCTGCTTGATTTGCAGGGGTGTTGCCATGGTGATTGCCCTTGTCAGGGTGACTGGGGCACTATGGCTGTGGTTTTGACCCTTGTGGTGTGGTTCCTGTTGTGGCACCCAGGGTAGGCTGGCTCCTGGTGTAGATGGATCCTCAAGTTATGTTTTCCTCACAGCAGCGTCAAGCCTGATGTTTATCTATTAGTACTTTAAGTCCTACTGTACATTAAAGGTACAGTATGTAAGAATTACTGACAACTAGTGGTAAAGATGGGTATATGAAAGAAAATGTGTTTTCTTTCAAATGACTTCATATTCCAAGCACTGTTGTGAATGTATGGTGGTTGTTAGCGGCCAAAATTCTCCCAAAGATAAAGATGTTTTCATCTGTGAGTGGATCTAGTATCTCAGGTGTAGCTACTGTATTATGAGTAACTACTTTTTATGCCTTGTAAGGCATTACTTATCCCACACTGTGCTTTAATTTCCCATTAAACAAAGCTGGTACAGCAATTTTAAGGTTCAGAGGGTTCTTTCTTCACACACATCATTTTGTCCATTCAGGAACAGCGTAGTAAAAAATGGTGGAACAAATATGGCAGCCTCCATATGTGCACCGCCCAGCAAGTAGATATAAATGACTCATTCTAAGAAAATAAACATAACAGCTGTTCTTGTGCAGTGATTACACATCAATAGAAACACAGTTTTGAAATACATATCACATTTTTCTGCCGTTGACCTGTGATTTTTTTACATACTGTACCTTTATGTTAAGTGACAGAAATTAGAAGTTAGAGTTTATGTTTGTGTAGAACATGGGGAGAGGAGGTGGGGTCTAGTCTTTCATAGAGACTAGAATGTTGATGGATGGATGGATGGATGGATGGATGGATGGATGGATGGATGGATGGATGGATGGATGGATGGATGGGTAGAGATTAATCAACCCAAAGGGAAATTTAATTCTTCAGCTGCTTACTGACATACACACCACAGTAAAAGCTAATAAGTAAAATGAAATATTAATAAAAAGAATACTAAAAAAAAAAGAAAAAAAAAGAACAAACAGTAAGCTATGATATATACTATGGCATGTGAGGGCTTGTTTTGTATTAATGTCCATAAATTGCTTTTATTATATGAAGCATTTTGTGTTGCTTTGGGGAATAAAAGCGCTCTATAAATAAAATATAGTTTAAATGCTACAGTGTAGTGTAGTCATTGAATAATATTTTCTACCTAACAGAAATGCAGAACATTGAAGAGTTATGCCGGCAGCTTCATCATTAGAATGTAGATGAAAGCAAATGATCATTCATACAAGATGGGTACCGACCCACCACCACCAAAAAAAATAAAAAGACTTAATATTGACATTTGAAATTTTTAAATACATCACAGTAACAGAGCATTCCTGTCACCTGTTTTGTGGATGAAATTAATCAATTATGAAAACGGATTGCAGGTACAGTAAAAAGCATCACCCTGACTGCTGACAGAAGGAAAATACACTCTCGCAGTGGGAAGGTGTCAGGTGTCAATCCACTCAGCCTACACAGCTCTGAATTACTTTGGCACTTTCAATTCAAGGGCAAAATAAAACTGCATTTCAAACTTTTTCAAACACCAAAGCGATGGAAAAGAAGAGGTCAAACTTTAGAAAACAGAAGAATGATGAAACCAAATTTTTTTGTTGGAGGTTCAGTTTATTTGTATTTTTCCCGAACTCAATCAGATGTAGAGTCAGATCGGTGAGACGCAAGAATGAGCGCAGTTTGTGGGTCGTTTTCTGACAGAAAATCATTGTCTACATGCCTCACGGACTGCGAAGGTACAGAGGAGGCGTGTGTGTAAGCGTGCCCTCTGTATAAGAGTGTGTGGGTATTTTATCGAACAGAATGGATTAATATACTGTAGTGTGGGAGTTTGACTGTAAACAGATCAGATTGAGTCTTTAGATGGTCTCTATTGTAGCAGCAGTAAAACTGGATATGTGATCACCTCTTTTATCCCTCTTTACTCTTTGACCGTGCTTCTGTCATGAACTCTGCATCCAGCAGTTTGTTTTGCATTAATGCTACTTAAACACTTGTGTCAACACACTTCATTGCCTGTGTGTAGAATTATGACTGCTCAGACAGGTTCATGCTCTCTGAGCAGAAATATTTATAAGAGGCCACTGCTTATATTTTCAACCCCTGCTGTTAGCACTTTGATTTTGAGTCATAGCTGTCACTGAGTGTTTGAGAATTATACACTTATACATATTCCACAGGGCCAGCTCAGTCATTTCTTACAACTTACCATATACCAAGGTTGAACATTCCTTTTATCTCTACTGTTCTTGTTATGTGTGCGTCACACTCTCTGTGATGTGTTTGTATAGTCAAGGAGAAGTGCACCCGGTAGGCTTAACCTCGTGAAAACCGGCAGTGCTCTGAAGACCCATTTTGACACAGTGAAAAAGAGAGAGAACCAGTCAGCCAGAAACCAGAGGACTACAAAGAGACGGTGATGTTTATGACAGCCTCTAAGCTGTTTGGCCACTTCCTGACTGTTATGGCTGCAGCCCAGTGTTCCTCCTTACAGGTAGCACATACAGCAGGCGGTAAGATACTGTAACTGCTCTTGAAAATCCAAAGCCCCTGATATTTCACAAGCTAATTAAGTTCAAAAATAATCTTTGGGGATTCTTGTTTCTAAGATTTGGGGGGTATTGATGTATTTTGTTAGTGTGCTCTAATGGTTACACTAGAGTCCTGAAAATAAACAAGATTCTTCTGTTGGCCAACAAAAAAAGGGACAGGACGGGTTTTCTCATGGAGTCCTTTGGGTATATACAAATTACTCTGAAGAGGTAACTGCTTTCTATTTCATTTGTATAAAATAGGCAGGGAACTACTGATCTTTCCCAATTGATAAATGATCCATTTGTTTGCAAAGGTGCATTTGTTTAACTCTTTCCTCATTACAGAACATAAACGGTGACGTTTTTGGATCTTTTGAAATGTGTTTGATCATTATTTTTCCCATTTGTCAGACTTATGCTTATAGAGGAAATGTGATATGCCAAATATGATATGTTTCACAGTTTTACTTGCTGGATTTACTTTTTGTTCTTTTCTACTATGTAGAAATGTTAGTATGATTATAAATGAGTACTTTAGATGATTATTCGGTGCAACATTGTTTTTATTTCTTTTGTCCAGATGTCTCAATTGCAAGTTAAAGTTAAAGCTGGTTTTTTATTCAAAGATATTTATGACGTCATTATTAATTTCATCACATATAGCAGTATATCATCACATTAATAAGTCTGTTTGTCTGGGATTACATATTTACTCCGGTCATTCTGACCACATTTCACTCTAGCATGCTCAAGCCCATTTAAGATTTAGAAATTTGCCGGGGTCTAACAGGACAAAGTGTGTATGGCCATGGTTCCACTGACATCGGTGAGGGTTTCAGTGCTGATTTGTCCTTCACATTATGTGAACTGTGACAATAACTTCCTTTTGTAATCATCGTGCTGTTTTTTAAGCGTGATTGTGCCACTAACGTTGTTGTCATCTAAGAAGGAAAAACACTGCAGCAATGATTAGATGTGCGTTTGCCGATTCTATACCTTCTGATTGCTGCTGCTAACGTCTTTCTACTGAGTGTTAGGAGGTCACAGATTTTTCAGCATCAATTTAAATTCTTATGAAGATTCATAACAAGATGGCTTAATTCTTCTGGCAGCTTCCTTTTGTGTGACCACACAATGTGGATATTTACATAGATGCAGTGTGAAGGCTTTCCATTTATACATTTGTTATTTAGGGAGAATTTCCTTCTCATTTTTTGTGTTTTACCTGACAGGAAATTGCAGGAATCGTCACTTATATTGCAATGTTGAAAGGTTTACTGATTGGTATGTCAGTGACTTTTATTTGGCATAAAATCTCAGTTTGTTTCTAATTGTTTATGAAAAGAACTTCATTTCACAAATGAAATGAATTGAAATGAAATGAAAAATACTTTTTTCATCCCAGAAGGGAAATTCAGCATTGTAAAAGCTCACTCTTTTTTTTTCTCTTTTTTTTAAAAAACAATATAACATTATATTAAATTATAATCAGTCAGTCAGTCTTGTTCCTTAGGGTGATGCTGCTGGCAGGAATGAATTTCTGTATCTCTCCATCCTACAGCAAACCTGATGCAGCCTCCCACTGAACACACTGTTGATTCTTTACCTTGATTGATTATTAATTTGATTATTATTAATTATTATTATTATTTGATTATTCATCAAATGATGGAATTATTGAAATGTAATGTATTTTAGTGTGGTTTACAAGTAAGAGACTGGCAGATTAAACAAACACAGTGAATATGCAGTTAGAATTCATTCCTGCCTCTTCCTTTGTTTCTTTTTACCAGGCGTCCCCTCAGCTCCTCGCAATTTGGTCTCAGTTGTGAACCAGACATCAGTGATGCTGGAGTGGCACTCGCCACGGGACACCGGGCACCGGATCGACTTGTCATATAATGTCTTATGCCGCCGATGCCACAGCAGCGAGCGGCGGGCGTGTCAGCCGTGTGATGACAGCGTGATTTTTGTTCCTGGGAAGCAGGCGTTGAAAGGAACAAGAGTTGAAATCAGCAAACTCCGGGCACACACATCATACACATTTGACATCCAGGTTTGTATCCAGAGAAAAAGTGGAGAGGGTGCCGCTTTAAGATTTTGTTTGTGCTGTAAATGGATATTTGCACGGCTGTTAATAAAAATCATTAGTGACATTCACAGATCTAAGTGACGTATACTACCTGTGGGCTTAAAACCTTTTTTTTTTTCTGCTTTGTTCTTAGTTTATGATCTCGTTATTTGTGCTGGATGGCTCTGTTTATCCTGGATTGACATAATTTACTATGGACACCAACACAATTTTTCAATTCAGTTTAATTTAGCTTAAAGACACACAACGGAACTTTTAGCAGTTTTTTCAGTGACGCCCCCCATAGGGGGGAAAAAATAATCATCTTTTTTTTTTTTCTTTTTTTTAAAAACTCTCACCAAAAAAAAAAAACATTTTTTTTTTTACTTTTTTTCTTTCCCTTCCTTTTTTTCTTTTCCTTTCTTCCTTGGGGTATTTTTTTTTTTTTTTTTTTAGAAATAATGAAGATGCAAAAAAAAAAAAACACCCGGGATTTAGCTCTTTTTTATACGGGGGGGAGGGAGGGGGAGGGGCGGTGAAGAAAACGGTGGTAGGAAGGAAGGGGTCGGGGGGGGGGGGGGAAAGAAACGTAGGGGAGGTTGGGACGGGGGGGGGGACTGAGGGATAGAAAAACAAAAAAAAAAAGAAAAGATGGAGGGAGAGAAATAAAAAAAGGAAGAAAGAAAAATAATTTATAAATAAAACTGTTAACTTGCATAAGTACTTTAAAAAATGTAGCCCAATTCCATCCAATCCAATGCTCGATTATAATCCAAATAAAACAAATTGCATGATCTACTGGTTGCTGGTTATAGGTTGCAATGAATCTTCTCTTTGGTCCAGTTCAATCCCCAGCATGCGGTGGAAGCAGGCGACAATAGAAAGGAAAAATTCCTTTTAACAGGAAGGAAAACTTCAGGCAGAAACATATTCAGGAGAGGTGGCCATTTGCCTCAAACAGTTGGGGATGGAGAGGACAGGAAAAAAGGTCAACAAGCCCTACAGAAAGAAACTGCTGAGAAAGAAAAAGAGAAGTACAAGCCAGCTATAAGCTTTGTCAAAAAGGAAATGTTGAAGTTTAAACTTAAAGATAGAGAAGGTGTCTGGCTGTTGAACCCAAGCTCAGAGTTTATTTTATAAGAGAATTAAGAATTGTTGCCTAAAGCTTCTTTGGATGAGGCATCAACAGTTGGTGAGTTGTCATGGATTTCCTCTCAACTAGAAACAAATGTAAAGAATCTCATGAAGCCATCACAACTGAGAGTTAGAGGAATACATGGATCAACAGAGCCATGACTCGTACTGGCTACGTTGCTGAGAATAAAGCTGGGGTCATTCTTGTTCTTTTCTGTCAGTGAATAAATAATAAGCAGTGCTTTGCAAAGGGCTTTCTTATATAGCCTACTTTTAAAGCTTTTCAAAACTAAGCGAAAATCTGCTGACTTAGATGGACACCATTGCCTTTCAGCCTTCAACTGTAAAACAAGAAGGATGTGAAAGCATGGGAATTAAACCAAGGACCCAGCCTCGTCTGACTGATTGTTTTCTTTCTCAGAGGAGCAACATTGTCTAACGCTGTTCACATCAAAGCTGTTGCTCAGTCAACAAGATAATCAACCTGTGTTTGAGTAAAGCCCTCTGTTGTGTTGGCACAATTTAGAAAGTTATGAAATTGATTCCTTAAATTCGGTAACAGCGCTGTTTGACAGACATCCACTATAAATTTCTTCCCAGCCATAATGTACATTTCCACTTTGAGGTGAGAGAAACTAAGAGTGGGGCATTCAAAGGAACCATCGTGGGTGTAGGGTTGATTAATGACCCTGACTGGAAGATAGCTGCCACTCCTAATCCTCAGCTTGTAGCTTAGGGAACCTTGAAATGCGTTAAATGTATTATTACCAAAGTGATGCTTGTTAATCAGTCCTGTAGCATGCTTGTGCTGTTTGTAATCAGAGTACGCCACCGTAAAGGTTTTATCTGGGCTTGTTGGAACCACTGTGACTCGAGAGTGATTACAAGTGCCGTCTTCTGAAGAAAGAGCAATTCACAAAATATTAAGTTGACAGACGGTAAATATGAGAATTATCAGCAGAGCATTTTTCAACATGTTTCTATTTTAAAGTTAAACAAATTCAAATATGAAGGTGTTCTTCCAAAAAGCATGTGCTTACGTGATTACTCGGTTTTAAAATTACCGTGTTCTGTTGTACACTTTTTCTTTTTTTTTCTTTTTTTTTTTTTTTTGCCAGATATTCACTGCAATGCTCAAAGATATGTTGGTTATTCTGACCCTTGCTGACACAGAGCTGCAGTCACATCTATATCAGCTCACAAGGTCGCTGCAAAAGTTCATTACATAGGATTTATAGACTTCAGTCTTTTGCCATCTGCTTTTTTATACTATAAAACATTGGTACTTAAATTGCTTATAGTAATTTTTTTAGTTATTTAAATCTCCCTGATTCAGTAGATACAACATTTTTCCTCTATTTTTTATAATATCCTCCTACATGTACACTCTTTTTAAAAGTGTGGCCCATAGGCAATCTATTCCTCGCTTCTCTGGTGGGATAAATGGTTCAGCAGGAATTGGCAGATGACTAAAGCAATGATCAGTGTTGATTATGAAATTATTGATTTGCAGTTTTTCTCCCTATAGTAATCAAATTATGCACCCACAGAAAACGTGGCAATTATTTTCATATAGTATTGATAACATGATTTGTGGACTCAAATCTAGATGCCATTAACTTATAAGCAGTTGTTCATTTTAAGGTAAGATCAGCTGATTTAACTTGACAAAAGATGCAGGAAGAAAAAGGAAAAAAAAAAAAAAGAGTAGAGCTTGGAGTAAATCATCATAAATTAAAGCTGAAAAAATTACATCACTGTCAAAGTGATGAAGTGAGCTTGTGAAGAACAACACTTGGGAGCTAATTAGGTGATCTTTAAAACACACTCAGTACCTGCTCAGTCATTGTTCTCTTTACCAGACAGCTGAAACAGCAAGTGCCTTCGCTTTGTATGTGGAACTGTAGCAAGTGAGATACTACACACATAAAGATTGTAGGATATTTTCTAAGCCTATCTACATGTGATGAATATGTTTTGTCTCTGAAATTGTTTATATATCTGAGGTTCCAGCCCATCTAAAATTACCCTCATTTAATATCACATCCACTACATTTTGCTGCTATATGTTCTGCTAAGTGGAAGGTAAAGAAGTTATTTGTTCCTAGAAAAGACTCAGTGACAAGATGCCAAAGTGATGCACACTATTAGAGGGATTATGTCCTCTCAACCTTAATGCATGTAAATATATTCATATAGAGCCAAAATAAAATTGCAGACCTCTACATGAGCATCATATGGGCTCTTTAAGAAGAAACATGTTATTTACCTCATAGCGTGTAAGGTGGAATAACTGTTCCTCTTCAAACCCTGTAGGCTGTCAATGGAGTGTCCAACAAGAGCCCGTACCCTGCCCAGCAGCTGTCAATCAACATTACAACCAATCAGGCTGGTAAGTTGGGAGCATAAAGGTAGCTGTGTGTGTGAGGGGGGGTGTGTGTGTGTGTGAAAGCATACCCTGGGGCACAGTGGATTATATGTGGGAGGGATGGCTGGAGAGATAAAGGAAATTGAGCTACAGACTTTTAATTCATAAAACATGTAACTGGCTTGTCATCTGTCTGCCTTCTCCCACTTCCCCTCAGTCTCTCCTGCACAGCTTTCATCCTTTTTCTTTTACTGTTTTCCTCTGCTTTTCTCTCAGTTCTCCTTTTATGTGTTTTATCCCTTCGCCTGCCTCTCTCCTCCTCTTCAGTCTCCTGCTGTATAATTCTCACAGACCATAAAGTAACTGACTTATTACTTCATCAATACTTTATGGAGACACAAGTGATATTTCCACCTAAACCCAAATTTTGGCTCAAAACCTGGATTTTTGTGACGGAAAATGCATCATTTACCTCATCTACCGCTGCCAAGGCTCATTGCTAATCAAAACATGATCCATTGCCACCCCACCGCTCTCAGAGCACAGTTGTTACTCCTGCTGGATGCAAAGCTTTCTTATCCCAGAAATCTTTTAGGGCTCAACAAAAACTGATTTATTTTCAGATTGATTGTGCTGGAGGGATTTTTAAATTATGCAGTAGGTTTTGAGTGTATTTCATTAGACCTTAGGATATAAACTTGCTGCACGTGCACAGAACCGTGTAAAATGCAAATTGTGGAGATATTAAAAAAAAAAAAAAAAAAAGATTGGGCTTTTCATGCAACAGCTCACTCATACTGTCAGATTATGATTACAGAATAAGCATTTGGCTCTTGAAGTATCACCACATTTACTGAGCAGTACTATGATGACTCAGCTGTGTAAGATGCATACTCTGTTTAGGATGTAATGGTTTCAAACAGAACCCTATAAAACTATAGAAACAAATTGGATTACCTTTTACTGTCTCTTGCCTTTTAAAACACCCATTTTCATTTAGTTTGAACTAATATAATGTCTCTTACGTTGATGCTAGATGTGAGAACAGTCTTCTTATCCCAAGTCCTTCCTGTCTGCAATAAATGGCATCAAAGTCCTGTACAAGTGCAAATGTGATGAAAATCACCTCATAAAAAGATCCCAGAAGCAAAACCTTGAAATACATTACAACCAACAGCCTCTGGGTCCTGAAATTATTGGTGAAAATGCATTGTAGACATAACTCTTGCTTCCCATCAGTGAAAGGAGCAGTAATTTATTTTCATGAGCCTTGAAGAGGAAACATTTTTCTCCTTTGCGTGCTAATGATCTTTGGCAATATATCATTACATGCTATATTTCCATATTTATGATGTGTAAGCACTGTGGTGAATCTAAGTTTTTTAATTGATTGTGTGTTCTTGTGTGTATGTGTGCTTTCTAACAGCTCCCTCAGTAGTTCCCATAATGCACCAAGTAAGCTCAACGAGCCGCAGCTTCTCGTTGTCATGGCCACCACCAGAACAGCCCAACGGAATCATCCTGGACTACGAGATTCGATACTACGACAAGGTAGAATGAGATGATAAACGTCTTTGAGCGTTTGGGCAATTTGCTGTTATGGTTGCAGTCTGTAATCTGTTCAGAGTCGATAAAACAGACAGATCAATATGAACTGCCTCAAAGTCATCTCATTATCTGCCACTGAGGACTTTTACTGAAGGCAAGCAACAGTCTCACTTTTTCACACATTCCTCTGTTCATAAATACCCGAACGAGTTAAAACACTGATTCCGTCACTCATCAAAGGCATGTTTATTTTCTCAGTGGTATCTTCTTGCTCTAGTGCAGTTTTCTACAGAAGCTTTACATTTTCACACATATTCCAAAGTCTGTGGGGAAAGAAAATGTTTGTGTTTGTAAAATACAGCAGCTAAAGTTGTTCTGTTTTTCACATAATGAATTCTCTTTCAAGCTTTCATTTGGTATCTCATTATGGGGAATGCACCTCTGCATGTCCCTCAGATGATGCAATTCCGAACTACTGGCCATGATTGTCTGGCAGCGGAGATGCAGATTCCCGTAGGAGGGATGAGGGATTACAGTACATCTTCAGCTGGAGCTGCATCACCAAATCGTTCTGAAAACCTCTCTGCTCACAATACAGTAGCACCCTGGTTGTCTTTGCCATAACGTCTATGTTTGGAAACTCAAAGCTATCAGTCTAGCCACCACGATGCAGTTAGCCAACAAGCCGTAGCCTGTAAATTGACAGTGGTTATGGAGCGTCCGCATCTGTACATACGTTTGAGAATGTACAAGTTGAGGATGTTGATGCATGATGAAATACTGAGATTTATGCATACAGGCTACAGAAGTTCACTTCTGTCAACCTGCAGGATGCACGCTTCCATGCACCCGCTCTGGAAATTCATTCCAGGGTATAGTATACATACAACCAGTGCTTCCTTTTTGGTCTGTCTAAGAGCCCTCAAGGGTGCATGAAGTTCATAGACGCGAAGGTAATCGCCCTCAGGGGTCAGGGTCTCTGCTTTGCCGGATTAAATGAGGACGTGCTGAAGCACATTAAATTCCTCGTACAACACCTGATGGTTCTTGGCATCAGACTGAGAAGAGAAGCACTAGCTGAATCCCAGTCAGACCATCTTCCTCATACATCTGTCCATGAACTCAGTGTTGTTTAAGGTCCATCTACAGAATGTGCAGACAGACTTGTGACATTACAGCCCTGCCTGACTGCTGGATCCTGCTCCGTGTGAGGAAACTACTTTCCTTCAGGTCATGTCTCAGACTGTTCAGCTTGATGGTCCCTTAGCTCTGAGTCCAATCCATCCGGGTAAAGTGGCAAGTTTTTCATGGGTCCTAATAATGATATACTCAGCTCTGTTGCTTATCCCAGAACATGCATTTTCATTACAAAAGTCGACATGTACGTATATAACAATATGGTTCATTATTGATAATAATTTATTAATATTGTTTTATCAGTATATACTGCCGTTTTGTTATATTACATCTAATCATCATGAATTTTATCCCTGCTAATTAACATATGTTCTATACTAGCTGATAAAAAAAAAAGTTTCCACTGTGTTCAATGGATGACACACATGACAAGATAATCAGGGATAGCTGAGGGCAGAAACCTGTCTACGTATTTCATACATTTGTAACTCCTGTAAGTGATGTATTTTCTCTCATACTAATAGTAGGTGTCTGTTCATGTATCATCCTCTTACATTATTATCTTATAATAAGTAAGGATTGATCATAGAGCTAGTATTAATATATTATGGAGCCCATAGTCACACTGACAAGGTCTTAGAGATATGAGTGCTTCTCTTTGTGATCTCTTCTTGCACATTGTAGCTGTGCCACTTCAGCTAAAATTTAAAACAATGTTATATGATTTAATCTGTTTTCTCCTTGAACCATGGAGACCATGTAATTTGAGGTACCATAGTTATCAGGAGCTGGAGTGTTCATTGTTAAATCTGTAAAGATTTATAAAGATGCAATTACATCAACACTTTAATTGGTCAAAACAAAGAAGTACTGCAGAGCCTTTGTGTCAGATGTGTCAGTTTTCTTAAAAATCCCAAGTGGAAATAGAAACAGACACATATGTGCAGTTGTTGTAACTAATAACTGTATATTTGATCTTGTTCCAAATTTAACAGTAAATATTTTGATGCTACACTACAGCAAAGCATGCTTCTGTAGTGTTTAATAAGAATATAAACATATCAGCATTTTCAGTGATCTCTTTGCATCCATTTATTGTAGGCTTTTGATATTTGCAGATATTTCAAAGGGAGGGAATTTCACTCTGTTTGCAGATTGCAGCCACTAATATAGCTCCTTTTGTTTGCTGAGCGAAATTGTCTCCAAGATTTATCTCCTCAGCTTACGGTGTTGATGTGGGCTTCGAGCCTCTGTGGACCCCGGTGCATGTCTAAAGTCGGCACAGACCAGTGCTTTTACACAGATTTCTTCATCTATGAAGGATAGCATCTTTCCTCCCAGAGAGACTCCAGCACAGAAAGTAGAACATTTCCTCAGAAAAACAACCTCTCATCCAGGCCTGAATATAAGGGCTGTGTTAAAAAAAAAAAGAAAGAAAACTTTCTGAAATGTCATATAACCAAACTCTTTGCAAGTATGCTTTATCATAAGTAGCAGAAGAGATTTACATTCACTGTCAATCATTTTTTTGCGTCTTGCTCAGGGCCAGGTCAAGTCACTCTACCTAACATCTGTCAACGCTTCCTGGGTGACATGAAGTGTTTTGAAGCCACATTAGATATGTAGTCCCTCCAGCATGCTCCAAGTACAGCCCGGGGTTTCCTAACCAGTGAACACTCCCAGATTATTTTCAGAAGAAGGCACCCTGAAGGCAACCTTATCTTCACTCCCTTCAGATGTCTGAGCTTCTTACCCTACAGTCATGTGAAAAAAAAAAGTGTGCCCACCCTAAATACTAAAGTTTTACAACATAAAAAAAAATCATATGGTCCTTACCAGGTCTAAGATTTAGCCAAATGCAACTTTAGATGAATAACAATACATGACATGTTACGTCATTATTTAGTTAATAACTAAACCAAAATGCAGAAGTGGTGTGTAAAAATGAGCGACACCCTACAGCTTTCATGAGAAATGAGAAAATGAGTACCAGCCAGGTGCTGCAATCAAATGCACTTGATTTATTTATCATTTGTTTGTGTGTGATAGTTTGTGGCTTTGGAAGATTTATGAGTGTGTTTACAAAATATCAAGGAGGAAAGACATCAGTAATGATCTTAGAGAAGCAGTTGTTGCTGCTCAGCAGCCTGGGAAGGGTTCAATTCCAAATTATATGGACCATCATTCTATCATGAATAGACTAATATTTAAGACAGTTGCTTATCTTCTCAGGAATGGAAATCCCAGTAAGTTCACCCCAAGGTTGGACTGTGCAGTGCCCTAAAAAGATGGTTGGGTTGTTCCAAAACAGACACCCCTGATGTGAAAAGCACCCTTCCAGACAGAAATACAAGGGGGTGCATATTCTCTCTGCCAGAATATGCACCTATTATTTACTTTTGAGAGTACACTCAGAACATGATCCAAACATTACTCATAGACATTTTTCTTCTTTTTTTTTTAAACTTTGTAAGCAATAGTCTGTTTATTTTCATATGCAATCAGTGTAGCAGTGAATGCAAGCACTGGGTGCTTATTTTGGCACAACAGTGGCACTGCTAAGATTTGCAAAGCTGCATCTGAACCAACCATGAGCCCTCTGGAAGAATGCCATTTGGACAGACAAGATCAAAGTGGAGATATTTGGCCATAATGGATAGCACTGTCTGATGCAAGCCAAACGTGGCATATCGGCACAAAATATCTAATTCCAATGTTCAAGTCCAACAGTTGAGAGATAATGATTCAGACTTGTTTCGCAACATCAGGACCCGGACACCTTCTGGTCACTGAGTTGATCACAAACTACTCTGTTTACCCAAAGTACTTTGGAGTAAAATGTGAGCCCATCGGTCCAGCTGCTCAAGCTCGCCTGAAATTTAGTCGCACAAACAATCTCAAACACAACAGAAAATATAGAATAGAGGGGTCTAAAAGAACAAAGTCAGTTTGTTGGAGTGGCTTAAGGTTTTGTTTTACATAAAAAAATACTGCAAACCTCATTGAGCTGAACACTGAAAAGAAAAGTGAACCAAAATTTCTTCACAATGATGTATGAGACCAATGTTGGTGGTTGTACCTGATCTTTTATCATACTTAGTTTTTCACACACTGCTTCTGCATTTTGGTTCAGGTTGTCAGTCAATTATTTTCCATGCAGCTTTCTTCAGTTGTGGGTTGCAGGGTCCCCGCTTCTATCAGACTAGAGACAGAGCAGGAGATTGAAGGTGATTGGAGGGGAGATTGGAGGACATCTATGAGTACTGACTAGTTTGAAGTCTTGAATCTTACCTTGTTTCCTGAAAATGTGAAATTCCACATTATTTCAAAAAGTATTTTGCACCATATGTCTGTTATGCTTTGTTTAATTTATTTTCCCATCGCTTTTACAGGCAGAAGGTCCCTCAAAATATTGTCCCCTGCAGAGAATATAATCAACAAAAAATATATATATATTTTTACTTTTATTTTTATTTAACCTTTATTTAAACAGGAAAGTCCCATTGAGAGTTCCCATTGTAGAGTGCAGAAAAGATTCAAGTGGGAATGTAACACTTTTTATGTGCAACACATGACCAATCACCCCTTCAACTGCCGGCGGACAAGGCCCTAATCTGCATGAACCTGGAGACTAAGGAGCAAAAGACTCTATAGCAGAGTTTATTTTACAATCTAGAATAGAGAACCGTGAATATCAGACTGGGAGCACCAGTGATTCAAGGGTAAAGCCAGATTTCTTTACCATCCTAGGCTGGTGCTGCTTCTTTACTGTATGAAAGAAAATTGTTGAAAGAAATTGCGATTGCACATGACGTCTAATGGGAAGCAATGCATTTTCAGCCTGAATTACTAGCATATCCATTACTCTACTGTAAGACTTCCATCTTTTTTTCTGAATCTCAGCCAGCAGCTGCGGACAGATGGGGAAACAAAGAACAGCACCTACAAGGAATTGTGTAAGATAGACCAAAAAGAGCTGATGCCTCCTCATCCACAGCCCACACTTCTGTTGCTGACATCCTCCTGTCCTTTATGTAACACTGAAGAAAATATCATTTTATTTTAACTCTAACAACTATTGTTAGCTATTTTTTAAATTAGCTCTCTTTGATGAAAACATTCAGGCACAGTCCTGAAGTTCACGGCTCCAGAGAAATCAAGGATTCCAGTTTTCACATATGTGTTTGCAATTTTACTGTAAAGGTAGAAGGTGTGTCTTATATTTATTATTAGGGGTTATTGCTTACTTTCAAAGCTCTAACATTAATTACATAGACATCTGTATTGTTTTACTGCAAGAATACGTGAAATGTTATTCATTATTACATAATTAGGAAAGGTAATTATGATTACTAAGTTTTCTTTCTTGCATGAATCCTGGATCCTTTGATAAATTGCTTCAACTTTCAGTAAAATTAAGTAGCAATTTCTTTGGGCTGATAAATGCATTAAGTATGCAAGAACAACCTTGATGCTTTTCAGAAGTATACTTTTAATGAGATTTCATGAACCTTACTTAATTCCACTCTGAAATATGCAGTATTTAATCCAGTGCTTTCACATCTTGCTCTGACACTGAGTCGCAGCTGAGATAATCTACTGCAGATTCAGCCTGTTGTTTGTATTTTGGAGAGCACTTAAGTAATTATCAGACTAAGTGACCTACAAACTTTTAATTAGTTGTTTAAACAACAAATGTTTGCAGATTCGTCTGTGTGGAACTCACTGTGATGATCTTTTTATTGTCCCCACATTAGAGTTAGGACCGTCTTTCCTCGCTGAGGCGCATAGAACGACCCAAGTATGTCTCTTAGATCAGGGTTTCCCAATCCTGGTCCTCAGGGACCCCTGCCCTGCTGGTTTTCCAGATACTCCTACTTCAACACACCTGACTCAGATGAATGGCTCGTTAGCAGCTTGCAAAGAAGTTGATGAGCAGTTGAGTTGATCTGAATCAGGTGTGGTGGAGTTGGAAACCTTGAATACATTCAGGGCAGGGGTCCCTGAGGACCAGGGTTGGGAAACCCTGTCTTAGATTATAATTTTGTCATCACGAAAATATTTATTGTTCTTGATGCATGTTTAGAGACCATGTTGCGTTGTTTAAAACTGAAGTAAGATTGCCTGTTGTGCTTCTGATTGGAACTGTAAATGTTGGCCTGCTAACATTCATTGTTTCTTTCCAGTTATTGTTCAAGTTTAAGTTTATTTTAAAAGAAGGACAATGCATATAAATGAACATTTACACGTAACTATGCAAAATTATAGCCATGGCTAATTTCCGTCTTTAGTTGTCAGTCAAATATAAAAGCAACAAATCAAAAAATGTTTCATTGACAGCTTTAAACAAGTTAAAATGTTTTATTGTTGGATTGATGGCATATACCGTAGCAATGACCTTATAAAGTAAAAATAAATTTGCAATTTTTTTAAGGATATGTATTTCTACACTATTGTGCTAAGCGAAAATTCCTACAAATGTGCTTGCATGCCATATAAACTCACTCATGACCTTACCATATTACTTATAAATCCAGTATTTAAAGGTATAGTACACCCACAGAATGATGTGACTTCATTTTGTACTCACCCTCATGCTGAGCAAGACTGTGGAGCACTTTAATATTTCAAATGCCACTGAAGATCTGAGACGTTTTTGTTTTCCCCCAACTTTCATATAATGGAGTTCAATGGTACTTGAAACAGGTCCACAAAAGTCCACAAAAACTTGGCAATATTCCTCCATACTGCTCGTCCAATGCAATTCAAGTGTCCTGAGTGGGTAGCGTCCATAATTTACTTGAAACAACATCATTTAATATATTTATATAGCCTAAACAGCAGAACATTGTACCCCTATTTGCACGTTGGTGCAAGTTCACAACACTACAGAAGCTGCGGTGTTCAGCACCTCCTCTGCCGAGAATGCAAGCGTAGAAGAAGAAATTAGCTGTTTACATTGTGCTGAGAGCGAACAAGCTGCGGACAAACCGGGACAAACACGAAGGGTTGGCTATTGATTTAAAACAAAGAAAGAAAGAACGCTCGATCTTGTCTGCCGTGCTTCCATGTGTCGAAGTGTAAATAAATGAATAGAATAAATACATAATTTTTCAATTATCAAGACAGGCCTTGATAATTGAAAGTAAATTACAGGACAGAACAAGTTTAAAAAGGAAAAAAAAAGGCCAGACTTTTTGTGATCAGAGCAGATCCATTTGCTATAGATGCAGTGGTTTATGGCTGTGTTGTGGCTGATGTCGGCATTTTACACACAGTTCTGCAGCACTATAGTAGCACAACAACAGGAATCAGTGTTTCACACACAACACGACTAATTTGCGTAAGTGTCAGGTCTTCATTCGGACTAGATGGGAAATGATAAACTCCTTAAAAAGCACAGGAAACTAAAAAAGTCTTTTTGGCAGTATGATAAAGTGACACTTCTTAACTTTTAGACAGGCTTAGAGAGAGAGATCACTCCCACAAAAAAAGAATATAAAGGGAAAAGGTCCAGCACTCAACCAGCGAAGTCATTTCGTCTGTGACATTCACATATGTAAACATGCCACTGTGAGCCTTCCACAAAGCTAAGAAAAACAAGCTCTTCATAAGCCTATATTATATCTTTGCACAGCTCTGTTGGGAATTACAGCTCAGAGCAAGACTGTTTTAGCCTACATTCATTCTGCAGCATGTATCACCCCAAACCACAGTAACCCTATTTCCACATGCAGCCACCTCAGCACACCTACATCCAGTTCCTTGCAGGGAAAGATTGAAAATAGCAGCAAGGAGAAAGAAAAAAATTGCAATTTTGCCTTTTGGAAAGTAATAAGAAAGTGTGAGATACTTTGCACTCACTGAGAAATGTACTGTTGCTCCAGCCTGACAGTTGCAGATAAAAACCTGATTCAGTCAAAATCATGGCAGGAACTTTGCTGTACTGTAAGTCATCCCTAATTGCTTCTACTTTTGCTTTTCTATTCTCTATTATACAAGTCAATTGTGATTCTGCATTTCTCGCTGTTTAGCAGCCGACCCCATAAAGACTAATTTTAGCTCATGGCTTTAAGTGCAGATGTCCACTGAGAACAGTTTGATAATCCTGCAGAGAGAGGACCGGCTCTTCTTAGCAGACAGCTGTACTGCACCTCTTTTTCTGGCGGTTTTGTAATTTCTCCACCTTTCTCCCATCTATCAGTTCTTCCATTCCTCCTTGACCCCCATCCTCCCTCACTCTCACTCTATAGGTAATGAGTTTTAACATAGTAAATTTGATATGGCAGAGGAAAGCAGGATTTTTACCCACTACTTATCTCTGGCTACCAGGCCCTCCCAGATGGGCTGGCCCCTAACCTCTTTATGCTAGCAAGCATGAAGCCAACCTCCCCACACGCACCTCCAAAATCCAAACCCCTCCATTTACTCCATCCCTGATTTATATGGTCACTTTCAAATATAACTTATACTCCCTCAGTTTGTTTTTTTTTACACTGTAGTTTTCCATTTGTTTTGTTGGTATTTATAAAGGTGATATTAATGAGTTTTAGCTGTGGTCATAGAACTATACATCAACTCCAATGCAGATATGAAAGTAAGCCATAAGCAAATTATGTTATCATTACAGAAGTCTTATGCAATAAAAATGATAAATTGAATAATGCATTTATACCATGATAATAAATAAACTCATGCAAGAAATGGGGTTATTGACTGCTCATGAATATTTATGATATGAAAACTCAATCATCTTTAACCCCATGTCCTCTTCTGATAACCCTTTCTCTTTTTCCTCCAGTCCACCCTCAATTTTCTCCCACTCATCTCCCTCCTGAGCTGCCTTCCTCATCATCATCTCTCCTCCTCTCCCCTTTGCTCTGCCATCGACCTCCCCACCCCCCATCCTTCATCCTCATGGCATGATTCGCTACCCCTCCTTTCATGCCATTATCACAGCATATCTGTAGTTTTCTCTCGTCCTTTTAGATTTTGCCTCGGCGAAACCTTGTTATCTGAAAGAAAATGATGGATGAAAGGGAGCCTAGACTGAGTAAAAGAAGGACATATATAGAGGCATAAGGTGATAGCCTTGGGTTTATAAGGCAGAAATTATAAAATTCACCATGAGGAAGAATAAAAGGGGAGTCCATAGGCTCACCTGTCTGTCAGTGGTAGATGATTAACTGGAGTTTGGCTGTTTAGTATTGGCTTGGAATGGAGCGTGTGACAAAGAAGGAGTGAGAGGAGAAGAAAATGAATGACTGAATAACTGAAAGGAAGTAAGAATTTCAAATTGATGAACAGAGGATTTTTCAGTGTAGATCGCCAATGCAAAAGCAGATCTTAAAGGTAAACATTAAAAAAAAAATGTAAAAACCACTGAAAGCCTAGATAGTATTTAACACAACATATTTGTTGACCAGCTGAGTATTAAAGCATCTAACTTGCAGCCATGCTTTAAGCATCCACGCCTAAGAATTAGGAATACCAAAAGTCTTCCTGTCTAAGATACAAGTAGTTTATGGTACTTTATTAAATATAAGCTAAACTTGAGAATAGAATTACTGGAAAGAAATGCTTTTAAAACAATAACAAATTGTAGAGATGAGTTAATTAAATAAAGATAAGATTTTTAAAAATTCTTTCAATTATCAAATAACTTAAGTACAGGTTAATATAATTTCAATTTATTCAGTGGAAAATGTTCAAATATAAAATGTAATAGTAATATTATATATTTACCAAAACAATGTGTAATAACTTGCATTAAACCACTGAAAAGTAACAAAACATCACCATCACAAGCAGTAGCAACATCATCATGACATCTGATAGGCTACCACGATCATGTGGCACAGAAGCTGGAATCTGGCTGGTTTCACACATAATTTCATTGCCTAATACTCGCAGATGTGAAAACAAATTGCATAGCTTGTGTATTGTGGTATCTCGATACTCAAACAAGTATTGAATCTGATATTTTGGAATCAGTATTGACTCCAGGGTATCGATATGCCCATCCCTTCGAGGAATAACAGCTGATAAACAACATATCACAGCAGTTAGATGATGCTTCTAAGGAAGACTAGACGGCAGTGGAAACATGTCATGGTGTCAGCTTCCACCTTAAAGCCTGGTCTGAAAGAAGAAACTGCTAGTGGATGTACTAGAAAGCAGCCAAAATCCTTTTTCAGCTGCTAATTCAGACTCATGATTCAAATTCTGGAAACCTCTCCGAGATGCCATAAAACATCAAGGACAGTGGCAGCCTTTTCTTTTCTTTTCTCTCTTTTTTTGTCTTTAAACTTGAAGTTGCTTCTTGCCTTTACTGTAACTGTCACAATAACTGTCACAATATGTTCCGTGTAAAATGTGCAAACCTTTCTGAGCTTTTCTCTGAAAAGACTGGATTTCTGATGAAGAGTTCATTACCTCCCACACCCTGCCAAAGGGGACTGAATGTTAAAGGCTTTTGCAGTGTTTTTCATCACTTGCCGTGCTGTCATGCTTTGGTTTAGATATAACACAGCTAAATAGATGGGAAAAGGAATTTTAAAGATAGCTGCAGTATTTAGCCGGTTTTAAGTCTGTGTCCGGTGTTTTGACACGAGTTATCGCGCAATTTCAGAACGGGATTTGAGTTCCAGCTTCCCGAGATTTGGACACAGACACCAAAATAAGTAGTTATCGCCAGGTAATGTACTAGATACAGTACTTTCGTTCATTTCTCCTCTAGTATGTTGTCGGACTTTAATTGAGACTATCCGAGCCCTTCAGTGTGGGAAAAAAGCACGTTTTTATGGCGAACTTAGACGCAGGGGCCAGTTGCCCCATACTTATCATTAGCTGGGCTGCTGGCTGCTTGCCTGGCTAAATACTGGAGCTGTCTTGAAAATTACTTTCTCCATCACTTACATATATGAAATGACATAAGAAAACAGACCCCAGGTTAAAAAAAAGTGAAATTTCTATTTAACTGAAACAGTCCCCATATAGACTTCCTTACTGCATGTGGTACTGAAATGCTTCTCTGCCTGTGTGCCTCCTCCTCAGTCCCAGTCATCACTCCTGAACAGTTCAGTGGTCCAGAGTGATGCACCTAATGTGGTTCTGGAGGGCCTGAGGCCTGGTACTGGCTATGTGGTCCAGGTGAGAGCTCGCACTGTGGCTGGATACGGAGTCTACAGCAAGGAGATGCTCTTTCAAACCCTCACTGATGGTAAGCGTGTGGGTGGCTGGCTGGAGTGTGTGGGGATGTGTGAGTGGAGAGGAAAGTGAGTGTTACGAGAGGGAAAGCAAGAGGTTGCAGTGGAGTAAAAATGTGACTGTGAAGTAATTAAATTCTGCCCTGCACTGAGTGTTTGTGTGTGTGGTGTATGTGTGAAATGCACATTGTAAATTATTTTTTCTCAGAGTTACAGAAGATGTCATTTGTATTTCCTTCCAGAAATGCAGTTTTATGCATCGGAGAGTCACATAGTTATTAGGAGTAAAACATATAAGAACACTTCCTTCAATATCTGTGGTGGATTGTGTGTTTTTCCTCTGCAGATGAGTATAAGTCAGAGCTTGGTCAGCAGCTCTCCCTGATTGCTGGCTCCTTAGTTGGCGGAGTGTGTATCGTCTCTTTGGTAGCTATCGCCATCATCTGTACCAGGTAATGCACAACAGACACACCTTAACTCATGCACATGTTTGTCAGTAACATGTCTGAAGCAGTAGAGATGGGAGGTGTGTGACATACAGTATCTAACACACTGTCAGCCATGGATTACAGTATTTATTAAGATGTTTTCTCCAAGTATATATTTAGTTTTTGTTTTAACACCAGTAAACCTTTGTTCTTTCAACTGGGAGTTTGGCAGTTCAGGCCCCTCCATGTGGCAAAGTGTATAATCACCTAATAATGATAATAATGAAAAATGTGCAACTCTGTCCAATCATCATGGCAAAGTGGTTTGTTAAATGATCAGCGTGCGGGGCCAAAGGGGCCCTCAGCTTGACAGCTGAGTCCATTGTTTAGCTGGCGGGGCCTTCAATGCACGTAAAAACTAAACAGACTTGAGAAAATATGAGTCACTGCAGGAAAACCAAAAATAATGGTAATTGGTATCAAAACTAACATTTACTACTGGGATTGGTATTATTGATAAACGTAATTCTGCATTTATTGTTATTAATCAGTTATTATCCAGAATAAGCAGGTATGAAAAATGAATGGATGGATGACATTGCTTAGCTTTCTTTTTCCCTTCTTAGTTCTGTATTAGAGATAGTCTGATTGTGTTTTATATGGTAGTAATTTGAGTTTCTTTGGTACATATCCATCTTCTTGTTGTGTCCTCATCCACAGGTAGCTGATCTTGTCCAACCAGCTGGCATTAATAATTCTCTCAGATGTCAATAGTTCCTCTTGTACTGTAAACAAAACTGCGTGTCTCAATGGGATAACCTGTAAGAGTAAAGGTTTAACAAAAAATGACACTGTTTGTCAAGCTGCGCTGATTTGCAGTAAAGCGGGAGGCCAAATGAAAACCAAATGTCACACTTTAAAAGGGCTGTCCTTGCCTTGCCTCTTCTTGCTTTTCCATCTGAATTTGAATCTTCCCGTCTGTCAGGAATACTCCAAATTATGCATGATTTAGAATAGAATATTTTAAAACCTACTTTATTGGGCATTCATAGATGGAAATTCAGCTATGGACCAGTAATCATTTGGGTCATGCATAAATGCAGCAAATATTTAATAAAAATTGTCAATTTTAATTCCATGAGTTTGATTTTGTAGTAGATGTGAAATATGAAATATCCAAAGTTGATGTGATACTATGACCTCCCAGTAACCTGTCTCTCCTGAAAGCAGTAAAATAATTTCTGTAGACATTCAGTGACTGGGAAGCATATTAGGATGATTGTAATATTTTAGTTCCATTCTCAGATAAAACTGGAAACAAACCTAAACAACATGAAGCAGTAATGAATCCCTCAAGTTTCATTTGCGACTTGTTTCCCAGAAGCTCTGTATCTGTGTCTCTGTCTGCAGAAGAAGGCAACTGAAGGAGAGTGTGTATGGTGACAAGCTGCAGCAGTACAACTCAGGAGGAGGTATGACCACAATCTGTATCTCTTAATTATAAAGACAAATAAGTGCTAACGCTCACATCACTTTTTGAAAGGTGTTTATTTGTTTTAACTTTTTCAATTTCTCCTCAGAAGTTACTCTGAGACCAGACATGTTTAGTGGTCCCACCCCCACAGTGACCTTTCCCACCCTATCTGAGGGCCGCAGTTCACCAGGGGTCAAGATCTATATTGACCCTTTTACTTATGAAGACCCCAATGAGGCGGTCCGGGAGTTTGCCAAAGAAATTGATCCCTCTTGTGTCAAGATAGAGGAAGTCATCGGATCAGGTAAAAAATTTTAAGACTCATTCCTTTTACCACTCATTAAAAAAGAGCAAGCACCTCAAATAAAATCCGAGAGTATTTTAATGTTCTGTATTACTGCATTACAGCATTAGCAGAAACTGTAACACAGTTTTCCTCAACTATGCTATACTTTCCAGTTAGAAAATATCTGGAATTATGCAATGCTAATCTATTATTTTGCTTCATATTTTTTGTCTTTTGAAGCCAAGACAGATGTTTTATTAATACTGAAAACTTTCCCAGGAATAAATTAAAAATGTCTGCTTGCAGTCTTTTAACTATCTGCACTCTCATCGTTAAAATGCTGTGTGATGTTTGGCAAATTCAGAAAGATGGACCCAAAGCTTCATCAGAAACTTTTTTTTTAAAGAGGTGAAAGGTTTTTAGTGTCTAAAGCAAAAAAAAAGTAAAACAAATTAAATAAAAACAGAAAATGAGGAAAAATTTTAGTCATGCAACTGATGTCCATTGCAGTTTAATCCAAATTCCCCAGTTTGGTGCAATGAAGAAAGATCATATTGATAGTACTGTACATACAAACCATAAAAGCATATTGAAACAAATAGAACCAAATACGAATGTTAAATGAATCACTAACAGCTTTCAGAATCAGAGAAGATAAAAAACCAGGAGCTTTTCTACTGTAACTGCCATCCTAACCTACAGTAATCAGCTACTGACATATATGTGTTAAAATATATAATGGAACAATAATGACCCAAAATAAAACCAAAAGTAATTGTTCTTTTTGGTTGTTTTTCGTCTTATATTCCCTGCAACACCTTTTCATTTGTGTATAATGAATGGGTTATCAGAAAGTACAGATTAGTTTGGTCTCTTTGTGATGTGTACTAATGACAACTTCATAAATAAAAGGTGAATTCAGATGACAGGCAGTGTCCATCCTGTACCCAGCAGCCACATCACCTCTCACAGGAAAACTGTGAGAGGTGAGAGGAGACTGTCTAGACTAGAGTCATGGCGGTGACATGAAAAGCATGGTATCTGTTCATGGATGAATCAGTGTCTTCAGCCATTAAGAAAGCATTTTCTCACTCATTTTTGCAACAGTAATCAGTAGAGTTGATCAAAATGTGGTTTATTAAAAGGCGCATGACTCATTTTGTTAACAACATGCAGTATAAGAGACAGTGAAGTTTCTGCTGTCTGTGATCCTTTGTGATCATGCAGCGATGTGGGTTGTGCACTGAAAGTATTAACACACAGTTTGGGGTACTCCTCTTTAGACAACATTAGCTCGTCCTCTGTCTTTCCTCATTTGATAAACAACAAACTGTCCTCCAGTTGCCACCCAACTACTCACCCAAACTACCCCGACCTTCCTGCTTTTCACTGAAAATGAAATGTACGCTCAGTGGGTGTTGTTTCTTCAGAGAGAAACATAAGATATAGAGCAAGGGTGGGCAATCCTGGACCTCGAGGGCCGGCATCCTGCAGGTATGAGGAGTTTCCCCCGTGGCAACACACCTTGTGACTTGGGCCCTGTCCCAACACCCGCACTTCCACCCTTGTGCCCCTAGAATGCACGCTCCCGTTGAGGGGTTCAAGTGCATAATGTGGCCCAATTCTCCAGGGCTGGCCAAGGGCAGAAGTCCGCCACGCCCCCTTTTTTTTTTTTTTGTTATACTTGTATGATCCCCGAGGGGAAATTAGGGCTCTGCATTTCACCCATCTCTGTAAGCATCAGAGAGCAGTGGGCTGCTAATTAAAGCGCCCGGGGAGCAGTTGGTGGGGGGTTAAGGACCTTGCTCAGGGGTCCACAGTGGTACACCCAGGGGTCGTGTCGGGGAATTGAACCCGGGTCCTCCGCACCCAAGCCCACGACGCTACCACTAATCATTTTCACCCGCAATCCACACTTCGGTCGAGTCTGCATCCATGCGGACTTCACCGAAGCATATTGCCCATAATTCTTTGCTGCATGTGACGTTTCGAACCATACAGGCGGAACATGGCCATGTTTGGTGAATGAGCTCCTGCCTGTGGTGGAAAAAAATGCCATTCCAGATGTAAATGTTGAAATATTTCCTCTTTTACTGCTATAGGTGAAATAATAACTGGTTTGCTGTTACTATGAAATATGCTTTGAATATTAAAGGGGAACTCAGTAACTTTTTTACCTCAATAAATGCTTTTCGGAATCCCCGTGGGGCTAAACAAAGTGTTTACGGAGCGATTCAATGTTTCCCCCCCTCCCGCCGGGGCCTCTGGCCTGCGAGCAGCGAAAAACAACTTTGCCTGCGCCGACCCGAGCAGAACTTGCGACAACAGAAACCGCTGTACGGTACTCATGTCCCCTATCTACCGAGCTGCTTCCAGCGCTGATTTGAACCAGACTACCAGCGCTAATTCGAAGAAAACATTACTTTAGCTTCACACCACCTAAACACGGCTCCTGGCTCTCATAACCAACTCTTTGCTGGACCAGAGTGATTCACGTAGCTGCGCTGCCTGGGCGCCGGGTGAAGCATCACTGCTTCAGGCTCAATAATCACTTGTCACGTCCGCAAAAAGTAAATAAAAGTTCGTATTCTTACCTGCTACTCGCCAACACCAGTGAAAGATATAATCCACGGCATATTTACCCGCAAATCGCGGGTAAAACGTCCCGTTTCAGAAAATACAGGACTTTGCTTTGGGCAGAGGGAGACGAGGTGCTGCTACCAACGCAGCAAAGTAGCATCAACAAGCTAGTCAACGCTTAGAAATATATCCAGCGATCAAAATAGAGGAAAGACAGGTAGAGAAGCCGTCTGTGTGCTGTGGGGGTGTAAGGGGGGGTTGAACACGACAGTGAAAGGACGCCACTAGGGGGAGCCCCGAGCTGAAGTTACTGAGTTCTGCTTTAAAATTCAAAGCATTTGAATAATGAAAGTTATCAGTTTACTGATAAAAGTAGCTATATTTCATTATTTAAGCATTATTTACATAAGTAAGTCCCATTGAGACGCAGTGTCTTTGACAAAGGAGACCTGTTTACTTGATTTACATGATTTTATGGACATGTGGACATTTATGGACATTCTATGCTAACAATAACAGTCACAGAGCAGGCAGTTTAATCATTATTCTACATTTTGTTTAGAATGTATTTAACCCTATACTGGGGAAATAATACAACCACCTACATGAATTAGTCCAGTAATTCATTTATTTATTAATTAAACTTGTGTGGATTTCATAACATTTATTTTACAAGAACAGATGAAATGAGCTTAATCCTGTTTAGGTCTGAAAATGACGTCTCTTCACCAGGAACAGAGATGAGGCTGAGTTTGGAAGCAGTGACATAAAATGATGTTGTGGTTCAAGATGATGGAGGAACCATCACTGTCTCAATTCTGCCTTTTTCCCGCACTTGCAACCTGCACACTCCAACCCTTAATGTGCACTTCTACCAAGTGTGCACTTTATACAGGGGTGTAGGGTTTAGGGTGGGTGTTGGGACGGGGCCTTGTTCAGAGCGAGACATCAAGCTCTGTACAATTACCTATTGATTGGATTCAGGTGTGCTGCAGGAGGGAAACTCCTAATACCTTCAGGATGCCGGCCCTTGAGGACTGGAGTTGCCCCCCCCCCCTGCTATAGAGTATAACTTATAGTTGTAACCTGTTGTTTGGTTTTATATTTTTGGGATATCTGAGGGATACAGTAATAGTATATAGAATTAAAGAATAGTATTTAAAAAGATGAAGTTAATGTTTTTGGGTTATTTAGTGAATTAAATATCTAAAAATCCAGCTGGATTATATCAGCACTTACTAGAGCAATATGAGGAGAAACATGAAACCTTGTACTGATGGGAATCTTTTGGCTGTTATTCATAATCTCAAGTTTCTTTACCTTTATATTAAATGATAATATTTGTCTTTCACCTCAGCCCAGATCAGATTGAGGAACGTGTTTTCCTCAGATGCTTTCCCCCTGATAAGTCATAACTTATTTAACTCGGCAGCAAAACCAATCAGACTATTATAGCCATTGAGCTCTGAGTGTTAAAGGTCAAGACCCAGATCCAGACCCCGACCACTGCAAGTGCATGCTTTGGGCTTTGGTCTGTTGAGCCACTTTGAAAGACTTTTGGTAATCCCTCCTTTTGGTGCTTTATTCGGGAAGTTTTTCACCTCAGCCAGAGGTGACAGAGGAGGAATGAAAATGAGAGGGTAGGAAGGGAAAATATGAACTTGGGTAATATGAGATGTGGTTGGACTTTGAGCCCTTCATGGGTTGAATAGCTCCCATGAAAGTAAGCTATTACTTTCCATCGCTTTTTCTCTCTTTTTAATTTTTTTTTTCTCTGTATTCCTTTGATACTTCCTCCGGTCTTCAACTCTCTGTGATTCAGCCCCGCTGGAATTTTCATTTGTTTATGTATAGAGAAATGCTAAACAAAGAACCAAGGGGGGAAAAGCAGAAGAACAGATTAAGGAAGGAAGATAAAAGAAAAAGAAAGCACCCTAAGGAGATAATAAAAATATCCCACCTTACTCTCTCCTTCCCTCCCTCTGAGATAACACCCTCTCTTTTCCTCTTATTCTATTACTATCACTCATGCTGTAAAAATTGTCCTTCACAAAAAGCACTTTGTTTGACTGAAGAAAACTTATGAAACACATTCATCTATAACAAGAGAAGCTAAATATCTCACCTGACAGTCCTTTAATACCAGTATATTCACATATACTGCAGATTTAAGACAAGAATCAATAATAAACTCTATAAATCTTTCTTCTGATACTCCATCCTCTCCTTGACCTCCTCTATTTTGAGAAAAGATGTGACATGTCATCAAGATGTTCCCCTCTCAGTGAAAATTACTGTTTTTGTCCATGCCCATTCAATTCATCCATCCTTCCTCCCCCTTATTATCAATCCTGTTGTATTTTCAGTTTTCACTCTTTAGTCACCATCATGTCTCTGTCGTCTCTCATCCTTTTGCTATTCTCATTCCCATTTTGTTCCCCATCCATCTGTGCGTCTGCTGGTTTACAGCACTGACACGAGATAGTTTTTAATGAGCAGTGAGATGTGGAGCAAAGATCACTGAGAGACAAGACAGCACGACCTGTCATCCAATTCCCATCACTCATCCATTATTCACATACCGATTTTTATCTTTGGGGTGAGGACTTTTTATTTGAAGTGATATTCAATTTTCATGTCCCTAAGCAGCCTACTGTTGTATTTATTTTGACAAAAGACATCTGTGTTTCTATTGAAAATTTTCAATGTCATCGTTGAAGTTTTAACTTGTTGATGTGTTTTGTGTTATTGTTGCTGCAATATGAGACAGATTTAAGAAAATTACCCAGATACGGTTCCTCAGTAAGATGTTGGTTTCAATGCTTTTGCAGCAGTTTTAGTGCAACTTGGTATTTGTTGTTGCACTATTCATAGGAACACTATTCTTCCAAAACATATTCCCCCATTGGTGATTTGATGAAAATGGTGAAAAGTGCAGATTGACTAATCTGTTTAAACTTTCCGTACTGCACGGTATACATTTTCTAAGCTTCACAACAGTTATTATACACTTACAGAAATGTTTACACGTTTTCAGCAACAATGTGGTTTCCCATTAAAACAGCTGAACTTTTGCAAACTAGTATAACACTGAATGCTCTCCAAGAAAGAGTTCATGAATTATGCTGGTTTCCATTTTCTAATATGACCGGATATTTCTTTTAAAAGGATACCATTTAACCTTTGACCCAAATATTAGCCAAATATTTGAATATATCATATTATATTATTATTATAAACATAAGTAATAATAGATGACTTAGGGCCAATATACAGCACTTGAGGCATGTCGTTCTGAGGGGCTACCCTCCTAAAAAACAAATTATTGCAACTTCGCAGGAGCGGATCCGTCTCTCATTGGATCACGTGACCTGGAGCACTTTGCTTTATTGCTCGATGACTTCAAATCAGCTGGTCAAAGTGGTCTGCAAACACGATTCCAAAACACGGATGGAGTCTTTTTAATTTTGTGACAGTTGTGTGGCCTGTGGGAAGTTACAGATTTAGCGCCCCTCGTGGCCAAAAGTTACATGGTAGCCCTTTAAAAAACTTTAAATTTGTAAAAAAAAAAAGTGTTTAATCCTCTGAGGATAACTACTGAGAAGAATTTGTTAAACGATGCTGATGCCGGAGTAAGAGCGGGTGTACAAAAAGATGTTGACAAGGTACATGACTGAAACTGAACTGCATAAGAGGGGGGAACTGTCGTCATGGAAACAGGAGGGACAAACATTTGCTTCAGAGTTTTCACTATCAAATGAGGGCTATTTAATAAGTTGCAATGTGTGCAGTTAAATGCCACTACTGTAGATCCTTCACACTGGACCTTTCTGTGATGATTTTTGAAACGTATATAAAAAACAGACCCCCAAGCTGAAAACACAGTTGTACTGCTTTAGTTTCTAAGACAAATCAAACTAGGAATTGAAGTTACGTGCCTCACCAGGGCCTTGTTATCCAAGAAGCAGCCTTTATTTAACCAAGAGATTATTTTAAGAAGGAAGTGCAAACCCATGTGTCTAAGCAATAATAATGGCACCATCCCTTTTATCTTGTTTGCTACCCCGAGTACACAACCTTTTCTCACCCCCTGAGAGCAGTTATTGAAGGGATCCAATTTTTGTTGTTCTTTGGGTCCACAAAGAATGTGCCCTTGAGCAAAGCCCTCGACCTCAATCTGTTCTGGCGGAACTGTTCAGATGCCGTCAGTGTGAAGGGACTGTGCAGCTTCCAGCATGAAGAGTGTGTTTGTGTGTTTAACACACCCCACCTGTCCCACTGCTCTCTAACACAGCTGCTGCAAAGAACAGTTTGCTTGTTCTTTTCATGTTTATTCATGTTTAGTTATAAAAAAAAGTTACCAAATTATATTGAATGGAAATGAAAGTGTTACTGTTTCATATACTGTAATAAAATATTATTTTAGACATGTGGCGCTCTTGTTTTTTTTCCATTTGAGACTTTTTTTAAAAGAGCACTGAATGTGTTGTTTTTTCTTTTTTCATTTATACTGAATGATTTAATGTTTTCTCCTCTCTTAGGTGAGTTTGGGGAGGTGTACAAAGGTCGTCTGAAACCTGTTGGGAAAAAGGAAATTCCTGTAGCCATCAAGACCCTGAAGGTTGGCTACTCCGAGAGGCAGAGGAGAGACTTCCTGGCCGAGGCGTCAATCATGGGCCAGTTTGACCAACCAAATATCATCAGACTGGAGGGCGTGGTCACCAAGAGCAGGCCCACCATGATCATCACAGAGTTTATGGAGAATGGTGCACTTGACTCATTTCTGAGGGTAAGTAAAACACACAGTGCTGCAATCGAAGACCCAACAGTACATGATGCCCATTTACTGACTCATGATTATATTTGAGCTAGATTGCTGGCTGTAATATTAATAAAAAACAAAACAACAACAACAAAAAAAAACCAACCCTTTTTGCTCAGCCACTCTCTTTTAGAGAGCTATCGAAGGCCCCACTGCTGCAAATCTGGATTTGGTGTGTGCGGTTAAAAAAAAAAAAAAAAAAAAAAAAAAAGAAAAGTGGTACAAATCAGCTTTTTATTTCTCTGTAAGAAAGATGCCAAACTGGCCACAAGGCAGCCTTTCTACATGTGTCTCATGATAATGCTTCCATCTAAAGAGACGCCTGGACTACATATAAGGTGTGAATCCTTGAATTTATTCTCTCACTTTTTATGTTGGTAGCCTTATAAATGTAATGGATAACATCATACTACCAGTACAGTTTTAATGCTGGGCATAAATGCAAGAGCTGTTTTTAGATTGAGGAACTAACATTTCTTCTCTTGTTTCCTATTCTAATTATATTTGATCTTAATTTGTTAAAAAGTTTGTTCCTAACCCTCAACCAAGCAGAGGTCTTCATTTCTCCAATAGCTGCTTTAGTTTAAGGCTGGGTGAACAAAAGAATAAAAAATCTTATATTAGTCAGACAAAACTGGTCTTTAGAAAGTATGTGTTACGGTACCATGTTAGTCCAGGGGAAATTATAAGAAATTGCACCTCTCAAAACCAGACTAACGCACCCATGCAATGTAGTTAGAGGTTGAGTAATGCATTGACTTGGAAATAACAGAAAATGCTGGTACAAAGTAAAGGGGGAACCAGTCATGACAAAGTATAATTACAAGGCCTCAGGTGCATCTTATAAAAGTATTAAAGCATACAGTACTCACTAAATGTAGGCTACGAATCTTTAAAGCTTTCTGATTCACTGGGTGTTGGAATGGTTGTGGCCAGTTAAATAATTCATCAGCGGTTTTGGTTTCTGACGTACTGTAGTGGTTCAGCTGGAGGAAGTCCAATACTAACAAGCTGAAGGTATCCATATAAATATACGCTGGACATACTGTCCATCTACCCTTCTATACCTGCTTCATCCTACTCAGGGTTGCAGGGGGTTAACTCCTGTCCCAGCTGCTATTGAGCAAGAAGTAGGGTACACCCTGATAGGTCGCCAGACCATCAAACAGCCAGTCTCAGAGTCTTAGCATCTAAAATAGAGCTCACACTCCTCTCACTCTGAATTAACGACATCACTGAGTGTTTCTAGATTCTACTTTGAATTATTCTGATTTCTGGTTCATTGAATTGATTTTAACACATTTTCAGGCTGCAATAGTTTTAATTTGATGCCTTTTCACACATAAATGACTCTATTTACTGCAGTATTTATATTCACACTGATCTTAAACTCCCAAACAGCAACAGCTAGATTGGAGGATTGGGAATTTAAAGAAAAAGAAAAAGACTGAAACAACCCCCTGCTCTTACTTTTTTCGTTCCTTCTTTTCCTTCCTGTGCTCTTTCCTCGTCCTCCTGCGAGCCCGACAGTCTGTCCGCCTCTTTGATCCTGGCCTCCTTTTGAGATGCCTCTAAAAACAGAAAGAGAAACTCTTTGATGCCTGCTTCTCACAGCATGACCCCGTTTGACTCAAAAATCATCTTATGACTCATCACACACACACACACAGTCATCGATCTCACTGGTTATGCTGTCTTGGCATGACCATCATGTCGGCACAAGACCTGGAAGATCAATGCAGCACGTGTGTGTGTTGGGGTGCATCCTAAAAAAAGTTTTTCCTGCTGAGGATTAGGTCAGAGGAGCATCACCAGTGGTGAATTAAAAGGCGCACACACCTTACTGCACCTGAGATTAATCTAGAATGTCTGCTGAAGTCTAAATTACATAATCAAGCCATATAATGTATGCAATATTACTCAAATTAAGCTAAGATGTAATGTAATGTTACCTGTTCATGTAAAATTGCGGAGGATGGTTGAGGGTATGGGGAATACCGAAATTTTTCATGTCGATACAATACCAGTATTTTATGGTACTTTTTTATCTATACCAGTATCGACACCAATACTTTTGGTCCCTTTAAAGAAAACCACTTGATTGCACAGTTTGCATTAATGTCTTGAATGCAAGTGCAATATTAAGGATATAAGTAAAACTTGAGAACAGAAGTACTAGAAAAAAATGCTTTTAAAGCACTAATAAAATGTATTGATGAAGAAATTAAACAAAAATAAGATTAAAAACCTCTTAATTATCAAATAACTTAAGTACAGGTTAAGATTGTTTAAATTTATTCAGTGGAAAATGTTCAAATGTAAAATGTACATTAATAGTAATATTGTAAATTTACCAAAACATAATGTGAAATAACCTACATCAAAGCACTGAAAGATACCAAAACATCATCATCATCACTAACAGTAGCAGCATCATCATGACTTCTGATTGGCTACCAGCATCATGTGACACAGAAGCTAGAATCTGGCTGCTTTCACACTGAATTTCATTGCCTAAAACTCTTAGAAGTGAAAACAAGTGACATGTTTTGTATCTGTACAGTGGTATTGTGATACTCAAAGTATCGATTCCCATATTTTGTCTGGCTGGTATGGAAGTATCGACTCCAGGGTATCGATATACCCATCCCTAGTTAAGGGTTACTTTTTCATTTCCGTCTGGTAACAATCTTGTTTCTGGAACTTTTTAGCATGAGGAGCTGAAGAAGCGAAATGGCTGTATTCGTAAAACTTTTAATACTGTTTGACAAACACTAATGTCGTAAATCAGCAGAGCTGCAGCAGTTTCAGTGAATTGTAACATTAAAATTTACAATAATTACATTCCATCTTTTTTGTGGCATGATAGTGACATGAAGACCACAGCCTGTACATAATAATTTGGCATTTTTAGGTTGTAATTTTTTTTTTCCCCCCTGATAGAAAAATTCTGTAATGACATTTTCAGTGAGAACCAGCTCACCTGGAAGGCTTTCCCTAAATAGCTTTATAAATAGTGTGATAATGGAAAATCAAAGTAATCCTATCATGGTTGATTTTTTTTCAGCAAAATGATGGACAGTTTCCAGTAATCCAGCTGGTTGGTATGCTGAGGGGCATTGCATCTGGAATGAGGTACTAACATACACTAACACATGCATTTTCAGTACAGAAATAACACAGAAATTCATTTTGATTATTAAAAGAGACTTTTTTTTATTCTTTAGCAGTTTTCAAGAAAAAAATTAGATTTCTTTATGATGGTAACAGTTCTTTCATATGTGTCTTCATTGATTGATATTCAGTAGTGATATCTGGTTCCGTCTGGTCCCATCAGCAGATTCCTCACACAGACATTCACACACACTCGAGTAGAAACCCAAACTCTACTATGTTCTATTAAGCCAAGACATTTATTCAACTTAACTGCACCAAAGCTTGACAGCTTGGAAGCTTGAAATGGTTCAAACACTCTCACACATCCACAGAAACAAGATCCTATCTGTGTTTTACTGCAGGCTGTAATAACTTCTGCATATGCACAAATGTTAAAGCCTTTTCATTTTATCAAAGGTACCTAAGCAGGGATGCACACACACACACACACACATACGCACGCATACACAAACAGAAACACACTCTAAATCCCATTAGCTTTTCAAAGTAGCCCAGCTTGGAAGGCATAAATCCTGCTGATGTTTCAGGTATCTGGCAGAGATGAGCTACGTTCACCGGGACCTGGCAGCTCGAAACATTTTGGTGAACAGTAACCTGGTGTGTAAGGTGTCTGACTTTGGCTTATCCCGCTATCTGGAGGAGGATACCTCTGACCCAACCTACACCAGCTCGCTGGTAAGGGCGCACAGATGTGATTGACACTCACACTGTGGCCTAAAGATGGATTATTGTTTGTGGCAGTTTGCATTTGTCACATAGTTGTGTTTTTCTAGTTTGTCTAAAATGTGATCTGCTGAGAATGTGCGACCATTTGTTGTTAGCAGAGAGATCATATATCATTCACCAGACAAACCATCAATCTATTTGTCCTGGACTTCTCTTGGGAGTTTGAAAAGTGAAGTTTTTATTTGTTTCCGTACTTTCTCTTCATACAGTAACCAAAGGAACAGCAGACAGATGTGTATTCATGTTTGTGGAGCATGTGCCAATTTGAAACATCTGCTTTGTTTTCACTTGAACACTTGGGGGAAATTATAGTAAAATTCAGGCCCACGTAAAGACTGAATATATGACAATATCATAAAGTTTAAACTCCTTCTTTTACACTCATATTCCATTTCAGTCATTTAAAAAATCCACCACACAGTTTATGTTACTGTCTTGTAAAAACAATGATGTGGTGGCTATTCAGTTAGAACTGATACTTCACCTTAATCTTGCTTAAGCATGCTTTACACTGCAAACTACAGTATATGTCCTCTTTTCAGTACTTTATAATAAGCAGGTTTAAAACATTTCATGTTTAATGTCTTTTTGTCTTTTTTTGTCCTTTCCTTCATTCATCTGTCTCTTCCTCAGGGAGGTAAGATTCCAGTGAGGTGGACAGCTCCAGAGGCAATCGCCTACAGGAAATTTACTTCAGCCTCAGATGTCTGGAGTTACGGGATCGTCACATGGGAGGTGATGTCATACGGCGAGAGACCTTACTGGGACATGAGCAACCAAGATGTAAGTCACCGGCTGCTTATGTGTTGGAGGGTTTTTCCTTTGTGATTCCTTACTGATGTTTGTGACTGTGAATGGCTGTGGATGTCTGGTATTTGGGGTTTGTGCTTGTTTGTTTCCTTTGAGGTCTCTCACAGCAGGAAGTCTGCATGTCTACGTAAACATATGGGAGATAAGGACATCAATTTTGGTGTCACAAGTATGTTTGTTCTCCGAGTCCAAACAGAATCAGGATTGTTTTTAAGTTGATGTTTACTGCAGGCAATATTTCATTGTCCTGTCAGTTTAATTCCAATTACCTTCACAGTTTGATCGATTTGCCACTGCATCGCTACACCTTTTTTTCTCTTTCTGTATCACTTACACCTCATTAATTGCTTTGAGACTGCATTCAACCTGCTGTGTTTTAGATTAAAATACTCTCACACTCCCAATTCTCTGCTGATTTCTGTCAAATATAATGCTAACTAAACATGAATAAAAATCCTCACTTATACTCAGTTTTTGATTCTACTGTTGATACCTACTGTAAAAAAAAACATGAAAAAGGAGGCTACATGAAATTAGTCTTTTTTTATGTAGAAGAAAAAGAAAATGTAAGATAGAGATTATAGCATTACCTCAGCGTTACAACCTAAGCCTCTCTCCGAAACTGGGATTTTACAAGCCTTAAAAACTATAATGTCAGTAAATTTCCTTGTGGCAGAAAAACTAAAGTGCCTCTTTGGTTGCGTTTCTTGCTGGGAAATTATGGTTATTCATTGAATCCGCTTGTTACTAAATCCTACAGTTGTCTCATTTCTTCCAGTGGATGCATTTTTCAAATCCCAGCCCCACTCCCAGTATGTCGAGCCTGTTTAAGACTGTGTTAACTTTTATGTGCAACTTTTCCATCTCATTCTGTCACACACACAAACACACTCATACATTTTTAGATAATGAATGTAAACTTCTTCCTTACTTTTGGCCACAGAGAAGTAGTTCAGTGTCTTACATCTATATCACTTTAATCATGCCTTTCTCTTCATTTCACACACTTTCCTCTGTTTCTTGCCTCCTCCCTGATCTGTCTCATCTCCCCTTCCCTTGCAGCCTCACCCCTCTTCCCCTCATGGTTGCTCCTGATCAACAGAAGCATCCTCTGCAGCCGTAATGACAGTCAGTTTAATGATAGAGACAGATTTATAATAGAGCAGACTGTGTATAATGATGGGGAGAGTGTGTGTTATCACTGTAGCTAACGAGGGTCTGCATGGGCATTAACTATGCATGGCGCTGATATCCTGAGTTCACACATATCACACGCACACCGCACACACACACACAGATACAGCTAAACCACACACATGCAACCAGACATATGTTAAGGCGCGCGCACACACACACACACACACACACACACAAATGATTTCAAAGAACACAGAGCAGTGAAATTGTCAGCGGAGCCACTGCAGGTGCTATGTTCGACATGAATTAATCATGAAAGAGACCTGTGATGTTTCACTACACTTGCTGCTATTTTGATTGACAGCAGTGCTTAGAGTGAATTTATGCATTACAAAGCCTGAGAAGAGTGTCGGGGTCAAGTAGAGTTCACCTAGCGAGCAGGAAAAATCCCTGGTGCTGCATTTAAAGTACTAAAGTAGAAGCGTCAAATTACTTTGGCTTTACAAGCACACTGACTTGGACTCATAACTTTGAATGTACAGAAAACTGAGAAACTGAATGTATTAATAGCTACTTCTCAAGGTTTTATGGTTTTGTTAAAAGAATAAAAATTAACACCAGAACCAAAATATAAAACATACAGCAACACTCAGTTTGGAAAGGTTTAGACTTGGGCTTAGCAGGCATAGTTAAAGCAAGGCTTTCATGGTCAGCAACATGGTGAAGGTCATAAACTAAGCCAAGGAGACAAACAAGAAGGAAAAGTGTGGTACACTTTGTCAGTAGGTTAAAACAAAGTAAATGTGGCAAAGAGAAGATAAACTAAGATAGAAAATGGGGGCAGGTGCTCCAATGAAGGTGGAAGTCAGTTGAATGAGTGGGAAAATAAACATTAGACCTCTACATGTTCAGTGGATCTTCACCAGCAGCCTTTCGGTTCATCATCTGGGAAAATGTATAAAAAAGAAACCTTCAATTCTTTTCTAGAATCAGAAGACAAAGTCTAAAAGAGGGTTTTAAAATGAATATTTTCTTCCAATGACACTCAGCAAATTATTTATTTATTCATTTTAAATAGTAGCAGGGTTCTTCCAGCTGGATTAACCCTGCTGTAGAGAATACATCTCTACAACATACACAATATTCTCATCCAGAACTTGGCAAAAAAAAAAAAAAATTAAAAAGACCCTGACCTAAGGACCAGGACCGAGAGTCCCTGCTTTAAAGGCTATGTTATTGTTGCTGTGACTAGTTGTTGTTAAAGAGAGTTGTCTGTCGCACATAATTAGCATACAAGCTTATCAAATGACAGAGAGGATATAAGGTTGCTGTAATTCATTATTTAAGAAAAAGCTTGATTTAAGCGTTTCTTTTTGGGTTGCTCTAAAAGCCTTATTTCGACAAAAACGTCCACAAAACCTGTCATTGAAGCAAACTTTGATATTATATGCTCTGTATTAATGTCATTTGTGAAGATAACAAGATACTGATTGCTCCTCTAAAGAATGAATCATGAAAGCTGCAGACAAGGCAAATGACAGTAATTCCATTTCTGAAATGTGAAAAAGCTGCGAGACAGACATTATTTCAGGGCTGTACAAATATGTTAGATGGCACTTTTCAAGCCATCAGGCCACAACACATTGAGTGGTTTTAACATCACAGCCATCATAATTAGAGACATTTAAAATATATCTTTTTTTTTTTCTTCAACCTCTCGGCACAGGAGGTGGAATAATACCTGGTAATAATCGCAGAACTTGAAACTTTGTTTCTTTGATTATTTTTGCAACAGCAAAGCAACTTTCTTCATTTTTTCTATATGTGATGTTTATGATAACACTCTGCATTCAAAGCTCTATAACCCATTTAACCCAACATTTTAGCTATACAGAATTCTTGCCTTATAGTTTTTACAGAAAAGCCTTCAAAGATTTTTTATCGTTCTCAGCACATGTACCGGCATAATGAAGTCAAAAAGCTAGTCTGTGTAAAAGGTGCCTGACTCTGCTTCAGAGGCTGCTGGGAATGTTATTTCTGCCTTGAGATGAATATCAGGGTGTTCTGGCTGCATGCTGGGTTTGGATCATTCTCAAATGGAAATTAGATCCTCTTAACTAATCCTATTTTTTTTTTTTTTTTTTAAAGCTGAACTGCAGTAGAAAAGATTGTTCTGTAAAAATGTACCTGTTTTATTGGTTAGAATCACAAAGAAGTTGTTTTTCTCATGCACTGTTCTCTCTGCAGGAAGTGGCAAATCAAAACTTGAGCATATAATATAAAGTGTCCTTTTTACAGCAGTGAGAGAATCTTCCTCAGTGCTAGAGCTTTGAGCCCTTTTAATATTGTGAAAAAAATAACTCGTACAATTTACTCTAGTCAGATTGCAAAACACAATTTGTGTCAAAATTGTATCTACTGTTGTTCAGATTTCACATTTATGAAAAATTGGCTTGTTTGAAACATGCAAAATAAGACAAACAGACCCGAATGCCTGCAGAGGAGCTATAGCTAAATAATTCCATTCTTTTCATCATCATCACACTCGTGGATGTTTTTAAATAACCAGATTATGATCAGATCCATTAGAATAATCATAATCCATCCTTTGCTAGTTATGCACAGGTTAGGCTTTTCTAACACCTGCAAATATATGCACCAATCAGCCCTCTGAGCCCAATGTGGTTTTTTGTCTCTGTTTAAGGATGCAGTAATAATATTCTGTTTCTTTATTTCTCTTTGCGAGCAAGCTCCACATGACCTCAAACTGTGTTGGAGCAGCTGAGCACAATGAGGTCAACACAAGTCAATTTTCTCTGTCAGATATCTTCCTAGATTCCCAATTTATACCAAACCAATGTAAAAAAAAAAAAAACTGTCTTCAGGCGTGTTGCACCTGAAATATTCTGTTTATACTGTATGTGTTTATGGGAGTTGTGTGTTCTGTGATTGCATGAATATCGCAGCCTCAGATGTCTGTTTTAAATGAGAGCAGATGAAAAATGGATTCCAGACATTATTAAAAGTGGATAGATTGATTTTCTGAATGCAAGTCATTTTCTCTGATATGATATGAGAGTATTAGTCCAATGATTGTTATGTACTGGCTGTTTGCATTTGCAGTTTGCAATGATAATTTTCTTGTGAAAGAAAAATGAGGCGTAGTTTCCAGTGTTTGACTCCCAAGTCGCTGAGTAGACAAAGCGATGGAGCTATACTGTTCAAAGTAGTGAAGAGTTTTACCAGTTACTCTTTCCCAAAATGAGTGAATAAGTGGTGAGTAATTATCAAGTCATCATCACTGCTGCCACTCCTGCATTTTTTGTGCAAGTTTTGGGTCGTTACCAAATCTGCGGATTTGTGTGCTCGTGGACTAGTGAAACGTCATGTTCAATTTCAAAGTTTGTTCTCAGCAAGATTGCTGGTAATCCCCGGATAAGAACTTCCTCCGCCTATTTTACTAAGCATGCATCAGAAGATACTTGTTTGTATTTGGCCAGATATACTGTAAATGCCAGCGTGCACCTCGCACACACAGCATTTCAAAATGTTGACGGAAAACAGCAAATCGCACGTATATAAGTACCCCCAAAATCACGTAATTACGACCTGATTGCCCATTTGCATTAATGTGCTTACGTATTGGAAATAAATATAATTTACATGTTATGTCAAGTTAGCAGGCATAGTAAAAGCGAGGCTTTCATGGTCAACAACTTGGTGAAGGTCATAAACTAAGCCAAGGAGAAAAACAAGAAGGAAAAGTGTGGTACACTTTGTCAGTAGGTTAAAACAAAGTAAATGTGGCAAGTTTACCTTCATGTCACCTGTGAGAGGGGGTGAAGTTTTTATAACTCATCCGTTTATATGTTTACCGTGAAATTACACATAATTTGGGGCGTGTTCTTTTGATTGACAGGCAGCAGACTGCATGCTAGCCTGCCAGCCGGTGGCTACTTGTTGGCTCATTAGCTGTGTTTGAAATCGGTCCTTATCACAGATGTAGTGCACTATAGAGTGAGCACGCCATTTTGTAGTGTTGTTCAAATTCTCTTCACTACTTTTCACCCACTGCATCGTCCACTACAAAATACCCACAATGCATTGCGAATGAAAGTGTACAAGCGATGTGCCCTACATTTTACTCCCGTATACCACACTGCAATGCGGTAATGTTTTGTGATCGCAGAGGAAGAAAAATGGCGCAGCAGCAGGAACTGGGAGAGGAGCGCAACCGCTTTTTTATTATATAAATGCTTTAGTGGCGTTGTTGTGTAATTTTTAACAATAATGGTATTTCTTCGTGGCAGAAGAGTGACAACTCACGAGACACAGCATCAATGGGAACTGGCTTCATCTTTAGCTCTTCAGAAACCAATGGGTGATATAGTGGAAGGTTCGTCACTCTTTTAAACGGTCTAGAAACGGTTGGTTTGTCCCAAACCAACAAGAACACAAAGTCGGCACTTGTGAACTCTGCAGACTCCAAGTCCATTCTGGGCGTGGGTTCGTATGACACTCTGACTGTATGATAACCTTCGGCAAAAATATCAGTTTCACTGTAGGCTATAGGAAACTAACTGGTGTTAGTTTGCTAGATTTATGAAAGAAAAATATTTTTAGAGCAGCCAAGATTTTTTTTTGCTTGTTATACTGAAAAAAAAAATCTGCTAATAGAACACGCAAAATTTTCTTGATAAGATTTCTTGAAATAAGATGCATTGTCTTAAAACAAGATCTTATATCTCACTGAAATGTTTCTCTTTAAGTCATTTTGTCTTACTTTGAGTGTGATGAGATATTTTGACTAGAAATTAGAAAGATACACTTGTTAAGATTTGAGTTTTTGCAGTGCACTCACAAGAAATGCAGGTGCGCAGGGGGAGGGGTACCTTGGGTGAACGCAGACTGGGAATTGAAAAACAGCCGTGTCTGCCAGACCCCTTCGAAAACTTTTCATTTGAGTAACCTGAGATCTATCAATGGTTTTGCACTGTATGAGTTGAAAGTTTGGATTGATAATCATGGAAAATATGTATAGCAGATTTTGCTCCAGAATTTGGGATTAAGCAAGAAATCATATCCTTTTTTTAATCTAGATTGTAGAAGTATTATTATACTGTATTTGTATGTGGAATACTGTAAGTTAGGAGTTAGTTTTCTATAATTTGTCAGTTTAATCATTTTCTCACTTGATTTAGAGGACTTTACTGGGTTCTTAGCAGAGGTGGACAATCCAAGTGCCAGAAAGCTCAAAATCCTGTCATGATTTTGGATCTGCATGAACATGTAGAGCAGGTGTTTTCACAAACGAGCTCCTCTACCTGGCCGAGGAGCTCGTTAGTGAAAACGCCTTTACATTTAAAACAGGTGTTTTCACAAACAAGCTCATACCTGCAGGGGAGCTGTGCTAATTAATCTCAGCTGGTTTAATGATTGGTTGGAACAACTGGTGGACAAGATTGTTACTTTCTGGACCAGGGATGTCTCTCTCTGGTTACTAGTTCTGTATTTTTAGGAGCTTTTCTACCTCAGCTCCAAATTTCTGAATTGGTGTACTGAATAGGGATTATCACGCTTACCGGAAGTTCCGGATTTTGGGCACTTCTCTTCCGGGCCATGTTAACGAAGCCGTTCCTGCTCTGTTATACTGTTTAAATCGGATAAACTCCAAACAACTTAAGTTTTCATTCTAGACTGAAATGATGCTAAGGAAGAAGTGGATCAAGCGATCGATTGCCGCGGTGAAGGGCCGAACTTTATAATAAAACACACGTTTGTTTGTCGCCGGTGGGGCACAACACCGGCACTTCCCAGCATGCTGGCGTTAGCCAGCTAGCGTTTACTGATGTGCTTAACATTGTGCGTCTTAAAACACACAAACATCTGAAAATGGGTCTGTACCTCCCCGTTTGCAGTGGAACAACTGGGGACTGCCAAGAAAGGAAACGCTTTCAGATGCTTGTGTGTTTTCAGCCGCACAAAGTTAGGCACGTTACGAGCTGGCTAATGCTAACCTGCTAACACGACTGCGCAGTCTGCCGGCCACAAACAAAGTGGGTGTCGTTTTATTATAAAGTTCGGTCCTCACCGCGGCGAATCGGTCGTTTTGATCCACTTCTTCCTTAGCATCACTTCAGTCTGGAATGAAAACTTGGCATTGGCGTTTATCCGATTAACAAAGTTTAACAGAGTAGTAGCTGGCGGACTCTGTTAGCAGGTTAGCATTAGCCAGCTTGATGACGTGCCTAACTTTGTGCGGCTGAAAACACACAAGCATCTGAAGGCGTCTCCTGTCTTGGCAGTCCCCAGTTGTTCCAGTGGAAACGGGGACATCCAGATGTATGTGTGTTTAGACGCAAAAAGTTAAGCACGTCGATAATGCTAGCTGGCTAATGCTAGCATGCCGGTGTTGTGCTCCCACCGGCTGCAAACAAACATGCTACGTTATTTTATTATAAAGTTCGGCCCTTCACTCTGGTGAATCGCTTTGATCCCTTCTTCCTTAGTATCCTTCAGTCTGGAATCCGTGAAAATTTCAGTAGGGTTGGCGTTTATTCACGTTATCTACGAAGTAAAGCACAGGGACATTGAACCCTCTAAGTGTTTCAAACCGGAAGTTCGGAACACGGAAGCGTGATAATCCCTATTATTTAAACTGGTTCTATAGAATCAAGTGATGAAGATGAAGTGCCAAGTAGGAGGTGGACATGGTTGTGCAGTTGAAAATGCATTTGTGTTTGTACATGAGAAAGAGGGATGAAACAACATATACTGTAGTACCAAGCACAGCTTAGGACACACCTACCCATTTAGACTAAAAAGTATGTCTAAACTCCACTTGTACAGCAAATATAGGTAAACGACAAGAGGAGAGAAAAACAGAAAAGAAAAAAAAAAAGAGCATACAGTAAGACTTTTACCGCGTATTTAAAGAGCAAAATGGGGTGTTGGGGATTTTAGAGTATTTTTAGTGTAGTTGTTGCTCTTAAATGATCCCAAAAAGATTAAAGGAATATTATATGTATACCACAGGCAGCAGTGTAATTTTCTTTTTGATCTTTAACAACTTAATGTTGCTACCTGCCACTTTGATCCTGAAGATGACACTGTAATATATACTACAGTAAATATTGTATGATCTAGTTCAATGTGCAGTGTTTCTAGATTGATATTAAAAGGATGTTTTATATCCAAGATGAAAGTGACAGAGGGTAGGGCCTAAATCTTATGTGGAGAAAGGATGTTTTGAAAAAGAGACAAAATAAGGAAGGTGGGTTCATTTTTAGCCCAGAGAAAGAGAGGAAGAAAACATGAAAAAAGGTGGTAAATGAAAACGTTTTAAGGCCCAATTTAAAACACCTAAGGTTTAAAGCAGACTTCTGGTTTTCTGGTAGTTTATTTTTTAGATTATTTTCCCAGATATTAGCAGCCTAAAAACTAAAATCTGATCTGATCTTAGAAGATCAGATCAGATTTAGAAGTATAAATGGCTTGCTGTATATGGCAACAAATCAGATATGTTATAACTGCTTTGTTGTTTGTTTTGTTTTGTTTTTAACCTAAAACTTCACAAAGATATTTCTGAGTTTATGTTTCTTTCTCTTTTTTCTAACAAGAAATGGGTATTTTGAGTATGACTTGTTCTCCTTGATTCTTCATACAATAGATTTCTTATTATGGTATGTTGAGTGTTCCTGTGAAACCAAGTCACTCTGGAAATACTTGGAAGAGATTCAGGTTAATTATTTTCTCCATTTGGTGAGTTTTTTTAAGCTCATTGACAAAGAGAATGTTATCCATACGCTTCCTCATATACACCAACAAGTACATCAGCATCATGTTTGTTTTAATTAAAAAAGTGATTTTATATCCTCCACTGTATTGACCATTTTGTTAAGTTTTTATATGAATACTCTTGATGTTAAGTCATTGGGGATTCCTGTGAAAGCAGGTTTCTCTGGAAATACTTGGGAGAAATTCAGGTTCAGGATTGTCGGGAGAAACTTTATTAAGCTAAGCTAATCTTATGTAGCTAAAAAAGCATCAACAATACAGATTACTGTGGTTCTGTTCAGCTGTATATTTGCAGATTATTTATGAAATGCTGACATTGATAAGTTTCTTTATTATTATTATTATTGTTTATATTAACCCTTTGAAACCTGGCTTATGAAATAAAGGAAGCATATATTTAGCAATTTAGAACTTTTTTCTTTTTTTTCTTTCTTTTTTCTTCTTGTTTTTTTGGAGGGCTAACCATTTGCATAACCATTCAAGGCAAACATTAAATCTTTAAGTACTACTTTTAACTGCTAAACGAATGGGGAGAAGAAAATGTGCGTCAAACTGTAAAACACAGTATTTTCAGTAATGTTTTGAATTTATGATGGTGCAGAGATTTCAGAAACTCATGAAACAAATATGAATCATTGGGCTTTATGGGGTTTCGGTTTATGAGATTTGCAAATCATTGCATTCTGGTTTTATTTACATTCTACCCAGCACCCATACTGTTTTCAAATATGGGTTGTAGATGAGTTTTTATGATGCCCTAACTATCTGGTGGAACAGCCTGAGGCCTTCCTCACCTAATATAACAGCTGTTTCCAGTCTTTGAAAGGTCTATTACCAATTTGACCCCATGATGGCCTCAATCGTTGGATGAAAGTGTATTTCAGACTGAGCAGGTGCAGAGAGCTCGTGCCAGCAGCCTGGTGTTGCCTGGAAATGCTATTGATGAGGGTGAAGCACAACACCACCAGTGTGGACCGTAAAATAAAAACAATGATTTGAACAAATGAGCAGCTGAAACGGTCTGTCGAGCTTTGGGGAATTCTGACCAGCCGATGATTCTCTGCAGATTTATCCCCACAACAAAGAAACTTGAATGCTTCAATAGATATATTTTCAGTTTAGAGGACGGTGACTAGTGAAAGTGTTGAAGTGGACTTTATTTGAACTTGAAGTTGAAAATTTGGATGGATCCCACAGAACCCTGATGTTGCTGAGGATGTGTCTGAAACTTGAGCTTAAAAAAGGAGAAATGGAGGTTTGCCAAAGAGTTACAAACATATTTAAAAGGCAGGGATCATGGACTGATTAGCATTACGAATGTTGGCTGAAAAGTTGCTGCTACATGTGTATTCACTCATACTTAACCTTTGCCTGAGCGTCATTATAAGGATACTGATTAAACAAGCTGTAATCAGAGCCTTTTCCCTGCTTCTATCTCCTGCTGTGTCCCAGGTGATAAATGCCATAGAGCAGGATTTTAGACTGCCAGCTCCCATGGACTGTCCAGTAGTGCTGCACCAACTGATGCTGGACTGCTGGCAGAAAGACAGGAACGCACGGCCAAAGTTTCCTGATATTGTCAGCATGTTGGACAAAATGATACGCAACCCTGCTTCTCTCAAAGCCGGCACCAACAGCATGGCCCCTGGGTGAGCAGAGATACAAACTCATTTACATACACAAATAAACTTTCTGTGTCACCCCTCTGTGTGTATGACAGCATTGATATTCTAAGTCCACCTTCTCATATCCGCTCTCTGCAGTCCTCCTCATCATCCCTTGTTAGACCGGGGAACTCCGGACTTGAGCAGGGTGAGCTCAGTGGAAGACTGGTTGGCTGCACTGAAGATGACCCAGTACAGAGACTCCTTCATCGGCTCGGGCTTCACTTCTCTGCCACTTGTCACACAAATCACAGCAGAGTACGTCGACCCAATAAATTGCCTCTATTTTTGTGTCAGATCCTCCCGGTTTGCTTTCCCGCTTTATCTGTTTTATTCTGTGTCGCAGCTTAGTGGATGTCCACGTGAACACTTGTCTGTTTCTTGACATCTAGTGCTCTCTTGCACTTCTGTACTTTTCAAATCCATAGATGACATGATACAGATCCAGTTTTAGCTTTGTGTACTGCCTAAGAAATCTGCAAAGATCGATCCAGTACATACTACTTTTGACCAAGACTCCAACATCCCACCTGGATACCCTGGATTTGCTGAACAGTGGCTGCTCACTGCTCCTAAAATGATTAAAATGGGTCAAATGCAGAGAGTACACTTTGCCAAGGGAATTAATTAGGTTTAATTTGGAGTGTTACCAGTGTGATGAAGGCGGAAATAAGGTCTGAGCCAGTTAACTTTACTCAAAACTCTTCATGCAGAATGAACGACTACCTGGGGGAAATAAAAGATGGCCGACCTGCATGAACTCACATTTCGTGGCTTTTTAATTTCTTCTTGCAACATAAATTAATGGTGGCATGTGTATTTAATTAGATTTTCGAATTGCAGCTGTGTGGGCATGTATTTTTTATTTTATTTCTTTTTTTTTTTTTGCCTTGGTTTAGCGTGAAATCCCCAAGATGTACTGTCAGATGAGTACTGTAAAATTAACGATATATTTAACCTCAGTGTTTTAATATGCATGGAAAACATAGTTTCATTCAGTAGATGGATATTCCTGTTAGTTATTGGAGCTGTGCTCATTCAGAGTGCCAGTATTTACACTGGCACCTTCTCTGTTCCAGTGCACTGTTTATGATTAATGATGATTAACTGGAGGGAAAACATACACACAGCAGCTATAAATGTGAATATAAAACTTTGTGATGATAATAGTTTTATTTGAATCTGTTTTCAGAGATCTGCAAAAGATTGGAGTGTCTCTTGCTGGACACCAGAAGAAAATCCTGACCAGTGTAGAGTCAATGAGGCACCACACCGATGACCAGTCACCCACCGAATCTGTGTAGCTGCACTGGAGAGCAACGCACTTGGAAATATCCGACCAGTTCAGGCTCTCAATCCTTGGCTTTTATTTAATTCTCATGTTTGTTGGTTATGGAGATATCCATATCTGAACTTCAGAATCATTGCGTCCGTCCCTGCGATTGGCCAGATTCATCTTGCAGTCACTGGACAGATTTCTCTCGCCATTTAGTTTGTAAATTTGGAACACTTCCTGGAATTTAATGTTCAATCATTATTGTTACAAAGAGCAAAGGCAACAACAAGAGACATTGTGGAAAAACAAAACAAGCATCTGGATTTAAGGGGCTGCATCACATCTCACCCAAAAATCCTTCAGACCAGGGCTGTTATACTCCAGTACTCAAGGGCCGCTAACCTGCAGGTTTTTGTTGTTTTCCAGCTCCAACACATCTCATTCAAATCAGTCCATCTTAATCAGGCTCATTTGGATAGACTGCGGTTGTGTCCAAATTTGAGGGCTACGTCCTTCCCAGGCCGGATTTGAAGGCTGCTTACATCACAGCGATGCAACCAAGGCTGTCCAGATTCGAAGGCTCCTTCCAATGCTTCCACAACTGTGGGTGGCCTTATTTTCCTCAGATTTTAAGGACAGTCTGATGTATCCTTCGTGGCTAATCCTATCCCAAGATGCATTGCGGGCTGAACGGGACATTCCACAGCAGGGGTGTCTAAATTTAAGAGACATATTCATTTTATTTATTATGTGATTTTATTGTTGTGTACAAGTTAATATTATGGTCATTCATTTGCAATTGTCCACTAAATTAGCCAAAGTTAGCATGAGACTATTAAAATCTTGTAAACTTTACTAATTAAATGTACTTGGATTTGATTTTCTCTCAGCCGTAGCAATAGAAAATGGCGCAGACAACTGTAAAACTGCTGTAACTGTAAAAATTTGTAGAACGATGGTAAGGTTGATATTTTGGAGCTTCATTTTACTTTGGTTTAGCGCCATCACCGTTTCTAGGCAACGAGAGATATGCCAAGGAGGCTAGACCATCTGAATTGTACAGCCTGTTACTTCTTCCTTACGTAGTCTAGGGAGGATCCAGCCTACATAGACAGGGTAGGATGCGTCCTTCGAAGGACGTAGCCCCTGAATTTTGACATGTCTGACTAAAGTCAGCCTATGTCTGACTTCAAGACCAGATGAGAACTTTATGAGATGTGGACTATAAAGTAGCATAGTCAAGCTGGACAAGTTAGTCGGTGTAAATATGTGTTGATTTAAATGTTCCTGGAAATATCTTGGGGAAATCATTCATCTATTTGCAACAATAATCAGTTTATTTTTCAGTAAGTCCTAATTAGGCCATTATCTTTCTTTTTTTTACATTTAAAGTTTGCGTGAATGTGTGTTAAACCAATCAGGACCAAGTTCTGTCGTCAACAGAGGCACGTTTGTCAGCTCAAGCTGCACACTCTGACCACAGTGTGGTGACTCCTGAGATGATCATGTGGTCACATTTTCTGGTGCAGCGCAGGAGCAGTCTGACACTGAAAAAATTTCTAACTGGGATGCAATACTGAAGGACCACAATCCCTTGCTTCCAGACGAGTTGCGTTACACGCAAATGAGCTCATTGTCAACTTCTTCACAAGGATTCATTTATCTCAGTCAAGTGTGTTGACGCAGGGAAACACAAACCTGCAGGATAGCGGCCCTAGAGGACCAGAGTTTGACACCTGTGCCGCAGACGCTGCTCTGCACGCCACACAGACACACACAGTTGTGAAGAAGAAACTGATTGAGCAGGCATTTCTATGAAGGGACACAAACTGGACCAAAAGCCTGAAGAAAAGCCTCTTTAAATCTGTTTCTGGAGACAAGACTTCATAGGAGGCCTTCTCATCTCCAGCATGCTGTGTTACTTCTTTGTGTTGGTGAGAATTGCTACCATTTGAATCCAGACAAGAGTCTACAGGTTGAATGGGGCCTTTTTAAGAATCGATCTTCATATTGAAGAGTGTGTATATATTATGATGTGGAAAATTATTTCCTGTTTCCTCATTTGCTTTCACTTTAAACAACAATATCTGACAATACAATGTCCAGTTATCTTCCTCACTGCGGACGACAAATAGAAAAACTAAATTTGAAGTTCTGTTGTTTGTGCTAAGCATGCTACAGCTAGTAATATGAGGCCTACTGAAAGTACTTTATTCAGATAGAAATCAGAAAAGATGTTTTACAATCAAATGCCCTCTGAGTGAATCCATTTATGGGTCCAAATATGTAATTAGATTCAAATATATGAACCCACAGTGGTGTTGTTTCACACTAGGATGCAAATTATCTGCATGTTTGGAGGTACAGAGGAAGAAAGTGGCTTAAAAGACGTGAATGGAGGTATTATGAGCTATTCAGATGTAACTGCTGTAAACACCCAGAAATCTCAGAAAAGGTATTGTTACCCATTCTTTTTGTGATTTGAACACAAATCCTAAAGCTGACAGACATTCAGCCATTAATACAGTGACTGAACCAACCAAACCAACTCCTGTTCCATCCACACACACACAACAAATCTAATTTCTGTCTATAGTGAATGGCTGCCATCCAGGTGGCAATCATCACTCTGCAGCAGGCGGCCTGGCAGGGTCCTTTGCATTCATTTTTGTTTTTCTTTTCTTTTCTTTTTTTTTCTTTTCTTTTTTGCATTGACTGGTTGCTGGAGTTGTCCTTGTTGTCAGGGTCTGTTTTCACCGTCTCACGCCCCCAGACTGACATGTCTGATTAATTCTGCTCTGCTGGTTTGCAGATGAAATTAAGTTAAGTGACCCATCTATGTTCTCATTTGTGGAGAACAGGCTTTTCCACACATTCATCTGTGACAGAAAAAAACTACCAGGAAAAGCAGCAAAAAAAGAATGATAAATGTTTTAGGTCTAGAAAGAAATTGGCAGCTTATTTGACACGTCGGTACTTAATGTGATATTTGAATCACTTGTTCTCTCAAAGTATGATATCAAGACAGGCTGATCTCACTGCGGGCACAGTGGTGCAGCAGCACTTTTATCTCAGCACTGAGCGGATTACCAGCTGTGAAACAACAGCAGCCTTGCTATGCCTTCAGCCCAAACCCCTGGTCATGCATGTGCACCCACATCCCCAGGATTACCGCTCCACAGCTCTGATTGGATGTTATGATTTTATTTGTCATCGGCTGCGAGCCAGGTTCGCAGTGACAGAAAGTGACAGTGTTTATTTGTTTGCTTTCAATGCTACGAAACACTGTTTGTGTTTGTCTCGCACCGCTGCTCTCCACTGCTGGGACACCCCAAAGTCTTTTCATTTATGAACATTGTGACATTGGGAGGTCTGCGGCCGTTTTAAACCTCTGAACATTTCCGCTTCAACTTTTTTTTTTCTTTTTTGCCAAAACTGCTCTGATGGTGCAACCGTAATAGCATTTGTTGCTTGGCAACAGCGGCTTATTGAACATTTTATCAGGAAGTATTGAGATCAACTGGGAGCGTGTCAGTGGTTCAGAGGCATAATTTGTTGTAAATAGATGCCTCTGGAAAAAAACTCAGCAATGGCTGGGGGATTTAATAAAGAATGAGACAACTATTGACCTAAAAGCTCATATTAAACTCCACCTAAAAAATGTCATGGAGAATATAGTATGAAAGCTGTCACTGCTGGAAAGCATCTTATCACATTTTGTAACACCCATATGTATTTGCTTTTTTCTCTCCTGTAAAAAAAAATATAAATATACATGAGATTTTAGAGCTATTCCACATTTTTATGTGGCATTATGATTTTTGTTTTTTTTTGTTTGTTTTTTTAAAGGCCGAAATAATTGACAGTACATGTGGTTAAATTATGTCACGAGTTTAAGCAAAAATACTCACCACAAAAAAGGGAAAAATAATGAGTTTTTACCACATCTTTCTCTAAAATAAGCTATTTTGTTGGACATTCTGTATCATGCACCATATAAGTTCATTGGGAAACCCAGCCTACTTCCTGGAATAAGTTGAGTCCACTTTAAGTCCGTTAAATGAAAAACGTGTATTTTGTTCTGATTAAGTTCTGCATGTGACTACAAAATTGCATACTTATATGTACTAATACATACTGTATTTTAGTTCATGGCAAAAACACACATTTTATCATTTTCTTTTTCTTTCTCTTGTTATTTAAAAGAAAAAAAAAAGTTATCACCATTCTGTCTTTGGAGGAATAATGTTCCCTTAGACACCAGCTGTGTCCCAGTTTAATTTTACGAGCAGTGCATTCATACTGGAGCAGGGACAAAAGCTTAGATTAAAACATTCAGCACCCATGGAGTTGCTCAATGCTGCAAAATTGATAACTAGTCGTGGATGTTGGGAAAGTGACTTTTTAAAACTTCGAAAATATGTACTTGTCACTTTATCATGGAAAAAGTCCCCAAGTATCTGAAAATATTTTGATTCATACATGCACACAAGTTAAAGTAGTGCTGACATGTGGAAGAAAGACCCAGTTTCTTTTGGCATGTGTTGCCGCATTTCAGTTGCTGCAAAGAATTTTATTTTCCTTCCTCAGAAATTTTTTGCAAAGCCTTTTTTTTAACAATGAAAAAAACATATTGGTTTGCTTTCACACTCATGCAACAATGTTTATTACTACAGCGAAGAAAGAAAACAAACTGACAAACTCTGGTTTGATTTGTGCCGTCTACTTTGGTACACCCAGCATAGACAGACACAGGTTATGTAGTCCAAATATTCCCTTTCCCCCAGTTAAAATGTAGTCTGCTTTAAGCAGTTCTTGCAGTGTTGCGTTTTCCTTTCTAGGTTCAATGCAGTAATCAGCAGTAACCAGCTCAGCTGGTGACATTTGAATTAACTGGAGGCATACCTGTGCATGTATTTTAAAGCCACACCTCAAAGACACTGCTTCCTTGTTTGACATTATGTGGAAATCTAAAGAAATCAGCCAAGATATCAGGAAGAGAATAATGGAACTCCACCAGTCTGGTTCATCCTTTAGATGCAGATTCCAGATGCTTGAAGGTGCCACGTTCATCTGTTCAAACAATTATCCACAAATACAGACAACATGAGAACATGTCCAGCCATCATACCTCTCTAGAATGAGACTGGTTCCCAGTTATGAGATATTTTGGTCCAAAATGTGTGAATCAGCCCCAGAACCAGAGCTACTGTAAAGATGTTGTGAAGATGACAGCTGAAGCTGATGATAGTGTGTCATTATCCACAATCAAACAAGTCCAGCACCAATATTGGCTAAAAGACCACTCAAAGCCAGGGAAGAAGCCATTTCTCAAGAAGAATATGAAAAAATGCCACTAAAGAACTGTTTGGCCATAATGACCATCTTTACATTTGGAGGAAAAAGGGGGAGGCTTATAAACCTGGTAACACCTGAGAAGTATGGGGGTGGCAGCATTATGTTATGGGGCTGCTTTGCTGCAGGTGCACTTCATAAAATAGACGCATTATGAAGAACATTATTAAGAAATATTAAAGCATCATCTCAAAAAAAAATACAAGCATCACTGAAATATCCTCTCTCATATTATTGCATCATTTAGCAAATAGAAATAGTTTTGGTAATCCTAACTGACCTACAGTAAAACAGAAGAGGTTTAGTCTGATTTAATATCTGACAGTGGAAAAATGGGTTAAAGTATCTTTTTTGCAGTGTATGTAAACTTTTGGTTTCAACTGTATTGACTTTTATGAAAAGGAACAATAGTGTAAAACTTCCCATTATAGTCCTTGCACTTTTCTGCTGCAGTTTCCTCCTGGGTTACCACATTACCACCTACAAATGGTTAGTTAGGTCTTGAAATGCAACAGTTTGGTCCAAATTTTAAACAATGCATTTAAAAACTTACAAATATCTACAAAAGTCTTTTAAAACACAGTGTTGTGACAATAATGGCCCCAGACCCTCCTCAAACTTTTGACCAATTAGCTTCTTTCTATCAAATGATGAAATTGAGGCTTTAAAACAGCAGTTTACAAACCAGGAAGGTTCACAGTGGCCATGTTCTTCTTTTATTTACAGGCTATGGCTTAGGGAAAAAGCTTGATTCTTTATTGGCATCAATGATTGTGTTTTGTTAATCTTGCTGGATGAAGTTTGATCGACAGAAACAGACAGATGGTTCTTCCAGTCACCTGCCAAGCATTTTTTGAAATAGTTTGCCATTTCCAAACACTTTCAAACAGCGACTTCCCAGATGGTTCCTTGAAGCAACCCATCTGGTGTGTCATTTTAGCTCAGAATTACCAACCTGTATACTTCAATCAATTCAAATACCAGACAAATTGCAGAAGAATACTAAAGACATCATTTAGCAGTCTCAGTACTAGGCTGGTTGTATACACCGGCGTATGTGGGTAAACTTAATGCTTGTTAACCTGTTATCTTGTGGATGCTATTCCTTTTGCATGTGGTGTGTGTTTGATAGAATACTTCTGAGTGTAAGAGTGGCGCAATGACTGCTCTGAATATTGACTAGCTGTAGTATGAAGTATCAGCACTTTAATTTCCCAGCAGGGTTTGCCATTGCAGCTGCATAGCTCTGCTTTTTGACATATTACTGCCACCTTGATGGGGTTGAAGCATTGGTAAGAATGTAAATCACATCACTAATGCTCATGTGTGCAGAAAAACAGAAAGCTTGTCATTAAAAGCAGCATTTATTTGAAATAGTTCTTATTCTAAGGTGAAGACAACACTAATTCTTGAATATCCTTGAAGGTTTTACTGCTTGTGGCACTATTTTGGTCACAATTATTTTACCTTATATGATGCTGTTTTATTTAGATGAAAGTTGCATCTCTGCACATTCATTGAACATCTGACCAATTTGTGAACATGAGTGTATCTGTGTGACTGCAGCTCATCTGTACTTGTAAAACTCCCCATTTTATGCAGTTGTAACACATTCAAGTACTGCTGAGCTTTCTGTCAGTGCAGGCGATGGTGAAATGATTCTCTTGGTTCATTTCAGAATGGCAGTACAAATGGCAGATGCAGACAAAAGCTCTTCCTACGATGGCCTGATAGCAAATCTGACATTTACTGTAGATGTTTGCGATAAAAATGTGATTCAGACCAGCAGGGAGTAAAGACAGGTGGACCACTAAACAACAAAACAGGCTAGGAAATGTAAGGTGGGTCTCTATTAAGTGCTTTATGATGGATTTATCCTTAAATTGGAGGTATTTCTTAGGCTTTAAGATAGCGCTGCTCCTCTCCACCGTTGTTACTCTGGTGTAATAGCTCCTATAAGTGAGACTGGAAATGAGAGCAGGTGAGTTATGAAGAGTGAAAAAAGTAAGAGGGAATAGAAGGGACTAGGATGAGAAGCAGAGAGTAACAGAATAGAAATAAAACACGAGGGAAGGAGGCATGAGAGGCAAAGCTCGTCCTGTGTTTGAATAAAAATGAGTCTGGGTGTGGAGAGATTACTCTTTCTTTTTGTCTTTCTCTCTCTGCTCTACCCAGCTATCCCCCTTCTTCTCCTAATGCCCACAGCCTCTCTGAATAACTCACACTGCTTCCAGTCCACATTTCCACTGTGTCTTTGCAGTTTAAAGGCAGGCAGTCGTTCTATTTTAGATGCACTTTTCTCAAAAACATTTTGAACTCGTATCTCTTGAGGATATAACGGCACACATCTTTTCACAAAAGCTCCAGCAGTATTTTGCTGTAGGTTTTTCAGGAATATATTTGCACCACAACAATGAAAGTATTGGTCTCTACCTATTGAGCTCTTTGTGTTGCATCCAGTTTAATTCAAGTAACCACAGTCTTGTGACTCGCACACTAAACATGCAGAAGACGTGTCCTTGATTTAGCAGAGATTTTATTCTCCTCTGCTTCACTGTGATGCATACATCTCTTTTAGTAACCAAAATTCTCCTACAGCCTTGAAATTTGGTTCATTTTTCTGTCTTCATAATGATTTGTAAAAGCTATGATAACCCTTTCACATTTTTTTAGCATTATTTGATTCAAGTGCTTCTGTTGTGAGATGGTTGATGACCAGATAGGTTCAAAACTACATATCTTCCTATTAGCCACACCCACATTTTGTATTAAATGCTAATTTAACTATTATTAGCATTATAATTCCCTTAATTGATAAGATAAACTTTTATTATACCTGATAAGCAGTTAGCTTAAAATACATCTGAGCCATCTTGCAGCCTCACAAAGCCACAAGCATTGCTGCAAGCCTTTAATTAGACCTCATCTCTTTAACAGTTCTACAGAAAAGTGAAAAAATAAATAAATAAAAGCATTGTTCTGATTAGCCTTGATCCTAAAACTGTGAACATGAATTTTCTTTGCCCTACTGTAGAAATATTTGCTTTCCAAGTGAGGCTTTTTGAGGTTTATAGTGTGTGTTTTATCAGCCTTCCTAGAAGTAAAACAGTCCACCTGTACAAACGTGTTACAAAAACTTTACTACTTTTTCATTTTCTCATGTTAAATTATTTTTGTTCAGATTTCTTGCCATACTTTATAATATGTAAGTAACATGTTTTTTTCTTGGAAAGAAAAAAAAAACGTCTCAATAATCAGCTGAAGTCTGCCTTTTTTCTGTTTACTTAATACTGGTGTTATAGGTGTACAATGCTCATATAGTCTGAGCATCCCACTGTTCTGTAATATAAACTGTAACATAATGTGAGTATGCGCACACAAGTGCATTTTTGTGTGTGTGTGTAAAATAATGTGTGTGTGCGTGTGGTGTTCAGTGTACAGTAAAATGTTTGCACATTGTGCGTATGAGTTTGTAGCTGTAAACTTTCTGACTCTTAAATTTACAATGCACTGTTTGTCAATAAAGAAGACAAAGCAAACTGATCAGCTCTGGTCAATTAACTTTTAAGCATACGTTTATAGGCGGCAAAAGTTAAAAATAAGTTTCATGGTTTTGTGTGAGGTTAGCCTCTAAATAATCTGACAGCTTGTGTCCAGTAAACACTGATCATGGTTAATTTTGTAGGTAGCTGTAAGAATTACAGTAATGTTGTTTTCTTATTTCAGTGTGTTTATTATTTTTATTGAAACTCTTCTCCTAATCTTGATTTGCTCTGTACTATATGTTAGATTTGTGCCTCAAGATTTTTTTTTTCCTACATATCTGAACTTCTGATTTTGCACTTTGTGATATAAAAAAGGAAGACATTTATGTTTGGATGATTATTTTAAAGAAATAATTTTAAAAAATAATCTCTTTTTTGAGTAACTGCCAACACATTGAGCTGTATTCATTGAAGCACAATCTTTACAACTTACATCTTGTTGTCAAGGTGACTGATCGGGCTCTCCAGCAGTGTATAATACAACAACAGTTGGTATTATCAACAGGGAGAAATAATTCAACAAACTCAAATGTCTTACTATTTGTGATAAATTTAGATAATAAGAGATGTAGGTGTAAAATATAATTTCACTTCTTGTCACTTTCATCACTATTTCAGTACTTTTTTCTAACAATTACATTCCGTCACAAGTGTTTATAGGGGAAGGTGGTAATGTTGCAGTTACTGTTGCTTTTACACATACAGTACTGTACAACAGTGGCATGTGGGACCTGAATCATTAAGGAAATCAAATAAGATGATTTAATATATCACTGGACATTCTTAGGCAGCTTATAGGGCACACATAGTGCAGTATTCTTTGTTAAATATTGAAGCTGCAGGCAACGTTGAGACCTAAATTTTACCTGATGGAGTGTGTGATAAATTCCTCAGTAGATGGGAGAAGGCAGCTGCATTCGGAAAAGTAATAAGAAAGGTAATAAAACTTGGTAATGAGCTCCTCTTTTACACCAGCAGACTAAATTAATCATTCAGTGCAAATAGTCTTTCTTTTTTAAGCTCTGAGCAACTAATGTTATTGACTGCAACTTTGTTGAATGATGAATGTCAACTTTACCATTTTAGTGGATGCGTTAAATTATTTAGCTTGGACAGTTGGAGACACTTAACTGGGCTTAACTAAATGAATCATTTTTACTTGGAAATTGCAGATGAAAGACAGCATCACACAACTGCCTGTGGAGTCTGAGCTCCATCAGTTCATATGAAACTGGTGAACAGGACAAAAACTACTGCAAGTTGCCAATGCATAAACACACCAGGGATGTCATTGACATAAAGCCATTTACTGTAGCTGAGAGACGGGGAGTGAAATTTGATTACAATGGAGTGTGACCTATCAGGGGAATACAAAGAATAAATTCTCCATATGAGTTGATATTTCCTTTTGTGGCAACCTGTTTATCTTACAGTCTTAAACTGCTGTAAATTTTTATTTTTCCTTTACCATTAAACACCATTGTTGTTATCTCTGCAGATTAGTTATGTTGCATTTGATATCATCTGTCCAGACTCAGAATTCATGGAAGACTTTAAAAAGAATTTTGAATCAAGCAGAATAAATGTAGAAGATCTGTGCATGGATAGTTGCCAAAGATTAGTGTCACCGATCCAGTTCATATAAGTGTATGTATCACCAGTGACTCTCCATCTGTTCTATGATGTTGAAAGAAAGAAGGCCCATAAAGAGTTTTTCATAACAGTCCAATACCACTTTTAGTACTGATTTGGTAATAAACCCTCTATTTCACTCATCTATTTCTCCAGATGCACTTTAACCTTTTAGATAGACAAGAAATTGTGATTTTTTTTTCCTTTATGCCTTAACCAAAGAATAAGGTCTTGTGTTATTGAGATAGAATGAGGACAAGCCAGTAAATTTACTGGCATAGTACTATGAGCCCACATGTGTTGGTGGTGCGGAGAAATAAAACTACTGGAAACACTTCAGTGAGCCACATTCTTACACCGGTGACATGATCCTGACATCATGGACATGTGCTGTGCTGTATGTTCCCAATCCAGCACTTATGCTGAATTCAACTTAACCAAAGAAGCTAAATACAACTCAGTTAGTAAAATTTGATTCACATCAGTGCTCAGCTGTTTTCCAATGCTGATGAGACTTGAAGATTAGACTATACAATAAATGTTGCATACTATACGTCTCTGCTGTAGGATAGTGCAGGCACTAAACTTGATTGATCGTGAACCCTCCACAAATAAGATGGGGTATAAGGGCAAATAGGTTCAAAGAGAAATAAGGAAAACGGATAATCAAAGCAACCAAAGTGCTGTAAGATAAATAAATAAAAATGTGTGAACTTTAAACTTTGTTTTCCGACCGTTTCAGAAAAAGATGGAATAAACAATTAAAACATTGCCATTTAAGCATTATATTTTATACTTTTTAAACTTTATCTTCTGAAACTTTTGATTATAGTGAATTATAGTGAATCATGAAAAGAGAAATCTCTCATACAGTATTTGTTTTGGCCATGTTTGAGTTTGGATGAGAGAGAGTTTGTAAGTTCACTTTCTTAACATTTACTGTTATCTTTAATTGTGCATGTGTTTTAATCTGCTTTTAAATTTGATGTAGAAAATGTCTCAGTATGGTAACATTTTAGTAAGAGAAGCCTAGAAAACATTGCACCAGTAATAGTAAACCAACTTCACCTAACAGCTGTGATTATTTAGTCATCAGAATGCAGTTTAACATACTGGATGAAACACGTCATGTTGATTATTTATTTAAAAGAGAAAAAGTTATAATAAAAAAAACAATAATGTTGAGGAAGAATTGGAGCAGTGTGAACTACAAAGAGTTCATCTGAACAGAATAACAGAAATGCCAACTTGACTGAAACTTGCCACTGAAATAACAGCTTTACTTTCCTGATGTGGGGTTGCCATGAAAATGAGTCTCTGCCTCTTTTTCTACACTATTAAAGAGAAATAAATCACAGATGCAGCATTGACGCTGTATAATTCAAAACTTCTGTTCTTCAAAACAATTCACCTCCACTTTAAACATTCAGCTGTAAAACCTGAACTTGGGTGTAGATCATACTCTCTTGGTGAGTTAAGACCCAGCCTGTGTCTCATTAGCTGCAGAGCGGAGAGAAACAGGCCAGATGAGGTAAATGGTGCTCATGTCTTATGAATGATACTGAAAATGCTGCTTCAGTCCCCCTCTTAAAGGGTTAATGGCTTTTCGTAGTGACAGGCAAAAGCCTGGCGAGGCGTGCTGGAGAGGGAGCAGAGCACCAGGCGTGGTGGCATGACTTCATCACCACTAGACAGAGTGAGTGACACAAAGAGGTTAAAAGAGAAAATAGGAGGGAGGGGAAAAATGAGAGATGAAGCCATGAAAGAGATTCTCCATGAGAGAAGTTGTTTGTGTGTGTGTCACGCACAGTGAGTCATCTTCACGCAGTCTTACCACAAGACAAATCTGTCTTTCCTTTCCTCCCCCAGCAACCTCAGGGATAAATAATTTACTCTTTTTCTGACACTGGTCCACTGGTGTGAAGCATTTTACTCTTTAGACTTTAGCCATGAGACAACATGTTTCTTTCCTTTTCTGTCTGTCCTGGATTGTCTTTCATCCCCTATCTTTCTCTTGCAGAACTCTCTGCAGGAAATGATGATATTTTCTCTTTTTTTAAGAAATGAATGCTTATCTATTATTGAGCAGCAGTCAGCAGCAGCTATCTCTATCTAGTAGGCTGCTAAAATAAATATGACACAGCACCATAGCGATTTGCACAGATCTGAACTAAGCCCTCTCCGGCTCTGAGGTTTCTGAGTTCTACATTTCTCAGAAAAGTAAAACTTAACCAAGACAATTTCTAAAAGCAAAATAAATAAACAAAAATAAAAGCTTGTTTAATTAAGCAAGTGCATGAGAAATGGAAGAAATTAAAGAAGGTTATTGTGCATCCCTGTTTGGTATGTTTAGCCTCTAGCGGCACACAGCTACCTTACTCCATGTTAAAACAGTAACTTTTAACTAATATTGTACTGCTGTCTTGTAGCTAACAACTATGCTAGCTTACATGAGCATCTTACCTTGGAACAAACAGTTTGTTAAAGGCAGGGTAGGGGATCTTGGAAACACGGTTCAAGCAAGCTACATTTTTAAAAAGAGGGCCTGGGTGGGATTTGATCCCCAGACTCCCAGGTAAGAGTCATGCATGCTAACCATTCACCTGAAGGGATGACCCTGTGGCCAAGTAGCCAGGGTGCATGATTACTTGGAGGCATAGTGACAGGACCGTCAACTGCCACATTAGCAAGGTGAGTTAGTTTGGGTTTCTTGCACTTTTACCACATTAGTGAACAGACCCTTTTAATCCAGTCGTTTTCATTCACTGAGTGCTTCTCCGGAGGAGCTGCAGGACTAAATAGTCCTTGATGTCATTGCACTGGGTTTCAGGAATTCCCCCATTACTGATGCTAGTACACAGTGGGACCACTAGTCTCAGAGCCATTAGCCAAATTCGCCGTGACCATCTGTAAGAGGAAGAAACAAAATGGGAGCTATACATTTAAATGTAAACTTTCATAAATTTTGCTTTGTTAGTTCTTATAGAAAATCATCTTTCACAAAAAGCAAATCTACATAGAGGTTATTCCAACAACACAGTTGAGAGACACAAGACAGAACAAACTTGTTGCAAAAGAATTATGACAGCAGAGCTCAAACGGAGGATGTTCCTGTTATCTGGTATGCATGTTAAATATTCACCTACTGGGACACTACTTATTCCAGGCTGAGAAATGAGGCCAACAGCCAGTGTAATGAGTTTAACAGCATTTGAGATACCAGGCTGCTGTAGCGAAGAGTGAATGTCAGTGGACTTGTCCCCAAAATGCTGGACTGGTATAATATTCTCTAGATGTAGTTGACTTATTATTTTCAGTTATTTGTTACTATTATTTGAAGTTATTGAAACGGGTTGGACATCCACCAGTGTATCAAAGTGTACGAAAGGTGTTTCCTCTTATAGCTCCTCTAACAAGCCCCCTCTCCCTTCCATTTGCAGGAGGATAGTAAATAAGCTTTTTTCTTTTTCTTTTTTTTTTTTTGAAGTCTCAATTTGGGTTCCAAGTAAGACAATTGAGCAAGTTAGGAACCTTTTTAGAAGAGGGTCTTTACCATGACAAAGTTAACACAAAAGTTTAAAAACTGCAGCTCTGTAAAGAACCAACTGAAGCTAATTCTAAAAGTGAGCCAATCCCCAACATCCCTAGAAAACCTAGATACCTTTCTAACTTTAACCCTTTAAGACTGATGGGAGTGCAAACATTCCCAACATAGTGCATGCTGGCGATGCTGCTGAGAAACACCCAACAGCAGGAGCAATAAGACCATCGGTCAACAACGGTTGACCGATGGTCTGCCCCTCTGTCTCATTTCGATGGTACACTGTCTCCTTTTGCTCTCAGTTGTATCCATATTTCTTTTGCTGTTTGATTCAAAGACCCAAGATGTCATCAAATAGATGAGTCTTCAAAATCATTGTCCATGAACAGCTGGATGACATCACTGTAGCTGCATTTATCTTTTATTTACATTCTCCAGGGATTCCCAACAGTCGAGGGTCCCATGCATGCTTCTTTCTGTGAACATTCATTGTATTTCATCCTCAGATTTTGCTTTTTAGTTTTATTTTTCTATTCATTTCTTAGCGAGGCTATTATTTTATATAGCTTGTATGAAAACTGGAACTGATTTGTCTGTAAGGAGCTCTGAGATTACTTTGTTGTGAACTGCTGCTAAATTAAAAAGTTCTACAGGACTGAATGATTCATAAAGCAACCAAAGCTTAATCAAAAGTAGAAAAGAGATGGAGGGCACAGGCCTCCTCCAAGGAGCTTGCTGTTATTTTGCTAGCAGATGGACAGGCATACAGACAGACAGACAAAAAAATTAAAATGTGTAAAAATTACTGACATCTAGTGGTAAAGATGGGCATAGCAAGTTGTAAATGGGTTTCTCAATGGCCGAAATTTTGCCAAATTTAAACATGTTTGACTAGTTTATAAATCCAGTACAGCTGCAACCAACTTCCTACTAACTTATTCCACTACTTATTCCAAAGTGTGCTCAAGCAATAAACAAATCCAGTACTTCAGTTTTAAAGCTCAGAAGGTTTTCACTTCACACACAAGTGATTGTCCATTCAGAGACACCATAGCTAAATTGGTGGCACAAGTATGGCAGCAGTATACAGACCCATGACAAATACACTGCCCGGCCAAAAAAAAAAAGTCGCCAACAAAAAAAGGTCAAACATTTAAGATTTAGTTGGACCGCCTTTAGCTTTGATTGTGGCAGCATTGCTGTGTTTCAGAAGCTTCTGCAATGTCACCAGATTTATTTGCATCTTGTTGCATCAATTTTTCACCAAGATCTTGATGATGACTGTAGAGTCTGACCACAGCACATCCTAAAGATTCTCAATGGGGTTCAGGTCTGGACTCTGTGGTGGCCAATCCATGTGTGAAAATGATGTCTGATGATCCCTGAACCATCTTTCACAATCTGAGCCCGATAAATTCTGGCACGGTCATCTTGGAATTGGCCGTGCCATCAGGAAAGAAACATCCATTGATGGAATAACCTGGTCGTTCAGTATATTCAGGTATCAGCTGACCTCATTTCTGAGCTCATACTGTTGCTGAACCTGGACCTGACCAACTGCAGCAACCCCAGATCATCACACTGCCCCCACAGGCTCATACAGTAGCACTAGACATGATGCTGCATCACTTCATCTGCCTTTCCGGCCACATTTCTTCCTGGAAGACGATGATCCACTATCCTTCAGTTTTTCATAATGCGTTGGACAGTTCTGAACCCAGTTTTAGTAGTTTCTGCATCTCCTTAGATGTTTTCACCTCTTGATGCCAATGATTTGACCCTTCTCAGACAGACTAACACCTTTTCCAAGACCACGGATGTGTCTTTCCACATGGTTGTTTAGGAAATGAGAAGCAACTCATTGCACCAGTTGGGGTTAAATAACTTGTTGCCAGCTGAAAGATAATCGCCCATGCAGTAATTATCCAATAGGAGGCTCGTACCTATTTGCTTAGTTAAATCCAGGTGGCAACTTTTTTTGGGCCAGGCAGTGTAGATATAAATGGCTCATTCTAAAGGCCTTTTCACACCGGGACCGATGCGATTAACGGCACAAAGTTGTGAATAATTCGGAGGAGGATTATTGACGCATTTGTCTATACACACCTGCTCCAATGCGAAATCACAAAGATGCGAGAACAAACTGGCATTTGTTATTCCAGAGGAACGTGCGCACATGCAGCAGTGACAGAGGGAGAGGCAGGTAAAACTTCTGGATGCTAAAAAACAGCTGATCTCACCATGGAGATGCCAAATGTGGATTTTAAATATAACACCCGTAGCTAATGACCTCAAATGGCTACAAATGTAGGGAAACACTGTTACTTCAGTGGTGATTTTTTTTTCCCCCTCGCTTGCCATACAAGAGACTGCGATAACACCTGTGCCATAATGATAGAGGAGCAGCGACCAAGCCACACTTCTCTCTTTATTCTTTCTCTTTTTGCTTGTGACCAGCTCTGTGACGGTCAGAGCGCCTCCTTTGATTGGTGGATTGTGTATCTGTCGGATGTGAATATGAAAAAAATCGATCTCAGTTTGAAAAAATAAACATCGCAAAATGGCATGACGGAATTTTATCACTGATGTGAACGCTCCCGTTGACTTGACATTAATTTCATGAAAGCTATTTCTGTGCGAATGTTTCGGGTGAAATATTCGGAGTTGGTGAGTAAAGGCCTTAAGAGGATAAAAACATAACAGCAAAGTGATTAGATGCCAATAAGCACAGTTTTAAGTGATGTATAAAATTTCTCGTCATTGACCTTTGATTTTGTTACACACTGCACCTTTAAATTGATTTTCTACCTCAATATATAAATCCTGTTTTCTTGGAAATTCAAAACCCAGGGAGGAGAGGCTGTAAACTGAACCAGAGTGAAAGCCTTCAAAGTCTGATTGATGCTCCTGTTCTCATTCAAAGTCCCAAATGTTGACCTTCAATTTCAAAAACATATTGAACTTTAGCAAAGTTGAACCCTTTTTTAAATTATCACATTAAAGTATAGATTTTGACCTTTTAATTATTGCACTCCCTACAGGGATAAATACTTTCATTTATCATGACTCAGTGTTAGTCACTCTTAAAGTTCATGTTTTGACTTTCAACTGCTTTCCTTACTAGAGCATTTCACTCCCCCCCGCCCCCAGATGCTGGAATATGCTGTAAAGTCACAGTATTACTCAGCCTTTCATCAAACTCAAAACAGGAGGGTTTAATTGAAGAGTGAAAAAACTTTAAAAGTCAGAGTAAAGCATCGTGTTCAAGCATATGCACAGAAATTGTCTCAAAGGGAAGCAGGGAGTAAAACAGTTCAGGAGATCAAAACAACAGTGTTGTAAATTTTGGTTCAAAGTGGCACTTGACCCCAACAGGAAGAAAACACCTACTTAAAAAAGCCGAGGTTTATGGCTTCCTGCCTGTTTTAACTGTGAAGTAAGGTGTGACGTGTGACTTAATTCATTCTTGACCTCATGGGGTCACAGCTGCATGGTAAGAATGCCAGATATCTGTGCCGGGGGTCAGATGACTTTCCTGAGAAGATATGAGCAATAGATTGAATGTATTTGTCAGAAATCCAGATAAAATCTAAATAAAGTACTTCTGTAGGACTACAGGCTGCCCTGTGCCTCTCCACAGGGACGAAACCTGTTCTTGCGATGAAGAATTAACATATTTCTGACCAGCATCTTAATGAGCTCAGGAAGTATAGTCTCCCACCTGCATTGGATCGAGTTGAAATGAGCTTATTTTTCAGATATTTGCTCTGAGCATTTTAATATAAGAAATTTGGGTCAAATGCAGCTCTTGCTCAACTCTTTCAACTTTATATGAACTCAATATCCTCCCCAAGTCACCACTAAAGCAGATCCAAGATAAGATAAACAAGTTTGGATCCTTACAAATTTCCATCCAGATTTATTAACATTATTTTTGAGATCTAAAACAAGAATTGCTGTGTTATTTAAAATTTACATCTTTGATCTGTACCAGCAGACTGAGTCACTATCAGTTGAACTACTTGTGAATGCTGACAACACAAAATCCTTTAAATATTGAAGAAATGTGTAATCACATAAATTACAAAAACTATGAGGTTGAAATATCACTTTACTCATCTGTTGTTTCACACTCTCTATCCACTCTGGTTTTTTCTTCTTCCAACATTATTACCCCTCTACTTTTACCTTCCTCAACCCCTTCTGTTTCCTGCATACTATTGTTTCTCTTCTGCCTGAAGCCTGTAATGACTATATTTAGTTGGAGATTCTTTTGGAGGCATTTGTGGTTGTATTGCTTTCTGAGAGCATCCTCGGTGTTTGCAGGAAGTGGCTCAGTCTAATCTAATGCTTTTTCATTTTTATTTATTTATCTATTCATTCAATGGAGGTAGTCTCCAGCACTGAAGTCATACAACAGTATACACCAACTAGGAAACTATGAGCTGCCAAAGGTTTAAATATCAGCTTGATCTCAGCCATGAGTAAATGAAAAATATTTACTTCAGGAAGAACAACTGTCTCAATCAGCTTCAGTCTTTGGAAAAAAATCTTTCTTTCTTTCTTTCTTTCTTTCTTTCTTTCTTTCTTTCTTTCTTTCTTTAAAAAAAAAAACATTTTTGCCCTCACATGCTCACAAACAGAGCTAGAAGTTGTACTTCAAAGCAAGTCCAACATACTCAGTTTTTTTGTCAGCTGATCAGAACAATGACATTAATGTCATTTAATGTCATTAAGTTTATTTGATACTAGTGATGATTAGTGATTATTTGTTTATGAGATGGTTGATCAGTAGGTGGTGTTTTACAAAATGCTCATCTGTTATATTGACCCAATCTTTGTTTTGAAGCAAAGTTACAGCATCTTAATACAGTATACTTACTAAAAGAAATATGGACATAACAGTAAGTTAACACTTAATTGATAGTTTTTAGTTGCGTAACCTGCCAGGAGCCCTGGTGGGCAAAAGATGACGGGGGGCAGCGGACTCTGAGCAGACAGACTAGAGAATAGTTATTGAAATCACCTGCCAGTCGCCGAGAAGGAAAGATACAGAAATAAGTTGGAAGTGTTGGACATTCGTGATCCTTATAGACAAGTTTCAAGGATATTTCCGTTTTACTTCCGCAGTCTATCAATTTCTGCTCTGAATAGTGATGTCTCTAAAATGGTAACATTCTCATTTATTTCTTCTAAAAGAACATGTTTTATTACTTCCTCACCTGCTACGTCACTGAACTGGGAGGATAATATGATGAAATGACCTGATGTTACAACTAGCAATATATTTTTGTACTTTGTTGAGTCCTATGGTGATAAACAGGAATGCCATAGGCTTACATAGTGACGGCTGTGTTGATAGCGACACACACGGCAGTTTAGTGTCCACGAAGACAAATGTTCAACACCGAGCCAGTGTCTGGATGATTCCTGTCAGAAGGCTTGAGTGCTGGTTACAGTGGATTTTATTTATTTATTTATTGAGTTTAGGAGAATGGAGAGTTTGAGACAGCAAGGTGCACCCGGTGGTCGGTCACGTAGCTGCGTGGCTGCCGTCCTACGGTGAGTTCACTCAGTTTACAAGGTTCATATTTAATTGTTTTCACAAGCTGCTGCAGCTACGTACGGCACAAAATGTCCAAGTTCGCTTTTTGGGTTTAACAATATCCACTTTTCAGTCATTGAGTTCGGGAGCTCTTCCTATGTGTGTTGTTAATTTACGTATGTCCTCAGTGTAAAATATCCTGTAACCGTGGTAACAGGAAGCCCTTGGCAGAAACGAACAGACATGGCGGCTCCCATGGTTTCGGCCGTGAAACTTGTCTATAGAAAAGCGACTAATGCGAGCCGTTAAACATCGCCAAGTCCCTGCCACACCTGCATTCAGTAATATTTACACTGTCTGGTTGAGAAGCCATCACCGTACACTGCTGCCAGGATGAAGGTATACAAGAGTACAGACAGTTCTCACTTAAAACTACTATTCAAACAGAAATAACATAAATAGAGTATTTTTTTCTCATTTTCACTTGTTACAACCTCTGGTTTAGAAAGGATGGAGTGCTATGAAGACATAAGTAAAAAGCATATTGGACCGCAATGCATGAAAAACAAAGAATATATTTCTAAATATTAATGTTACATCTTGTCTTTGTGTTATTCAACTGAATATGAGTGTGATAGAAACATCCACATCCCTCCTTTACGAGTTTATTTGCTCGACCGCATCCCTTCGTTTTAGCTAGTAGCTAACTCGGTAGGATGACGGCTGGCAGCTGGTCGCCTCCATATGACGTCAAAACACATCAACACATATACATAGGTTTTATTTATAAATAAAACCTACGTATAACTATATACGGATGAATTTGTGTGGGCATTCCTGACCGCTGATAAAGTAATTCTCTGCCAATAGTATACGTGTGGGTCAGGGGCTGGTGAAGGGGCTGCCATGGTTTCCTGTACCCCAGGATTGAGGTGTGTTTGATAGAGCTGAGCTGATCCACAGATTTCTCCTCTCAGGGTGTCTTTATAGGACGGAACGCGGTAAAAGCACAACCCCAGCTTTTTTTTCCCCGGGCAGTTTGTGCACCTGATCGCAGAACCACCTGGTATTTTCCAGTAGTGTAACTGTGTGTTTCTCTGGCTTGTTCTAAGCCTGGAGGTGGCAACAAGTGTTTTTTGCTCGCTGGGGGGCGTTCCCTTCAGACCGTGATGTCACAAAATAATTATTAATAAACCCTTAATAAATGTATAATCATTTCTGAATTATACACACACATCTATCTGTCTATCGATCTATTGTTAGATAGAAAGATAGATAGATTGATTGATAGATATGTATCACTCTACATAGCCAATTTGCTAGCTAACTTGCTACTTAGCAATCTAAATACTTTGGATATGTTACTTCATAAAAAATGTTTAGAATACCATCTATAGAAAGAAATTTGACAGTAATAATACGATTATTACTTTAATATGGCCAGTAGCAATATATAGCCTTGTGAGATCATCCTGATCTTGTGAGCTTTAGGTTTTCACTTGCAGATCAGTCTGGCTACTTTTCCTTGAGGAGGATGATGATGTCATCTGCATACAATCAAACATTTGAGGTTTTTAGAGAGCAGCAGCAGGGACATGAGGAAGCCCCTAACATGAGATCACACCACCTGATGTATTCAGCGTGTCATCGCCCGAAGCAACATCAAGAGGGAGGCAGAAAGAAAAGTGAGATAACAAACTCCCTCTTTCTTTCTTTCACACACACACACACAAACACAGAGAGACATATGTTTCTATTACCTTTAAGGGCTCTGACTTGCCTTGATTCTTTAGCCCAAAACTTTAAACTTCCCCATTCCTGACCCTAATTCTGTTCTCCACTCTACAGTTCAATGCTTTAATTAACGGAGACAAGCCCAAAGGAAAATTCCAGTGTGACGATGTTTCTCACAAGTATGTATGCGCACATTCAGCCTGCGTAAAGCTGGGCCTACATATAAATGGGATGATGTGACCATGAGAGGAAGACAGGAAGTAGCTCAATTTTTATCACCATAGCAACACACAACTATTGAGAAATCAGCTTCTCTGTTTTAATCTCTGTTTAAATCATCTTTGAAAAGATGAGATGTCTCAGTGATAGTGTGTGTGTTTGTGTGTGTCTGTGAGAAAGAGATAGCTGAAAAGAGGAAGGATGAGAGAATGAATCTCCACAGTAATTGTGGTCCATGTGCTCTTGTCTCCTTCTATACTTTCTCTTCCTCAGTCTCTCTCTTTCTCTCTCTCTCTCTCTCTCTCTCTCTCTCTCTCTCTTTCTCTCTCTCACACACACACACACACACACATCCACCACTTCTTACTCTTTGTCAGCGTATAGATTTTCTTTCGGCGCTGGCCTTGTCTTGTCTCTCTGAATGGCGTGGTGTTTTAGAATAGCAATCAGCCGTCCTCGTTCAGCCTGTCTCTTCATGTACCAGAGATTCCCTTTGCTCTAAAGTTTTTGGCAGGTCTTTGAATGTATCTGGGCTTCCTTCACTGCAAAGTGAAGATAAAAAAAAAAAAACAAGTAAAAAAATACTGACATACATGGCAACACTGAGCATTCATCTAATTTTATTTGTCTTATCTCTGACTTTTACTATTCTATTTCCAGAACGTAATTACATTGTCTTGTAAATTGATGGTTTCTGCTTTCAGCCACGAAAAAGACAGTTTTTTTTTTACTTTTTTGAGTAGCTATCCTTGTGCTACATCAAGACTAAATTACAATAGTATCCTGCCTTTTGGTTTTGTAAAAGCATTAAAAATAACACATTTTAAGAAAACTGTAAAGATTAGAAGAGTTGCCTACTTTAGAATAATTTTACTTCTGTGTGTCGGTTGCAGGCTTGTTGCATCATGTTCTAGCTAAATAAAGTGCTGAGCTCAGCGTGACTCACACAATGGCACAGAAGATGACTTTAAATTATTATCCAATTTGAATAACTGATTGATTACCATGGTTAAAACTTTGGGATGTTTTTGTTCAGCCATGTGCACCAACGTATCAAACTATTTGCATATTTTTTCTCTCTGGATTTTTAGAGTTTCTTTTTCACAGTTACAAATTTCAGAAAATTTCTTTCACTCTCCGTCTTCCCAACTCTGCTTTTTATCTTTCTCCTCTTTAAGCCATCTTTTCATGCAGTCTCTGTGTCTCGATGTTATGCGGGGGCCAGAGCTATGCAGCAGTCCCCAGCCTTGTTAATATTTCACAGGGTAAGAAGCCAGACTCCGTTTTTTTTTTCTCCCGAAAGGAAAGTCGTCTCCTCATTTAACCTCCAGGACCCAATCTCCATACTAACCAGCCCAGCTAAGAGCTTGACAAGTGACATCACAGTTGTTGCCATATGGTTCCCTGTTATTCTTTTTCTTCTTCTTCTTTAAACTCAGCACTGTTGAAATACTAGAATCCTATATCACAAAACCTGCAATATTTCTATCAACATGAAGATGAACATGTTAGTGATAACTGCATCAGTTTAATGGTAGGCTTACAGCACAACCCCCCCAACCCTGATTACTAAAGGCTAGTCTACCATATTTCCCATTCACTTTGTCAGATAAATCATTTACTAGGATCCTTTCGTTTGAGTCTGTCTTGATTGAAATGCTGATTAATCAAGTTTAAAAGCTGATGTTAGTGCAGTTCTTCCAAGACTTAAAAACTTTAGCAAAAGTAAATCATCAGGAGAAAAACTTAATTGGATTGTTGATTGAAGTTTCTTGTTTGTGGATAGCAAGCTGCCATTGAGTTGTTGATCAGTATTATTATCTCAGACGAAGAGATGGATACTGCTTCAAAGTGAGCTTATAAGATGTAAAACATACTTCTATGTTTATCAATAAATGCCTTTTGCATTCAAACTCGTGCCAAATGAGGTCACACAAGATTAGTATCAGCTTTCAATGAATCTCTTTGTCTGCTGTCTCTTGTAACTCAAATGATATAAAACTGCCAGACGGCAGTCTGCTGTCTGGAGCAAAGTCTTTACAGTGCTGCAGTTTTGCTGATGCATTTGATCAAGATGTCATCTGTGTCTGCTTGTACACTGAAGAGGAAAGCAGCTAAACAGGATTGGACTAGTCAAGGAGTTTGGTGGGAAAACCCAAGAAAAATGTCAAACGAAAAACGGAGGTAGAGCTGCAGTCTAAAAATAAAAGATGATTGTTGCCTCATTTACTTTTAGTTTAAGTTTGTAGAAATCTATGACCTTGTAGGTTCAAAAAATGATTTCATAGGTATGAAAGCAAGTTATCCATTTAAGCAGATGTACCAAGCCAGCAGCAGTCTAAATGCCAATGTCCTGTCTTCTAAACTAAAGATGAATGACATGCCACAATTATCCTTGTTTCATTGGGTCATCTCCAGGAGTAATGCCAGGCTGAGTGTTGCTAATTGGAGCTATTCTATCCTAATCTGCCAGCTGGTTAATGTTTGGCCTTCCAAAGCCAAAACTCAGATGATTAGTGAGCTGAAAATGGCCTGATTCTGGCGAACTACCTGGGACATTTTCATAGTCACCTCACATTGCCACCAGGTCAAATCTGTCTGAAAGCCTGTTGGACTGCATCATTACACAAAACAGGAAACAAATAACACCAGGGCTAGCTAAATTTATGCTTCATTTTATGCCATTTATCATCATTTGAAAAGTATAAAAGAAAATATTAAGTGGTATTTTGACAAGAGGTTTCTAATTGAAAAGATTTAAGGTTTATTGGTATGAGGGGGGAAATGATGATAATTTAGAAAACTAAAAGCAGTGACAGCTTGATAAGTATGATTGTTACATTATTGGTCATCATTGTGATGTCATATCAGCATGATTGGAATTACATGCTTATTTTCAAGGAGGAAAAAAGCAGATAAGTTTGTAGAAGTGGTTCAGGATTTTTAGGTCTGAAATAAGGCATTAAAATATATATATGCTATTTAAAGCAGGAAAGTAGACGGCTGCGCATTTAGAAAACCAGATCACATATAATGAAGGCAGTCATTCTGAATGCGGCCCAACTAAAAAGGCATAATGAAGACTCCGGGGACACTGTGACCTGAACAATTAAGCGAAAGGGCAAAGGTCACAGATTAAAGGCACTTTAAAATAATAATCAGCTTCCTTTGTTATGAAGGATTCCTATTGTGGATTATTGTGACACAAACGTGTCCAATAGGGCACACCTTTAGGATGAGGCATGTTCACTGCATTTATTTGGTCTTTTCAAACCAATCAGAGAACATGATACAACTTTTCAATTCAGTTTGATTTAATTAATCATGCTAATTCACAGCAAAGTCTTCTTAAGGTACCGTACAGATACAGTCCAATTCAATACAATTCATTGTAGTCTAATTATAATTTAATTAGATCCCCATTAGACAAAAGGTTGCTTTTTATGCAAGTTAATATTTCTGTCATGCATAGCTAATAAGCCTCCCCCTCAGTGTATCAAAGCCAAAGTTCACGTAATTAGCTTGACATTAATTAGTGTGGCTGCAGACTCTGACATAGTTGAGTTTACTGGCTGTTGTGGAATTGTTCCAGTTTGTTTTTACACTATTACTGATTAAGCCAGCCACTGGTCTGACCAAGCCTGGCAGTGGGAAATTAAAAGGTGCTTCTTGCACTGCCTGGCCAAAAAAAAAAAGTCGCCACCTAGATTTATTGAAGCAAATAGCTACGAGCCTCCCATTGGATAATCACTGCATGGGCAATAATCTTTCAGCTGGAAACAAGTTATTTAACCCGAACTGGTGCAATGAATTTCTTCTAATTTAACAACCATGTTGAAAGACACATCCCGTGGTTGTAGAAAAGATGTAAGTCTGTCTGAGAAGGGTCAAATCATTGGCAGCATCAAGCAGAGAAAGCATCTAAAGAGATTGCAGAAACTACTAAAGTTGGGTTAAGAACTGTCCAATACATTATTAAAAACTGGAAGGACAGTGGGGACCCATTGTCTTTGAGGAAGAAATGTGGCCGGAAAGGCAGATGAAGTGATGCACCCATCATGCCTAGTGCCTACTGTACAAGCCTGTTAGGGCGGCGTTATGATCTGGGGTTGCTGCAGTTGGTCAGGTCTAGCCTGGTACACCAGCCTAACAAACGCCATGTATGAGATACACGACATGTCAGCCTGGGGTCCCTCCGTTGGAGACTGATTTCCAATGTGAGACGAGAGGCGGGACTAATAGGAACAAGTTGAACCAGAGAGAACCAATCAGAGAAACACGGAAGTGACGCAAACATCTTTTTGTAAGAGGAAAGTCCCCAGAGCAGCAAGTTGTTGTGGTTTTGAGGAGATGTGCAGCTCATTTAATACATCAGAAAAGGCATCGTTATATAGTCGCTCCTCTGCAGCCGCCATTCTGACATTTATGGTTAGAGAACTAAGTCACTGAAAAAGACGTATCCTAAAAGCCCCGCCTCCCACGCTGTGATTGGTCTGGCCAATTTTCTACTGGAGTGGAAATCACTTTCCAATAGAGGGAACCCAAGATCTTGGAGTAAAATTAATGCAACACTGGATGGGAAATAAATGTTGTGACTTTGCAGAAACTTATCAAAACAATGCCACAGCGAATGCGTGCCATGATCAAAGCCAACGAAATATTCGAGTGTATGACCTTTTTTTTTATAGCAACTTTTTTCTTTGGCCAGGCCGTGCAAGTTTACAATGTGACATTTCAAACACCTATCATCATGTACAGTATAGGCTAGTGGCCCACTGTCAAACCATCCTTCACTGAGTTTGAAGTGGTACCTGTCCTCAGATCCTCGACTCAGAGCCAGCTGGCTTGCAGCTTTCTATCCTGCTTAATGAAAGTGTTGTTTTAACTTTCCTGAGACAAAACTTAAAGAAATCTTAAATCAATCATGGTTTAATTTACAGTATAACTTTATCCCAGTTATTCCTATCCATAATTCTCTCACTACAGCAAAAATTTGAACTGCTGCAGTCACATAAATGTACCAGCATGCCCAACTGTTGAACTTTACTCCTTCACAGCTTTATCCACACCTAAAATTTATAATTTGTGCTCTCACCCACCACTGTTTTAACATAATGCAGCATTTATTTTTTATTTATTTATTTATTTTTTTGCTTAATTATGGCAACTGGCATTGCGTTAGAAAACTAACTTCAGTAGGACTTACAGTGTGTTGTGTAGCTTCTCATTAGACAAACAGCAGTGAAGGTATCCTTAGGTTAAATAAACATGTTTCTCATGATAGGCCATGCTTCTTTAAGCATACCGTAAGTGATCACAAACATCAGTTGTTTGTTTAGCATTAAACATGAAAAGAAGGGGTATTTTCAGCTGCTTCCATTCACCACCACTGTGTTTTCACATCTACTGAATGCTTGGTACATTAATATCCATCAATATTACATTATGACATGAGAAAATTGTGGCTCCTTGAAGACTGTTGTTGTACAGCTTACTTTATGTACAGCATAATCTCTCACATATGCCATTAAATATCATTATTTCCTGCTGACTGAGGGTGAACAGGTAGAAGTTAGGAGTGACTTTTCATTTATATCTACAAGTTTATCTAAAAACAAGCTTTCTAAAATCCATTTTTAAAGTATAATAACACTTACTAAAACAAATTGCACCAGAAGTGAGTTACATTTCTACCTTGTACACTTCAAATGGTATTTCATAAATCATTTTTAAAACCACTTGGAGGTAATGATTGAGCATTTCCAGGTCAGGTCATATTCAGATCAATTCATCTTGCTTTCTAGATAACTTGTTGTTCCTTATTACTGTAGATCAATTGATTTAACTCATGCACACACACCTAGCAAGGATGGCCCATTGATTTTAGATTAATACACAATAGCTGTGAACACACACATTAGCTGCTGCAGAAATAATCAGCTGTCACCAGAAATATGGCAGAAGAATATGAGGGTTTGTGGAGGATTTATGGCAGTCATTTAGGGAGGGGTATACAGTAGCAGGAGCTGGGAAAGAAATGCATGGCTGATGAAAAATAGTCTGTCAATCTGTCTGCCCTGGGTAGAATCTCAGTCCCGGGAATCTGACAGTGGGAATAACATGTGGAATGTGAAATATACCAGTGGTGAGATACTCTGCTCATTATCCAGCTCCCTTTGTTTGTCTCTTTTCTTTGCTCTTTTGTCACACTTTCTCTCCTCTGACTCTTCTTTCTTCATCTTTCTGCCCTCTCTGTGTCTTTTAGTCTCTCTTTTTTTTTTTGTCTATTGCACTGACTGCAGGGTGCTTTACCTTCAGGCTGGTCACAGTTTTCATAACAAAGAGAGTGGAGAAAGAAATTAGAAGTGTAGGGGGAAAGTCTGTTTCTTTCTTTCCAGAGAAAAACTTGTCCTCAATCTTTTTTTCTTTTTTTTTTTTTTTTTGGTCATAATTTTAGAAACGGATGCATACTTTTCCCATCATGTTACAGTTTTTCTCAATTGCTAAAACACTAAATCCCATTTTCAAAGCCAATTTTTCAGAAGCCTAAACCAAGGTATCAAATCAGTCCCCATTGTGATCAAAACCTAAAGCATGTTTCACATCACTAGACACTGTTTGCAAACACATTTGCATTGTGATGTATTTGCTGTGCAAAATGGTGAACACATGCTGCACACTTTGATCACAACTAAGACACAGTTGTCAACAGTAAAACACAGTGACTCAAAATTAATTTCTCCTTTGGCTGATGATGAGGGAACCAACATAAACCAGTTGAGGAAGCTGTGGGAGGTCAAGATTTTGAAATGGATAGAGGAAATCAGAGAGGAAGAGTACGCACAAGAGGTGGTCGCGGAGGTGGTCAAGGATGGGGACATGGAAGGGGGCAAAATCAGATCCGACGTAGAGCCTTCATTTGAGACTAAATCCATGCAACTCTGATCAACCATGTTGTTACCTCTGCCAAGGAGGTAATGTTTTTGGTAGCGTTGGTTTGTCTGTCTGTCAGCAACTTTACGGGAAAAAGTTCTAGAAGGATTGACCAGAAATTTTCACCAGCCATGTGCCTCAGCCCAAGGAAAAAATAATTACGTAAATTTTGGTGGTGATCCGGATCACCTTCTGGATCCAGGAATTTTTTGAAGGATTCTTTATCACTGCGAGAGCTGCTTGGCAGAGGTCTGCGCTCTACTTCATGTTACGGTATGAGTTCTCTGTGTTGTGACATGATGCATTTGGCCTGATGTAAATGAAAAAAAACATTTTGCATGATGTTCTGAGAACAATGTTTTCCTTTTTTCCTCCTAGTGTTTCCTGATTGCTTTGTGGTGTTCTACATTTGGCTGTGCTTGGGGCAGGATTTGGCAATAGTGTTGCCTTTTGAGGCCAGGTGGTGCTGTTTTGAGTCAATAACTTCCTTTTGCAGCCATAAGAACAGGTTTTGGGAAAGTAGTTTACGTTATGGGATTCGTGTTTAAAGCTGGGGAAAAGTGAGGGAACATTTCAAAAATAGTGTGTTAGCAATTGAGAAAAACTGTATTAGCCCACATAGTCTGAAGTTAATTAATTACAGTATTGAAATGTTGCAGTCAACATGTGTTTGCATCAACAGTGAGCATTTATTCTTAATCGGGGTCATGAGGGAAGTAGAGGATATCCAAGTAGCCATCAGGCACGAATCAGGATGCACCCATGGATTGCCAGTCTGTCACAGGGCCAACACAGAGAAATAACAAGATAAATAACTATGACTGCTCACACCCTCCGAGGACCATTTCAGAATCACCAAGTAACCTATCAGTTATGTCTGTGGACTTTGGGATGAAGCTGGAGTACCTGGAGAGAACTTAATCCGTCACATTAAGAACAAGTGTCTATTTATTTGGATTTTTTTTTTTTTTTTTTAATTTATGAGATTCATTTCGAATCTGGCAAAAAAAAAAATAATTTTATAGGGGGGGGAAAAAAAAAGTCTAAAAAAAAATTCTTCTGCATTTTTTTAAATTTTATTATAAGAAAAGGTTTTCAAAATAAAATCACCTATTAGGGGGGGGGGGGGCAGGCAGGAGGAGATGAGTCCCCCACGTGCCTGGGTTTCTGGGTATGTCCATAAATTTAAAAAAAAATAAAAAAAAAAAAAAAATATTTAATTTTATAAAAAACAAAAAAAAAAAAAAAAAAAAAAAAAAAAAAAAAAGGTGAGAAAGAGGGGGGAATAAAAATAAAAAAATTCAAAATAACAATTAAAAAAAATAAAAATTTTTTGGGTAAACTACCTACCTATATTATTAAAACAATAAAAACCCTAATAGAGGGAATTATAAAAAAAAAAAAAATTTATAAAATCTTTTTTTTAATGGTAATTTTTGATAAAATTTTTATAAATATTTATATATATATATATATATATATATATATATATATTTATATTTTTTTTTTTTTATATATATATCAATATTTCAATATTCAATATTCAATTCAGGTCTATGGTCTTTGTCAGGGATCACCAACTCCCGACCTCCTGGGCCAGTGTCCATAAGGTTTTTAATGCCACCCTGTGGCAACACACCTGACCCAAATCAATGAGTCATTGTGCAGAACTTCATAGGCTGTTGGACCCATTTAATTTGAGTCAGGTGTGTTGGAGCACGGAAATGTTGAAAACCTTACAGACATTGGCCCAAGAGGTCCGGAGTTGGTGATCCCTGGTCTATGTAAACAGTTCACTTTTTGCCCTGCAGGACTGGCAACCCATCTAAGTTGAACCCTGCTTTATCGCCACTGGGATTGACTCCATCATGCTGAAATACAGCACAAAAACTCAATATTTCCCAGAATTCATTAGCTGAATATGCTTCTTTGGATCTTTGTGAAATTACTGAAATAACATAGTTTTCAAAAAAACCTTTTCCAGAATCAGACCTTAAAACTTTTACTGTGCAAAATCCTTTCCTTTTTCTACAGTAAAAAGTCTTCTTTTTTTTTCTTTTTTTTTTTTTGTCTCCCTTGGTGAAGTCTTACCCAGTGTGCAAGAATTTCCATTTTCTTTTCACCTGAACTGATACCCTCCTGAGTTGCTTCCACCTGGCAGATTTACATCATTTGAGTTACAAGAGCAGCAAGTCTCCCTGAGCCTGTTTTGAGTGTGGGGACAATGAAGAGTTTTGTCTGATTCATTAGGCTTCCTTTTAATTAAACTACTTGGACTAATTGGGACTTAATGAGATGAGTATTTGCGAGCTGAGTAGAAGTCCCGGTGCAGCAGGCAGGGCGCTGTCCATGGTGCTGAATAGATAATACTGTCCACTGCAGCAAAAGAGCAACGCTTGGTTGCTTTCATCCAGGTGCAGCTCTCATAAAAGAGCTTTTTAACACTTTCTGCAAGCTGTTTTGCTGATGTAATTGATCGTGTCATCTCTTTTCTCTTGAGCTGAATCACATCCCACTTTCAAACACAGGGACCCTATGCCTGCCAGCCTGATAGGCAATCATGCCACATATGGAGCTAATTCAAACACTTGCTCCTGAACTAGATGAAAGATTGTGTTTGTGCCAGAGAGTTGAACTGATTCCCTCGACACTGTAACACTTGATGCTCTGTTGCTTCTTTGTTACGGGAGTTTTCTGCACTCCTCCACTCACCTCAAGGCACAAGAAAGTAGAACTTTTGGAGAGAAAAGATTAATGTGAGACTCTCTCCTGCCTATAAAATCCCTCATGTACACAGACATCTTTCTCCCCATGAACTGCATCTCACATATGTCTGTGTGTCTGTGCACAGACACAAACACTGCTATATAAATTCTGCACTGATACGTAGGTAAGTGTTCGTGAGTACAAAATAATCACATCTACTGGGAATCAACAACCTAGCTGTGCACATAGAAGTTGATAAATGTACTATTTCTCCAGTGAGAGCTATGCATATTAATTCCAAACATTTTTAAACAGTCATTTCATTTCAAGCCGATTGAGTTTGTGTGGTTGCAATAAAACTGGTGCTACTGCTGTGGAAATTAAGAGGCATTCACCGTGTCACCTGTGGAACCCGATGTGCTGCTGTGGCAGAGGCATTTCTTGGCAGTGCTGCAACTGTTCTGATTCATGAGCTGTGCAAAGAAATAAATCTGACCTCCTATGTTTTGTAGAATAATTTGATAATATAGAGCTCCAGTAGGAGTCCAGACTTTTTAATTTGATGGGTTGGACTTTTATTACATCACCAACTCTCCTACTGATGCCTTCAAAACGGCAAGCAAAATAATCCCAACTGCAACGCAAAGATAAGGATTCACTCCATGCCAGGGGATAATCTCCTGATAATGTGTTGTGCAGCAGTGAGGTGTGCAGAGCAGGTAGCTAGTGGAAGTCATTTAAAAGTCCCATTACCTGGAGCGTGGACAGCCTCAGTGCTGTGGGATTTTCCAAAGTATTGGTCCTGTGAGAGGCAGGAGTTACCAACACCAGTGCAACAAGGATTGCTCTTCCAGGAGTGAGTCACTTATGAGATTAGGGAGTAGAAACAGATCAGGAGCAGAGGGTTGGATGGGTTGTATTTTTATTTATAGGTTTTATTTTTCTACTGGTTTGCCACAAGAGAAATAAGCTGCTGTATCGTAGGGCAGGTGAAAAAGGCATCTCAGTATCGTGTCGGACACCATGGTTTCATTTGTAACCTTGTAGGAGAAAACTATTGCCATGCTGAGATTCACTCATTCATTTATTTATTTATTTGTTGTGCACTTCATCTAATTATTTATTACATCTGACTTGACCTTTGTAATCTAAACACAAAAGGCCTTTTGGCTGTCACAGTAAAATTAATTACTCAATTAGGACTGAATTGAATCAATGATTCATGAAAAATGAAAATAGATTTTAGGAATAATCGGAAACTATTTTGAGACGAATGACTTACCACGTGAATTGTATGAATTTATTCTCAGATATTAGGGGTTTTTGTTGAGTGAACCCAATTTCCCAATAACTTGGAATGTTTGTAACATTTAAATATTGTGTTAAATAACTAAAAGTAAACAATTAGCATGACTGGAAAGCAGTTGGGAGACATTCAGAATAACAATAACGTACTTTAAGGCTTTTTTCCCCACATATAGTCTTGTTTAGGACAATAGACCATGGAAGCTATATTTATTAGCATCAACGACTGTAGAACAACATTGGAAATGTTTCCATCTCTCCTTTAGACTTTAAGTTTAAGTCCCCTAATACAAGCTGATTAAACCTTGATTACATCTCAGATCATTTCAATGATTGATCCAAATGTTATTGAAACAGGCAGCAGAGATGAAAATGTGACAGCATCAAAAGTGAGCACAACATCTTGCAATATCAGTTATCTGTCAAGTGATTTAGACTCATGCCTGTAGATGTATTATCTCTTAGTTATTTTTGTTGAATGATGGTATTTTGGTGTCCAAAGTTGGCCCTCGAGGGTTGCTGCCCTGCAGGTTTTCAATCTTTCCTTAACCCTTACCCTAACCTTTCAACACACCTGACTCAAATTAAAGAATGTTGATGAAAGGATCCACCAGCCAATGAAGTTCTGCACAATGACTCATTAATTTGAGTTTGGAGTGTTGGAGCAGGAAAACACTGAAAACCTGCAGGATTGTTGCCCCCTAGGAGCAGAATTAGACAGCTACCATACTGAAAATGCAGAACTAACCTAATACCATAGAAGTTGGTGCACCTTTTTAGAAATTATTGGGACTGAAAACTAAAAGTTTTTTTTCTATATTTGTTTTTTATGGCAGACTTGATTCTCCAGATCATGGAGGCCACCGGCTTTGCATACATTTCAGAGGAATTGTTCTGTTTGTCTTCAGAGACAATTTTGCTGGCTCCTCTTTGCTCAAGGATTTGCAATGCATTATCTTTGTCCTTATAATACCTCATGGTGTTCTTTTGGATTCCAAACAAGTTTTGCCTCAACTCATATGATTCTAGCAATGTAAAGGCTATTTAGTCAAACTAATTGTGATTCTAATTCGGACAGAGGGTATTTGCCCAAGTAGTAATCAAGTTCCCTTGCATTATTATTATGTAAAGTTTAGCACTGAATATTTCAGATTTCCATTGATGACCCTTATGAGAAGTCTAAGTCCCTTGTCCCTCTGCATCGCAGAGCTAGATGGGCAAGTAATCTGCTGTCCAAGGAGTCATTCTAAGAAGACAGCCACACTGTTGTTTTATACCTCCTGATTACAGCTGCAACTGCGTGTTGACTGCTTTTTAGTTGGCCTCCTATCTTCCTGTATCATTTTCCTTCTCTCTCACAATCAGTTTCACAATCACATTTTTCTGCCCTCTTGAAGTTTTCTGCAATGGTTCAGTCTCTCAGACTGACAGAGGACATCTAAAGCTGATATGTTTCTGGTCTTATAAAACTTATTTCATAACCATGTTCATGCAAAGAAGCTAACAGGAGATCAAAGGTGTTCTCAGCAAACATGTCTGTTTGTTTTGGGGCATCATATTTGAACTTACATACTATGCTTTAGAAAGACTATATTAGATTATTCTCAAGAGGAGAAATGCTTCCCCTCAGCTAAAAAATAACAGGCTACAATTATTAAGACTTTAAATAGTATAGAGGGAGGTAATTATGTCCGTTGTTGGCAGTGCATGGTGGGCCCCAGAAAAATGTCTACAGGATGAAAAGCTGGAGGACATGAGAAAGAAAATAAGAAAAGCCATGCTTAAATTGTCCTCAGCCACTGACCTCCATGATTGATGCAGCTGTTCTTCTTGGATCATTTCAAATCAACGTAGAGGAAAACTGGGAGGCTCTGAATGGTTGTAATCAGTTTCCAGGCCATTCTTCACAGGACATTGCTCATGAAACAAAATCACAGTGATGGGGTAAGAAGAAGAGTTAGAATAAGATTGGCTGCTGAAAGCGCATTGATTTAGGTGAGTTCAGTTGATGGTAAGTTTCTGTTTGACTTTTGACAAATTTTGTTTTTCATCCATACAAGTTTGGTTACTCAACAGGAAATTAATAGTTTTGTTGAACTGTTTTTTTTGTTTGTTTTTTGTTTGTTTGTTTGTTTTTGTATGGATACAGGGTTATTGCCTATGATGACATTTTTCATCAGTGTGTGTGTTTCTGTTGTTTGTGTGCTTGCATGAATATTAAAAACCACAAGAGCCACAAGGCACTAATGCAACAAATTAAAAAGGGAGGAAAAAAAAAAAAACACAAAAGGGGTTCAAAAAGAAATCATTGCTTTAGTATTATGTGTATTTCTCTCAATCACCCTTAATCACTCTTAGTCGGCTTTTACTGATCCATTAAGTGTTTTCAAGCCTTGTTTATATCCCACTGCTGTGTGTTTGGGTGTGCTTCAGAGTAGAGGGTACGGACTGTACTCTGAGTCAGCAGACTAGAGTGAAACTGAATGTTATAATGACTAAATGCTAAATGCCAGCTCAGTAATGAGAAACCATCTGAAGCCGTCAGCAGTGGCATGGACCAAACGCTCTAGTTTGATTAAGACTCCTGTCGTCTGATTCCCACAAACAGAAAGCAGATAGCATTTTAAAAAGGTCACGTTTTCGAGAAGAGAGAAATATTTGTTCAGTGACATCTCTGCAATTCACAAAGTAGTATGATGAATTTAACAAGTTTGTGGAAGCTAGGCTGTGTGCTTCTGTGTAAGTCTCTCCTTAAAATACCCAAGAGAAGACCGTTATTAAACAGAAATAGGGGACTTTTATTAACTCTTGTATACTGTCTTACAGCCCACACAGAGACTCCAACAGTCTGAAAGTTGATTAGATTTTTTTGTTTGTTTGTTTTTGCTTTTTTTTTTTTAAAAAAAAAATTGGTTTAGTTCATTTGAAGGGGGACAATGCAATTTCATAAAAACACATCAATAGACATGGTAAAAAAAAAAAAAAAAAAAAAAAAAAAACTGAATTAGCCAGAAGGCTATTTTTTATCTGTGGTCCCCTGATGGAAAAAAAACACTAAAATAGTAACAAGCCAGACACCATAGCTGGTAGGCCAGCCCCATCTACAAGAAAGGACATATGGTTAGTTGGACACATGACAAAACAAGTCCGTTACATAACAATCACAGGATATAAAGAACAAGACAAATTTTAAAAAATGAAACACACACAGAAAGCACACAGCTGCACCTACAAGAAAGAAAAGGAACCACATGTTAAAAAGACTGACAAAGCAATTACAAAACGATAAAACAGGGCACCAGGCCAGTATTTTAGTGTTGGCAAGTGTCAGTGTTGACAAGCCACATTTGAAATTTTTGGTGAAGACCTTGTATTTGGTACTGTTTAATCTCCCCAAGTACTGGTTTAGGGGCAGTGGGTAGTGTAGTGGGAACGTCGCAGGCTTTGGCTCGGCAGACCTGGCTTCGAATCCCCGACACGACGCTCAGGTGAACCACCCTGGACCCCTGGGCAACATCCTTAATCCTCATGTTCAACCTGAGATGGGTTAAATGCAGAGAATGAATTTCCCACTTGGCTCTTTAATTGGTATTAATAAAGTATATCTTTACTGAGTTTCTCTCACTTCCCACTGTCACAGAAGGATGATACAAGCTGTGCCTCATTTGGAAGTCAACGCACGTCGAAGTGCAGATTCATTGGCTGCATACGTCACAGCAGCACGTCAAGTGCTGTCCCGTTTCAAAAAACGTCCGAAGGAGCCTCCAAATCTACCCTTCAACCCTGCAATCCCTTTGGCCTGAAACAAAGATTCCTGGCAATGTATCCTTCGTGGCCTTGAATGTCCCAGAATTCATTGGGCACAAGATGGGAGGGAATAAGCAGATATGATTGAGATATGGGGTTTATTGGCTAGAAACAACAGAGAGTTTCTGTGGAAAATTTAGAAAATATGTGGGCAAGTTTAAAAAGGGAGCTTCAGAAAATGCATTTGTTTGATACTACAGATCTGGGCATGAAAAAGTTCCCCTTTCAGCCGACTGCCAGCCACTGACCAGCCACTTACCAGCCACTTGTCTGCTAATTCAATCGCACAGAGAAACACCTGTGTGCCCAGGAGAAACGATTTCAGAGCATAAATGAATGCCCGGAACAAGGATGTTTCCACACGCAAAGTTTGGACACCGTATGTGATGCCGTATTTGTGGGACAAGTCGTTCAGCCAGTGATAGTGTAGTAATGGTGCACTATTAGTGCACCACTTCTGGCAGAAAAAGGGAGGAACTTTTTCATGCCCAGATCTGTATACAGGTGTTAACAACTGGTTAATGGGGTGTTAACGTTCAGGTAATGTCAAGTAAATGAAAAGGAACAAAATGCCCTGCTCCATTTAGTTTAGCTGTGGAATCTGCAACTGCTATGCAACAGGACTGGAGCAATATGGGAAATTCTCATCAGCTAGGATATCCTACTTCAGCAGCCTATCAGAAGGCTGCTTCGGAGTGCGCTGACTACTTAGCACACTCCCGAGCCTACGTGGTCTGTGCACTTTGAAGTGCTTTGACTTCCAAATGAGACATCTAAAGACACCTCAGCTAGAGGCTCAAGTGACATGCTCAGAGCTGTTTCGTTGGCTGATTAACTCTGCCAGCGGAGCTGGAGCCAGATCATACAGTAGCCTACCTTTTAAAACAAATTCAAAGGTACAGTACAGTCCGGAGTTCCACCCCTGTTTCTGTTTGTAAACACTATTCAAACTGAGAGCCCCTCCCCTCGGGCTAAAGGCCATATTGCTCTTCAGCCCCAAGCATCTCCTTCAAAGCTTGAAAGTGGGTAAAAGCCAATTCAATATTAATCCATGATTTTTGAGCGTTCCCTCTCTGGGCTGCCATCTTACCGTGGGGTAGGGGTTTGCATGTTCTGAGGATCCTAGAGGCTATGATTATGCCCCTGGTAGGGTCACCCATGGCAAACAGGTTACTAAGGGAGGGACCTGACAAAGCCCAGCGCAAACACCCTTATGGAGAAAGACATTATTGGAGTCACGTGTCCCTCACCTGGATGCGGGTCACCAGGGCCCCCTTCTGGAGCCAGGCCTGGAGATGGTGCCCGGAGGCAAGCGCCTGGTGGCCAGGCTTTTGCCCATAGGGCCCAGTCAGGCTCAGCCCGAAAGGATGACTTGGGCCCCCCTTCCCGTGGACCCATCTCCTGCAAGAGGGGCCATAGGGGTCAGGTGCAGTGTGAGAGAGACACTGCATCTGGCGGTCAGACCCTCGGCTGCAGAAACTAGCTCTAGGGACGTGGAATGTCACCTCTCTGGTTGGAAAGGAGCCTGAGCTGTTGAGGTTCAGACTAGATATACAGTAGTTGGATTCACCTTGACGCACAGCTCGGGCTCTGGAAACATCATCCTTGAGAGGGGCTGGCCCTTGTTCCACTCTGTAGTTGCGCCTGTTGAGAGGCGTCGGGCAGGTGTGGGCATACTCATTGCCCCCCGGCTTGGCGCCTGTACATTGGGGTTTATCCCGGTGGACGAAAGGGTAGCCTCCCTTCCCCTCCGTGTGGAGGGATGGGTCCTGACTGTTGTCTGTGCCTACGCACCGAACAGCAGTTCAGAGTACCCACTCTTCTTGGAGTCCTTGGACGGAGGGTTGGAAAGCGCCCCTTCTGGGGACTCCATCGTTCTGCTGGGGGACTTCAATACTCACCTGGGCAATGACAGTGAGACCTGGAGGGGCGTGATTGGGAGGAACGGCCTCCCTGATCAGAACCCAAGTGGTGTTTTGTTGTTGGATTTCTGTCCTCGTCATGGAATGTCCATAACAAACACCATGTTCAGGCATAAGAGCATCCACATGTACACCTGGCATCAGAACACTTTAGGCCGGAGTTCCATGATCGACTTCATAGTTGCGTAATCAGACTTGAGGCCCCTTAACCTTAACACTTGGGTGAAGAGAGGGGCTGTCCACTGGTCACCACCTGGTGGTGAGTGGGTTCAGATGGTGGGGGAGGATGCCGGTCACACCTGGCAGGCCCAAACGTGTCGTGAGGATCATCTGGGAACGTCTGTCAGAGTCCCCTGTCAGAGAGAGAGCTTTAACTCCCACTTCCAGGAGTGCTTCAACCATGCTCCGAAGGAGGCGGGGGACATTGAGTTGGAATGGGCTATGTTTCGTGCCTCTATTGCTGAAGCTGCTAGTCAGAGCTATGGTCGTAAAGTTTTCATGACTGTATTTGTCTTTTGTCACATCATCAGAAAACACTAGCGGCATAAGGCTCTGCCATTGAGGCAATGCTTTTGTACCTATGACATCATGCTGTCATGGGTACAGATGAGGTTCATTAGCTTTTCTTAGCCTTTTTATCTTCCCATCACTCAAGTTTGATCTGACTTGCACGCAAAGATAAAGAGATGCCTGTTTCATGGACCCTGACATGTTTTTTGCCTTTTCTTCTCCTCCTCCTCCCTTTTTACCTCACAACTAGTTGTTTATCTGGACACTTGTCTTCTTTCCCTTGCATTCCTAGGCTTTTTGACAGCAAAATTTGGATCGCACAACAACATCAAAAGGCAAACACCATGGTTGAAATTTGTCTTCTTCCATGTCTGTTCATCTAACAGCTTTTGAGTCATCTGTGCAGTTACATTTGAGCCCCTAAAAATAGGACTGAATGAGTCAAAGAGCTGGAATTCTACTTTTCCAAACTTGGATCTGAACACAGTTTGAAGCCCCATTGAAGCCTTAATCAGCCTTCTTCCAAATATCAGTTATCTTGCACACTTTTGTTACATACTGTATTTCATCATTTTGTAATGCTGTTCATTAACAACATTTATTGAATGGACAGTGCAGTGGTGTGCTGGTTCACACACACACAGCATAGAAGCAGGGACCTGATGTGCTGCTGATGCCTGTTTGTTGCTTACTTTGCTTGTTCTCTTTGCCCCTCTGAGTGCTCTGGCTTCAGCTCACAGTCCAATGTCATGAGTGTTTGTATAATTGTTGGTGTTAGCAAATGGATAGATGTACAAAGATTCTTTCTGTGCACAAAAATATCTCAAAGGCTGAGTTGCGATAACATGGATTATAAATAAATGATACAGAACTTCACTAATTATGTTTTCTACTACACAGTTATGTTTTATTCAGCTTGACTTCTCAACTGTTAAGCTGGGCTTACTCTATTCTGTTTGATAGTGATGCTTTGCTCGTCATCAGCAGGACAATCATTCGTTCTCTATGTTTAATTCTGTTTCTTGCTCCCTTTTTTTTCTTTCATATGACCAGAAACAAGAATGCATCATTGAGTAACCCAGCAACATATTCCCATTCTGGTCGGCAGGCTCTTTTATCAAAGCCAAGGAAGCTACTTTGATTTCACAGACAACACACAGTCGGTAATGATGCTCTCAAAGCAGTAACCCCTCTGGAGTGTTTGTGGGCCATGTTTGTTGGTGTTGTTTAGATGCATCAATCCCACCAATGGATTGAGTGGACTCCTGCTGCCTCTTTTCTGCATTCAAATGATCTTCCAGTCAATTAGTCATGAAGTTGAGGGGAAACACTCATGCAAAGGTTTTTCTTTTCTTTCCACTCCAGTATGACCTAAATTCCTTTCAGTGATGTGACATGCACACTTTGACCAAAGGAAACAAAAAAGAATAAAACTCAGAAAGTCAACAGAATAGATGAGTTAAAACTCCCTGCTGTTTTGAATAGAAGAAGAGCTTACTTTTCATTTCAGTGGAGGTTATTTTGGAGTTTTCTTTTTTTCTGTTTTAAGCTGCAGAGAGTACAAGCACAAACACCCTCTCTCGCGTATGTACACATCCCCTCACTCCCTGACAAGAGTAGAAAAACCTCATTAAGATCAAAGACTTGTTTCTCTTAATTACTCTGTCGCTGAAACCCCATCCTGCCCTCACACACACACACTCACACACAAAAAGCAGAAAACTAATTAGACTGTGGTTATTTTTAAAGCTTTCTGAGTGGGTTCCTGCATTGTGTGTGTTCAGAATCAGGATTACCATGTAACTGTTCACACAGTAGCCATTTTGTTCATCACACCTTTCTAATATGGGGTGGAAGCCCAGAAAAATTTGCATATCATGACACAGAACTGCTGCCAGTACGGTCAAAGGTGCTCTCTTAGAGTAGGATCCATGTAACTGTGGAGACCTTTGGAGTTCCAATCTGTGTTCTTTGACATGCCTCAAATACCGTGGAAAAAAACATCAGAAGATAGTTCACTCTGGCGACAAAGATTCAGAATTATGCGGCAAGCATCTTCTTAACATTCATTTTTAACAGTTTTTTGTGCATATATCCTTATACTGCAAAAACTCAAATCTTAGCAAGTATATTTTTCAAATTTTTTGTCAAAATATCTCATCACGCGCAAAATTAGACAAAATTACCTAAAGAGAAGCATTTCAATAAGATATAAGATCTTGTTTTAAAGCAATTCATCTTAATTCAAGAAATCTTATCAAGAAAATTTTGCTTGTTCCATTGGCAGAATTATTTTGCGTATTACAATCAAAAAAAAAAAATCTTGTCCACTCTTGAAATAAATTAAAAAAAAAAAAATCTTTTTTTTTTTTTTTTTTGCTTGTAATTAGGGGGGAAGGGGGGGAGGGGAATGCCAATGCCATAAGAAAATTTTTCTTGATAAGATTTCTGTAAGTAAGATACATTGTCTTAAAGGTGCCATGACATCAAATTTCACTTTTCTGGATTTGGGGGGTATAATATGATCTGTTGTGCACTGATGAGGCCATGTGAATGTCCAGAGTGAGAATCAAAGTCCCTGTTTATGGTCTGCAGCTTATCATTCTATACAGTTTTAGCATGCTACGTAAATCATTTGCTCCAATTAGGGCACACTATTAAGCAAAGAGCCTCCCCCCTCCTCTCTCCCTCAGCTGATTCAGCTGTGTGTGTGGAGCTAAGTGACTGCTGAGCAGTCAGGTCTGGGTTTTCAAACAAAAGGATTTAAAAGAAAACATCTGCAGCAACACTGAGGGAGGCAGCCACAAACTTGTCATTACGATTCGATTTCCCCCCCCCCCGGTGTCCCTGGCCTGTAAGTGGCACTTGAAACTCTCTCTGTGGCCAACCCGACACAAATTTTGCAACAACACAAACTGCTGTACAGTGCTCAGGTCCCCTATCCACCAACCTGCTTCCAGTTCTGGTTTGAACCAGAACCAGACTAAAAATCGGTTCTTTAGCTTCCCACCACCTATACATCGAATCCTAGCTCTCAAAACCAACTCTTTGCTGGACCAGAGTGAAGAACCAGTTCACCTAGCTTGTGCTGCCTGGGCGCCGGATGAAGCAACACCAAGCCTCACGGCCAAATACGCTCAGTGATCACTTGTCATGTCCACAAAAAATAAAAGTTTGTATTCTTACCTGCTACCCACCAGCCGCAGAGGAAAATATAATCCACGGCATATTTACCCACAAAACACGGGTAAAACGTCCTGCTGCAGGAGACACAGGACTCTTGAGCAGCTGCTGCTACCAACGTAGCAAAGTAGCATCAACAAGCTAGTAAAAGCTTAGAAACATATTCAGGGATCAGAATAGACAGGTAGAGAAGACGTCTGTGTGTTGTGGAGTGAAAAGGAAATTATGACCTTTACAACAGTGAAAGGAGACCAGTAAGGGGAACCCCGAGCTGAAGTTACTGAGTTTTACTTTATTTAAAACGATGCTGGACACTGTTTGCCTTTTTCACCGCTTTAATTGATGAGGGGAGAACTCTCCTCTGCGGGAATACGTTTTTACTCGTTTCCCATGAAGAATCACCAGCGATCAGCCTGGCTGTGTGCAGTCACCTGTGTCAGAACTGAACACCTTCACCACAACACCTGCTCTGCAGCCTCCTTTTGGCATGTAATGACTGCAAAGATGTGGAATAAAATTTTTCTGTGAAAATAAGGGGGACGATGGGAGACGATGGTACATCATTAATATTTATGTGAATACATGTCTGATTGACTTCTAACTCAGAACTACTTAGATTTGGTCTTGGTGTGTTGTATTGCAAAATTACTTGAAGTCAAGGTTGTGTCATCAACACTAACAATCTAACAATATAGTTAAAGGAGAGAGTCCGTTAAAAGGCCCCTGGGGGAAAAGAAGAATAACCCAGGAATGGGCGGGGGAGAAATATAAAAAGGTTAAAAAAAAAGTAAAAAGGAGGAAAAAAAGGAGGACCTTTAGGACCCCGGAAAGAGGAGAAAAAAAAGATGTTGTTTTGTGATCAGGTGCACAAACCGACCGGGAGGGGGGGAAGAGCTGGGGTTGTGTTTTTACCTGGTTTTTACCGCATTCCGTCCTATAAAGACATTCTGAGAGGAGAAATGGATCAGCGGGTCAGTTCTATCAAACACATCTCAGTCCCGGCCAGGCACAGTAAACCATGCAGCTCCTCCACCAGCCACTAACTCACACAATCTAGCAGCGAACACTTCATCAACGGTCAGTAATGCCCACACCTACATTCATCCGTATATAACTAGCGTAGTTTTAGCCATAAATAATACCTCATGTATACCTGTTGGCGTGATTTGTTGTCATATCGAGGCGACCAGCCGCCCGTGTCTTCTGTATGAGTTGACGTTAGCTGCTAGCTAAAAGGGAGGGATGCAGTAATGCAAATAAACTCCTAAATGAGGGACGTGGAAATCCTGTTACACTCTTATTCAGCTAAATAGCACAAAGACAAGATGTAATGCTGATATTTAGAATGATATTTTTTGCTTTTCCTGCATACCGGTCCTATATGCTTTTTATTTACGTCTTCACAGCGCTCCATCCTTTCTCAAACTGATGTTGTAATAAGTTAAAATGAGAGGAAATTATTCTATTTCTGCTATTTCTGTTTGAATAGTAGCTTTTAGTGAGAACTGTCAGTGCTCTCATACATACCTTCATTCTGGCTGCAGTGTACGGTGACGCTTCTCAACCAGACAGATGTAAATCAAATCAAATTAAATCAAAGATACTTAATTGATCCCCGAGGGGAAATTCATGAAATATCTCTGAATGCAGGCTCAGCAGGGACGTGATGATGTTTAACGGCTCGTATGCAGCAGTCACTTCTCTATACGGGTCACAAGAGTCCAACACTTCCATCTTATTCCTGTATCTTTCCTTCTGGGCAACTGACAGGTGATTTAAACAACTATTCTGTAGTCTGTCTGCACAGAGTCTGCGGCGCCCCGTCATCTTTTGCCCGCCAGGGCTCCTGGCAGGTCACGTGACTGAAAACTATCAATTGCCGCATTTACATGCTAAAACCTTTTGCATTGCAATATTATGCATCCTTATTTTTGTCATACATCACATTTACCTTGTTAGCGAGAAGAAACTGTGGGTCCCATTTTATTCCCAGAGTAGATCAGAGTTCCCTTCAATTAAAAAAAAAAGCTGCTCAGTTGTTTACTCCTGTAAGACTCCAGTTTGGTTCTCTTCGTCTCACAAGGCAAAACTTTTCTTCTTGGTCTTACTGGAGTCTAAGTTGGAGTTTGAGAGGCACCTGTCTCCATCTTTTAGCAGCGGTCATCAGTGTTGTCTTGACATGCACTAATGGAGGCGGAATACAGGACACCTGCTGCAGCGCAGCCAGTGAGGATTTGTACCCAAAACTTTTGCATTGAGCATGTAGAAACAGTATGTATGTATATGGTATGTCGAAATGACAGTATGTCGGAATAGCGGGATGTTGAATGTCAGCATGTAACCAGCAAATTCTACCCATGTTCCGTACGTAGCACGACTTCAAATAATGGCCTAAGAAAATGGAGAATCCTCACGTCGGGCTTACGACGTCACGTCACGTTCCCAAGCCCTATAGAGACAACTGCAGTGAAGAGAGATCAGCTCATTCTACACATCAGGCAATTGTAAGAGCATTTGGAGAAAAGAAAACAATATTTAACATTTGAACTTGGGC